>CAKAOJ020000172.1:300000-457500 GCA_916701645.2 Sebastolobus alascanus
GGATGAACAGGACGGAGAGAAACACGGCAAGAGAGCAAATGAGAGGGTGGAGGAAGGTGGAGAATATTGATCGAGAGAGAGAGAGAGCGCCGCCTACCAGGACAACCTGTCGGCTCGTAAATCTAAAGTAGAATCTCCGTAGAGCCGAGAACAAACAGAACTGCTCTTCTTTGTTGGTCATTTAGTTTTTATGCCGTCTGTTTCCTCCAGACAGACAGACGGAACAGAGAAGGTGAAAACATCCAGACAAGGTCAGCCAGAACAGATCAGATGTTCAATGGAGCCAAGTTTCATCAACATTTGGTTTATTTTTTCTGTTGACCTGCAAAATGCAAACACAGTTTGGTCTTGTGGAGTTTCTGTCCATAAAATCAATACATGCTACTGATGTGTCTTCACAATACTGAGCTCCTCACCCTCTCTCTCTCAGACTGAGCTCCTCACCCTCTCTCTCAGACTGAGCTCCTCACCCTCTCTCTAAGACTGAGCTCCTCACCCTCTCTCTAAGACTGAGCTCCTCACCTCCTCCTATTGTCTGTGGAGCACATGGTGGTTATGGTGAGTAGGAGAACTTATAAAATGCAGAACTAATGTTCAAATGCTGTTTTCTGTCACATGCTGCACTGGGATTTCCTCCTACTTGGACATGCACAGAATACCTCCAGATTGTGAGACGCACATGGAGAGGAAGAAGAGGAAGATCATTTCAGGATCTAGAATAAATGCTATAGTCTGTAATAAAAGACGTCCCTCCAGATCAGTTACGTCTTTACTTCTGTTAAAGATTGAGCTGTTCTTTAACCATCCCATTAAATCCATGCAGGGCCTGCAGCCAATCAGCACACTGCCCTTTAGTGCTGTCGGCCAATAAAAAATAAATACGCACGGTCTTATTTATGTGTGAGGGAGAGAACGGGAGGATAATTGGCTCGGGGAATAAGAGATGTGTGTGTGTGTGTGTGGGTGTGCTACTCAACAATGTTTTACAACGCTTCAGTCAATTTCACAAATCAATACAAAGGTAAATTGCATCATTTACCTCCCAACATTGAATAGAAGGAAACATTTGAACACGCACGCACGCACGCACACACACACACACACACACACACTTGTAACTCCCTGACCCAGTTACTATCTATTATGCATGTTGCTCTGTGCGCTACACCAACACATTCCACCACGTAGGTTTACTTCGTTTGCAGGTTTACTTGCACAAGAAAACTACCTGGTTAGGTTTAAGAAAAGGTCGAGGGTTTGGGTTAACCCTCTGAGACCCACGATAGAGCTGTTTTAGTCTTTTTTAGATAAAATACCACATCAAGACACCGAGACCTTGAGGAACACCAGAGAAAAAGACATGCTGTGATTTGGGATCAAAAACTTTGACATTTTTTGTTATTTCAAGGCTGTTTAAGCACCCCAGTAGGCAGAAATATTCAAATACACCATTTTTGAATTGGAGAAATTAACACATTTGTACTGCATGAGATTAGTGGGCATGTCTGAAAAGAGGAGACCCGTGGGTACCCATAGAACCCATTTACATTCACATATCTTGAGGTCAGAGGTCAAGGGACCCCTTTGAAAATGGCCAAAATTTAGCGTAACTTTGTGGCGTTATTTAGCGTTCTTCCCCACAAGCTAGCATGACATGGTTGGTACCAGAGGATTCATTAGTGGAGGTATTTACCTTGAAATCTGAGCCCGCAACAACCTCCAAAAGAGAGTTTTAAGGGGTTAAACAATAAAGATGTTGTATATTCTATACTGAGAAATAGTAGTACAATGAAATATACATACATAACTACACTGTATACATAGATTAAACATTAAAGATGTCAGGCTAACAAAGGAAAAGATAATCAAACTAATGAAGTGAGTGGATGACGACAACATCCTCCAAACGTAAACTCAGGGTTACGTCCTCGGCTGGAAAGGTCACTGAATGTGAATAGAGGAAAGGTTAAGGTAACATCCACAGCAAATGTCAAGGCCGGTAGATTTTCTGATTTAATTCTCAGACAGCCAGACGTACAGAACAAAATGATACTTGCTTTATTCACTTGGTGGGTTATCGTCTGCCAAACGGCTCACCGTTAATGTAAAGCAGCAGCAAAACGATGTTTCTGTGTTAAAGGAAATCAACACATCAAATAGTGAGTCTGGAAACATTCACGAAGAAGCGACAATCAGAATCAGTTCAAGCTTCTGTTTAATAATTCCATCAAATAACCGCAGCAGAATCAATGACGGACTCAGGATGTTTCATTTAGATGCAAATTGTCAGGAAGGAGAAGGACATAAACGCCCGGAGACGACGCCCACAGCTGACTGGAACGACGATGAAACACTGAAGAAAAGATGGAGGCCAAACAGGAAGGACGTGTTTGATGGATCGTTTTCTTAAACTGGACTTCGAGTCACGTTTACGTAAGAAGAATGAAGGAGCTGCGAATGTCTGCAGGCAGACGGAGAGAAAAAAAAAAGAGTGATGGAGAGAGAAATGACAGAGAATAGATGAGGATGGTAAGAAATGGAGAGGCGGAGAAAGGACGGAGACAACCGTGGACAGAGATGGAAATAAAGTGACACAGCGAAGGAATGAGAGAAAAATGAATGTGGCGTCGAGAGAAAAAACAGCGAGAGAAAAACAAGTTGAATGGAATAAATAGATGAGATGTCCTGTTAAAACGTCTCTGAGTATTACAGAAGACATCAGACGTAAACAGCAGAAAAAGAACGTCAGAAAAAGCAAATAATGGAGAACAGAAAGCATGAAAATATGTTTTATTTTTACATTTAGCCCAGTATAACAGACGTATGAGAGAGACGATGAAACCTTTCCCTCAAGTTATTTATCTCCTTTACATACCGGCGCTGAGCGTCGCTTCCCTTTTTATTGTCTTACTTCAGTGCTGCAGCTCAGCAGGGACGAGACTGAGAAAAGACATCAAATTACAGAGAATAATATGCAAATAGAAAGAATTGTTGAAAGAAATGAATTACCTCGCTCTGGTAGAACAAGAGAGAAACCCACCAACTGTAAGTGAGCCAGGAACATAACAGCAATAACTGATACCATTTATACATCTTCATTATGCAGAAATATTGTAATTTCACATCATCTGAAGTTTTTTGAAACACTTCATCACTGCGCTGAAACTTCTGTATTTTGCATGGAAATGTAGATTTTTGTCACCAGAATTTATTGAACAAATCTAGTGAAGCTGCAGCGTCACAATCAGCGTAATGAGACACTTTATCTGCAGCAGATCGACTGTCTGATTGACATCTGATTCTGTTCCTCGGTGCAGCTTTAATTGTTGCACGATGGCATTTATTTCCACCGTGGACTCATTACAGAAAAGGTTCCTGATTCATTTTATCTAAATTCTTGAGTGTTTTCTCCTTTAGACTGTTTTAATGACACAGATGAGCAGTTCAAGTAATTTATTCAGAATGCAGATTTCAGTCAAATGTATTTTTTTTTAAGATTATGTTTTTGGGTATTTTTGCTTTTATTTGACAGAGGACAGTGTGTTAAATGGGGGAGAGAGAGAGAGAGAGAGAGAGAGAGAGAGAGAGAGAGAGAGAGAGAGAGAGAGAGAGAGAGAGAGAGAGAGAGAGAGAGAGAGAGAGAGGTATGACATCCTGCCCAGTCTCACCAAACGGTGTATGAATGACACGGCAATTTGCGTCATTTTGCATGAAATAACAACAGCATTCTTTCTTTTGGTATGTCCTTTCACGCTATGTAGTCTGTACTGACTTTAGTGGAAACACATCCATGTAAATATACGCTCAGAGCTAAAGATTTAGAATTAAAAGTCTGCTTATGGTGGGCGGGTCAAACCTGTGTTCGTGTCCCAAAGTGTTGATGAGTTATTCTGAATTTACATTTGTGTTTTCCATACTTTAGTTACGTTATGTACGTACATATTTCACTGAGCTGGGTTTAGGGAAAACATAATGATTGGGTTTAAAATTAGTACATAAACTAAGTGGTGTTGCCTAAACCTAACTGCTTCACGATAACGACGTTAAATGACACACAACAAGCTGTTTCACAACGTTAACCCCGTGGCGTGAGATTACACGTAAACAGGACACGCGGGACATCCTTAACTTTGGTCTCCCAGGATTGATTTTTAAACATTTCTGATCAGATCTAGGATCATGAAACCAGCAAATGAAAATAGTCACCAGCTTAGACGACGTCGCTGACTCGGACTGGCCATCGGGAACTTTGATAAGACTCCTGGACAGCCGATCCATTCCGGCCCGAACCGGCCGGTGGTCGTAGAGTTTTTATTTTTCAGTCCCCGATGTCAGTAGTTACTGTCGGTCCTCGGCCGCGGCATCACAGCTGCAGAGTCACACAATGTCAGACTGGGCCAATCGAATACTTTCAGTATTGAGGATACGGGGCACCTCCCAATTTGTGCTGATCCTTTTTGTTGAAATCTAGTCATTTTCATCATATTTCTGCTGTAAAGTTGGACATGTTAACATCTGGAGATCTACAGAGATAGATCCACTTTTGGAGTCTTTGGAGCCTCAAGTGGTCATTTGAAGAACTCCAGTTTTTGGCTTCATTTTCCGGAGGTTGCCATCTTGGTCTCTGCTCACTTCCATGTCTTTTTCCTGTAAGATGGTCACAGACTCTTGATGACAGCAGTCTGTCTGATGAAGACCGACCAGATTAAATCATCTGGAGGAAGCACCGACATGACCGTTAAAGCATGAATCCAATGATACATTTGCATGTCTGAATCCATGAATGTAATGAAAAAGAATAAATCCCAAAGGGCAGAGAACAAGTGAGACAAATGAAAAGGTGAATTGATGTGGATACGGAGGCGTGGACAGAAGAGGGGGAGTAAATGGGAAACCGAGGGAGAGAGAGAGAAAGCCTGCGGCGGTGGTGAAAGGACAAAAGAAAATAAGCAGAAGAGAGAAAAGCAAATAAAGTAAATAAGAAATGCCTTGGATAACAGGAAGGGAGAGAGAATACTGGCAAGACGAAGGTACAATAAACAAAGGAAATGCAAATGGATAAGAGATGGAGACAAGGTTAAACGAAGGGAGAGAGAGAATGACAGACAGGAGATTAAAGGTGTTGACTGTCATATAAGGACTGATGAAGGAAGAGTGAAGCCTCGGAGATTTTAAAAGAAAACCTCCTACAGACGAGCTTAGAGGTCGTTTAAAGGACGATTCATTCTTATTCCGGAGCAACTGAATAAAGTCAAACATTTTTGTACAACACAGAAGTCATCGGCAGGTCAAAGAGAAAGTTTTACACCGTAGACTTGAGTTCACATTGTAAGTGTGTGGTGAGGTTTAGAAGCTCAACAGAAGCTCTTTAGTCAAGCTCAGAGAAAGATCATGGTCACAGTAGAAAAAGGCGAATGCTCCTGACTCACTATAAACCGATCAACCTCCACATCCGTACAGTCAGCCAGGATGTACATTGTAAAGTTTGGAACTGCCCAATATGTCCTGCATGTATTTGTAGAGATACTCGTAGTGTCATATGATATTCCCCGACTTCAGTACTTTCTTGAGTGAATATTATCCCACTCCCCCGGCTCCATAATACATATATTACATCTACATTGGCCCTACGAGTTGTGATGTTGAGAAGTTTGATAAGTTGGATCTCTGTGCTCCAGAACAGAGCCGTGGCAGGAAAGGTCAAGTGTTTTATCTTGCAGTTCTAGATGATTATTGATATTGTTGCTCCGTGTTAAAGTGCGGTCAGACTTTGCAGCAGAGAGCCACATTAACACAAAAATATCAAACAATAATAACTCTTAATTATGGGGAAAAAACATTTAATTAAGGAGAAATAAACCAAGCTACGGAACTCTTTTACATCTTATTCCAATTTTCTTTTTCAACAACTGCAACCAGACACACACACACACCAGAGAGTATTAACTGCTGTGTGCTGCAGGCAGCAAATCACTGCATGGCATGTGATATATGTTGTTTGTGTGTGTGTGTGTGTGTGTGTGTGTCAGGTATGTGTCCACCTCTACATCACTTCCTTGTCACCTCAGGAACAAACAGTGAGGCCGTTGATCTACAGCGTCTGTCAGGAGCCAACAAGCTGAACAAAGTAAGTGCTGAGTTTGTTCACACACACACACACACACACACTCACACACACACACACACACACACAAACACACATGATTGATTTCTATGTTTTCCTGTTCCCCTGGTAAAGCTACACTTACACTCGTACATCGACTGATATTTTTCCAGGACGACGTCTCGACAGCTCAGAACAATTTGCAGCAGACCTGAAAAGAATAAACGATGAACCGGCTCATTAATAACTGCACTAATTGTTTATGGGAAGTTTAATGAAAGCAGGAAACATATTTTCTAATTTGCACATTAAAAAAAAAGGACTGGAAATGACAAGAATACCAAACCATAAAACTAACTCTGAACGTATACATGTTTACACGATGATGTGTTTACATTGCAGTCAGAATATACATGTTTAGGTGCAAAGAACGGTGTTGTTATTGCAGTCACTAAATTACTTGTGACAGGTGAGCGAGCACTTCCAATACCGTTATGATGTTACTGTGTTCTCCAGAGAAAAACTGGAGGCCAACATGGAGCCGGAGAGCTGGGCTCACATTCATATGAATTACATACAGAGCACATTATGAACAATCATCACTAATGTGTTACGGGAGCTGTAGGATGATCCACTTCCTCTCTCTGTCAACAACGTACAGTATGTAGTGTCGGTGACTCATTTAGTGCTGATGTTACCTGTGACTGGAGGCAAGATCATCAAAATGTTGGCATGCTAACGTTTGCTTATTACTGCTAAACACAAAGAAACAGCTGAGACTGACGGGAACTAAACCAAAGTATTAGACAAATGCAGATGATTGCGCTAGATGGAAGTTGTTACCGTTCATTCTGAGCTCCTGAATGAGGCCACGAACGTCCAAAGTTGTCAAGACATTTTACTTCAGACCAAACATTTAAACCTGATGATGACACTTAATGAAAAGTTAGAGCATCATCATCAAGAATCATCAAGAACTTGTGTATAAAAGTTAATGAAAATCCATCCCAAATGTTGAGGTATTTTAGGACCAAAGTGGTCGACCGACCAGCTGACATCGCTCTCCCTGGAGCCAAAATACTAGCGTGGCTAAAAATGTAACTTAAAAATCAAACAGCAGCAGTGTCCCAGATATTCTGGATGTTCCACAGAACTCACTGTCACCAGCTTTTAATTGGCACCACTGCAGTCGTCCCCATGGATTCATAGAGTGTTCCACAGTTTATCTGGAAATACACAATGCTGCTGAACTTTTTAAATGACATTTTTTTTTAACGCTAAAAACTAAATTACATTAATCTCCTTCGTCCTGGAGAGGAGGCAGAAGAGGCTGACAGAAAGACATGTCAAATAAAACCAAAACTATCTTTGATGGCTATGAACCGCTGGGTGGAAGAGAGAAAATACTCTATATAGTTTGCCATATGTATTAATACCCCAAGTCCTCAAAGGACAGGTGCATGTATCTCACACTTTGTAATACTGTAATAAGTGGAAAACACTGGTTCATTCTGTAACTTTCAGCAAGGGGAATCAAGCAGCACTGTGTTCTGCTGTCTTTACAAGTATGTTTCCTCCGACCGACCTGGAGAAATCTTCTCAACGGAGGATCCGAATATCGACTCTTAGCTGTGATAATCACTTGTTTTAGTTTAAAAGCACCAGCTATAACGGTTGATTTTATTCCTCTCTTCTTTTAACCATTCCTGTGATCTTTGAAGTAGTTTTAGTTGCCTAAAGTTAGCAAAACTTAGCGGTGGCAGATCGGAAAACACTGAAACTTGGAAGGGTCATAGTGGTTGTTTTGGAAGGCACAATGTTGAATTGCCAATAGAAGCATCAAATCATGTCTTTAGCTTTGTGGACATGTTGAAATATTTCACCTGGTATAAGATGATTGTAACTCAGCAAATGAGAAATAAGTGGAATAATTCCTCATTGATGTGGTGGAGCAGCGCAGCAGCGGTAGCGTTGCTGCAGAGAGGTTTAAATAATCCCGACGCAAAGCAAGGTTATAGAAACTAGTCATTTATCTTCCAGCAGACAGCCGGCATCCTGCATCGCTGGCCTGGATGCACTAACAAGTTGATTAATGGTTGTGGTGTGTGGTCCAGATTTCTCTTCCATCGCCTTCTTCTCCATTCTCCATCTGCCAGCTACAACCGGCTCAGTACGAAGGAAAGTTACCTAACAGGAGCAGATAGGGAAGGCGGCCTCTCATTCACCTCCACCACTAATGAGCAGTAATCTCTCGTATGTTGTATGGTCGCTTTCTACTGTTTGCTCAAGGACATGTGGCGAGAACACACACATGATGAGCAATGAACCGTATGCTTATGTACAGTAAAACAGGTAAAACAGCCGATCTCGTGCTAAACGTCTCTGCAACCAGACGGTATCGCAGCATCCTCCATTTACAGCATTTATTGTTTCCATCTGTGCACACAAACAATTAACTTTCTTTCCACATTTTTAGTGATTGAAATTACGTTTGAAGTACAGTAAAGATGGTGGAAAATCCAGGTTTATTTAGATTTTTTTGGCGTGCAAATTGCCTCATTGTGCACTGGAAGTAGCAGGTCGTAGAACACTTCTAACATCAAGTCACCAAACTAGATGTTCTCCATTCCTCGGCTGCAGCTTGTGATTCTTTCCATAACAACAACATAACTGGTAACATGGTGCAGACTTGGTTGAGTCCAACATCCACTGAGAATGTGGTTGACTTATTTCCAGTTATGTAGTTGTAAAAACTTGGGTGATAACTACGGTGTATTAACTACAAACCCCGTATATGTAATTTTTTAAACAAGCTATCCACAGCCTATCCATCTCTACCAAACATGATAATTTCAAAAGTTTCTCATCCTTTCTGAATTCAAATCTGTTTTTGTCAATTAAATGCTTTAAATCTTTAAATATTTGAGTTGGATTCCAGACTTCAGGGAATCAATATTCAGCATGCAAAGGAATGTTTCTTACAGACTTGTAGTGCAACATGTGTAAGAATACATTCGATTTTTGTCTAAAAGGTAAAAAAAAACACATTTGGTATTTTACCAAACCAGAAGCCATAGTTTCTAAAGAAAGTCATGTAATATATGTAAAAGTAGCAATAAAATCATCCTTCAGCATTATTATTTGATTTTAATGTTTATTTATTCATTGTTTCTTACTTATTTCTATGCAATCTAAACCAAAGTCATGAACTATCATGAGTTAAATCAGATGTAGAATTTATGAAGAAAGATTGGTTGTTCAAATGGAGGAAAGCAGGAAGCGAAGGCTCAATCAAACATATACGTATCCTCAGGTGTAAATAAGGATTTGGAGTTTATTTTATTAATGGAATTCAAGACATATCCCTACATCACCTGATAGATGTCAGGCTACACAAAGTGAACTTTCAGAGTTTGACTGCTGTGAATACATATATACTGCTGCACCTACAGTATAAAATGAGGAAACATGGGGTAAGGTAGCAGTGCATATGAACCAGTCCTGCAGAGAGCAGCTTTACAGAGAGGGAGGTACAGCAGGGTGGAAGAAGAATAAGAAGAATACGTGAAAACAAGGAATGTAATTTCATTCAATATTAAATAGATAAATCCACAAATAAATAAATATAGCTATGATATATGACATTCCATAGAAACCTTCTCAGAGAAAACCAGCAGCGATGAGCAGCTTATAAATATCTTTCTGTTAGACAAATGGAGATCATTCAAAGCTTATTAAATGTTCAAGGTTTCACAATCGTTCTACTTCTCTTCTATAAAAGGTGTCAGAGGACACACGTGGACAATAAGGTCATTCATAAGAATGTTAAACGTGTTTTTCAAATACTTTTCACCTGATGTGCTCTTGAACTACATTGCAATAATAACCTGGTAATCAATAGTCTTCTATCGTCAATCTTCTCCGTCTGCAGAGTTGAGATTGTTGATTTTTCCAAAAGTCAAACGAAAAGCAGCAGAGGAGCAGAAGGTGATGTTCAACAGCCTCCAAGGAATCTTTTCTATTCAACATTTCGATTAAAGAACATTTCTGTGTTTGTATATTTTTTTCTTCCTCTGAAGTTTAAGCAGTTATCTGTAACACTTTTTTTTATGACTTCTTGAATGTTGAGTGGGAGGGCAGTAAAGTCAAGTCAACCCACTCACTTAGAGGAGAACAAGTGTGAAGAAGGAAAAATAAGCTAACAGAGGAAGTTTCTGATGTACTATCATCTGACAAAGGTATCGGTTCACCGTTTCTAAAGGCCCGTTCAGATGTAGAGCAGGATAGAAATCAAATCAAATTAGATCTTTCTCACTAAAATCAGTGTCTTGGCTCTCAGTGGAAAATGAACTGTAATATTTATAAATGATGACGGAGCTCCGCTCACACAGTCTCAGTCATGTTGAACTGGATTCATCCTCTCATTTCATGAATTGAATTATGCACAATAGTATTTTTTTATTACTGAGGGTTAAAATGTTCATTTAAATCAGTTTCTGTGGGCCCATAAAGTTTAAAAACCTCACAACCGTACAAGGCAGAAATAAGAGGATCATCAGCGTCGATGTAATCTTGGCTGGAGCACTTCAGATGGCACATTAATCACCAACAGATTTATGCCCTGATAACAGTAATTTTTACTTTTGAATTAATGTGCTAGAATTACTTCCCTCATGCTCTCAAAGTAATAATTCATATCAAGAAAAATTAACAGAGCAAATCATTAAACACTATTGTTAAACAAGTGATATAAAAGCTCTGAATAAAGAAAATAAGTGGACCGACTTAACCCTGCGTGAAAAAAAACGCAGCGGGGACGCCGACGCAGACGGCTACGGCGAAAACCTGGCTCAACTTCAGCTGCAACGCACCGTCATCTAGCCAATCACAGACATGCAACCACACATTCCTCAGGGATTGTTTTGTAACGTGAACGTTAGATTTTTACTCTTTACGTCGCAATCGTTGCGATGAAAGATAAAACAGTTGCTCCGGTGCGCTGTGGGCGGCGTGCGGCGGTGCGGCTCCTCGGTGCAGCAGTAGCCAGACGGCCGCCTCACCAGGAGGAGACGGTGAAGAAGAGAGAGAGAGAGAGAGAGAGAGAGAGAGAGAGAGAGAGAGAGAGAGAGAGAGAGAGAGAGAGAGAGAGCGAGAGAGAGAGAGAGAGAGAGAGAGAGAGAGAGAGAGAGAGAGAGAGAGAGAGAGAGAGAGAGAGAGAGAGAGAGAGAGAGAGCGAGAGAGAGAGAGAGAGAGAGAGCGAGAGAGAGCGAGAGAGAGAGCGAGAGAGAGAGAGAGAGAGAGCGAGAGAGCGAGAGAGAGAGCGAGAGAGAGAGAGAGAGAGAGCGCGAGAGAGCGAGAGAGCGAGAGAGAGAGCGAGAGAGAGAGAGAGCGAGAGAGAGAGAGAGAGAGAGAGAGAGAGAGAGAGCGAGAGAGAGAGAGAGAGAGAGAGAGAGAGAGAGCGAGAGAGCGAGAGAGAGCGAGAGAGAGAGAGAGAGAGAGAGAGAGAGAGAGAGAGAGCGAGAGAGCGAGAGAGAGAGAGAGAGAGAGAGAGCGAGAGAGCGAGAGAGCGAGAGAGCGAGAGCGAGAGCGAGAGAGAGAGAGAGAGCGAGAGAGCGAGAGAGAGAGAGAGAGCGAGAGAGAGAGAGAGAGAGAGAGAGAGAGAGAGAGAGTCGGTGTGTTGAGATAATTCTGGTCTCATTTGTGGTCTGATGAACAGCAAATTCATCTAAACTGGGTTGGAAAACGATGCAATCTGGTTGCCGTGGTGATGAATTACGTCTGACTATTAACCACACCCCCATTCTCTGTTTAAGGAAGAATGTTAACCAAAAAACAGGAAGTAAAACTGGCTGGAGGGTCAGTGAACCTTCGGTCTGTTTGCTGGAGGTCGGTTCAGAGATGCTGAGGCAGAAAGATGGAGAGGGGGAAGGTGGGAGGCAGAAAGATGGAGAGGGGGAAGGTGGGAGGCAGAACGATGGAGAGGGGGAAGGTGGGAGGCAGAAAGATGGAGAGGGGGAAGGTTGGGATGAGAGAGACTGAAGAGGAGGCCACAGCTGTGGAGGAACAAGTGTCTCTGTGTTCGTCTCTCAGGCTGGAGAGACGTCTCGATGAGGACTCATCTGATGTCTAACAGCAAGAGCCCAGATCTCTCTCTCTCCTCTGATTCTCTTCATCTCTCTGCTGCTCTTCATCGCCGCGCCGAGGCTTTCAAGAGACACTTCAACACCTGCAGGTGCTTCACAACTCCAGGTGTGTCGTCATCAACGCGTTGAGTCGGCTTTTTAATCGAGCTGCACTCATTTAGCAATATGTGAAAGCAAAAAATGTTATTCTATCCCTCCGTAATAAAGAATTACAACAACCAAAATATATATATAGAAGTGAAAAATATAAGATAATAAAGTTAAAACATATATAGAAATACCTGAATACAAACATTCAAACATTGAGGAGATGTTAACAAGGTTTCTGTCTGTATTTCGGGCAGATCTAATTGGATGGAAATGCTTTTCTGTCTTTGCTCACGTCAACTGAGACACCTCAGACTTACTGTATATTATTATCAACCACTCAAGCTTGACTTGTTTTGTTCCTCTTCTCTCACTATTTTCCTTTTATCCAAGAGTCATTATGTCTCTGTTCTGTTCTGTTCTACAGCAAAGAGCAACACTGTTGCTGCAAAGAAGGCAAGAGAAGAAGTTATTTGACCACTCCATATACTCTCAATGCCTACAATTTATTTCTCATTCTGGAGCTCTGACACTCTTAAACGTTATACTAATGAACTGCATTTAGCTCTGGCACCGTCCCTTAATGAAGGATAGGTGGATATCACTTTAGTTTGTAGCATACATGCTAGAAAACGTACAGATCGATGACGCCACTGTTACAGGTACACCTTAATCGTTCTGGAAAATGACCTTATTTTTTCATTTAAGGTGTAAATTTAAGGGGTTTGCATGTGTTCACGCCAGGTTTCAGGTTAATTGATGGATAAATAAAACATATTTCAGTGTGAAGTCTGCAGGTGGATGAAGATGAAGTTTCTGTAGCTTCACTCTCATCTTCTCTCTCTGGTTCTTTGTGTTGATCAGTGCTGGAGACGTTCCAGTGGGGAATGTGTATGTGGTTTCATTTGTCTGCTCTAAACAACTAAAAACAAAAAAAGTTTGTTGAGGTTTTGTGATGATTTCAACCTGCGAATTCCCGCCGTCGACCGACGAGGAGGAAACAGAGAACACTTAAGGCCAAGTGAAACAAGGTGTGTCGAGCTAGCTGGCTTGCTAAGCTAACATTTTGCTATCACTTTACATTATCTGCAGTGTTGTAGTCTGCAGGCTGCAGGTGAAAGAGGAGCTGATCACCTGCATATGACATATTATACAATAAACCTGCCTTATTAAATGGGATATATTATAAAAAAGTGAGATTTTCATGTTTTTTTATTACAAAGCAGGCTTAAGTTCTATATGAATACTGTGAAAGTATCGAAACGCTCAATCCGCAGAGAAATACACACAGCCCGTATTCAGAAACTCTGCATTTGAAACAAGCCGTCAGGATTTCTGTCCATTAGTGATGTCACAAATATACAATATTTAGACCTTTTACACAGTTTTAAACGTAAACATTCTAAATGTGTCCCAGTTTATTTCCTGTTGCAGTGTATGTGAATGTCATCAGCTGACAGGAAGTAAACATGGACCCAAGCTGTTGCCTAGCAACGCAATTCTGTTGCAATTCCATCGCAATTCCGTCGAAATGCGCTAAAACGGAGCGTTTCAGACAGAGGGTGAATACAGGTATATTCAGGCAGACAGTATGAGGAAAATAAAGGTTTTTTTGAACATTACAGCATGTAAACATGTTCTAGTAGAAACACGAAATACAAGTATGAACCTGAAAATGAGCAGGATATGGGACCTTTAAGGCCTTTTAAGTGATCATCTGCATGCTGTCCGTTAAAATTGGTACATTTTAAAGACAATCTCTTAAAATGTAAAACCTTACATCTGCCACCATAATGGAACATTGATTGATGATTTTAAAGTATTTATTTAAGTGATAATTATTGAAATGAGTTTAATCCTTGTGTGTTTCTCTGGTGTCTCTGCAGTGTCTGACTGCAGCTCTGCTGAACAGCAGCAGACAGAACACGGCCGTCATGACGGCGTACGATCCTAACACGATGTTTAGCGCTCTCGGGAAGTCGGGATGTGACGTCACCGGCTGTCCTCGCCCAAAATGTGCGTAGACCAGCAGACGTATCTCAGCGGCCCGGTGACCCTGCAGCCAGCAGTAGTACACACCTAATTAACAAGAACGGTGTCTTAGTCCAGTTAAACAAACAAACACTGTAATTAGCTGTCACACCAGTTTGAGATGAGACAAACAGGAAGTGGATTTCAGGCAGGTGCACACTACAACAGCAACACATCACAAATGATCTAACACAGCATGAGTGCAAAGAGGCTGCTTTATATCCACCGGAGCTAACGCGGTGATGAGATACAGCTGTGCAGCCAGCTGAGGAGTCACATGACGGGCTGAGGAGGGAACTCAACAGTGACGGCTGGTGAGGAATCAACCAATCAGGTCCCTCCACCTCCGTGGTGGAGTGAACTCTGTCTGTAGTCACACTCACAGCTCAGTGAAGCTCCTTCTTTAAAGGTCCCATATTGTAAAAAGTGACATTTTCAGGTCTTTTATATTATAAAGCAGGTTTAAGTTGTATATAAATACTGTGAAAGTATCGAAACACTTAATCCACAGAGAAATACACACAGCCCGTATTCAGAAAACTGAGCGTTTGAAACAAGCTGTCAGGATTTCTGTCCATTTGTGATGTCACAAATATACAATATTTAGACCATTTCAAAGTTTTAAACATTCTAAATGTGTCCCAGTTTATTTCCTGCTGCAGTGTGTGTGAATGACATCAGCTGACAGGAAGTAAACATGGATCCAAGCCCTTGCTTAGCAACACAATTCTGTTGCAATTCCAGTGAAATGTACTAAAACGGAGCGTCTCAGACAGAGGGTGAATACAGGTATATTCAAGCAGACAGCATGAAGAAAATAAAGGTTTTTTTTTAAACATTAAAGTACGTAAACATGTTCTCGTAGAAACACAAAATACAAGGATGAACCTGAAAATGAGCAGGATATGGGACCTTTAAGGTGGAAGGTAGAAATTTGGCCTAAAATTCCAGAGCAAACATCAGGAGGAGAGGCAGCCATTTTGTGCCCGAATCCCCTTCAGGGCGATGCTGCATCGCCCTGAAGGGGATTCTTTCACTACAATGACCCGCTAGCTGTATATTATCCCGCTTATTACACGGCTACTTACTGAAGAAATCAATATTTTGACGCAAAAACGGTCCGCCAGAGTCCGAGATCAGAGCTGCGCCCATAGCAACGGTCTGTTATACATAGCAACGGTCTGTTATACATAGCAGCGGTCTGCTATACAGAAATAACAGACCGCAGAACGCCGTGATTGACCAATCAGAATCGAGTATTCATACCTGAGTCCTGAGTCTTCGCAGGTTGAAACACCAGGTGGTGTCCGGTGTCTATCAGCAGCCTGCGGGGGGGCGCGGCGCCGAGGTCACGACCTGCCGAGCGTTCGGATCGGTAGATGGGTTCAGATCCTCGGTCCCAGGCCACGGCCATGTGAGGTCGAGCCCCGGGACATCCCATCGTCAGGACCCGGTCCGCAGGGTGGTTCAGGTAGAACTTGGGCGGGGAACCAGAACTAAAACACAGAAACAGAGAATCAGTACTTCACACGTGTTTTACTGCAACGACAGGAATATATATTTTTATTAATAAAATGATCATTATTTTAAAGAAATATTAATGGGTGGTAGATTTAGCATGAATCATTCTGGTCATATGCCAGCAGTCACTCGGTACAGTATCTTCTGGACAGATTCATGATCCCCAGAGGAAGATTGCTGCTGGTTTTGATGCTCTACTGACCTTGTAGAAGGTCAAATTTCTTTTGACCAAATCTTAGTTCCATGACAAGTTAAATGAAAGCGGATTGCTGGAGTTTGCTGCTGTGAGGATTCATGCTCCTCAGAGGATGAATACTCTTCGCGTTTTGGTGACACTTTTCCTTTTTTCTTTTTTTTATAATATTTAAATCTAATGTACAGATTTTCATGACATTTATTATGAATATTAATTCTCTCCAGATACTCTGAGATTTCCTCTTCAGGACAAAATCTAATGTGCAGTTTGACATCGAATTAACTGACCACTTTAGGAGAAGCTTTACATGCTGCAGCGTATTGGTACTGTAAGGCTCTCAGGCTTTTTTATATAGTGTTGGTGTGATGAATATTTCAGCTTTACACTCTTAGTTTTGCTTAAATATTGACTAATGAAACTATTACAGCGTTTACACTGGAGTCATTCTCCTAAATGGTAAATGCTGCATTTATATAAAGCTTTTATCCAAAGCACGCTCCGTGTCCTGTCCTTCATATGTACCTCTATATACTTCAGCTTACTTTTGTCCAAGAAATGCCATCAGAGCATGAATGGAGGAGGATGGAGCAGCTCGACTTTGACAAGTGACTTGACAGCTTTTGACCTCGAGCTTTGCTCCAGCTCTGCCCCCCCTCAGTTGTCCGAACGCCCGGGGCACCGCCGCCGACCCGCACGAAGCGACCGTCTGATTGGCCCGTCTGTAGCGTACGTGCAGGTAGTGGGAGTGGACGTAGCAGAGTCCCACGCGGACCTGCTCTCCGGGGACTCCACAGCGATCGCAGACCGACCAGGACCGGAAGCCGGTGAAGACCCGGTACGGCGGCTCAGCAGAGCCGGGTCCTTTTCTGTTTTCCCTTTTCTTGCTCGTACTTTCTGGAGTGAGCCTATAGGAGCACGAAGAGTCACTTAAATCAGCTGTTCATCACGGAGTTTCATTCTCAAAGACATCTTCACTATAACACTCGATCGTCAGTTCTTCAGAAACCTCTTTATCTGTCTTTCACCAACAGGCACGAACATTTGGGAGGTATAATGTGAACTATTTATAGATAGATAGATAGATAGCAATTTATTTATCCCCGAGGGGAAATTTCAGTATCACAGCAGCACAGATTCTAACAAAAAACAGTTCATAAAATAAAATAAAATAAAATAAAATAAGAATAGAAATAAGAATTAGAATAGGAATAAGAATCGGACAGGGCATACAATAAATAAGAATACAAAATATCCAAGGGATAACAACACTAGTAAAATTATGTTATAAGGGTAAATAAAAGGTAAATAAATATGTGCATTATAAATAAATAAATTATAAATACATTATGTGGTATAACAGTAGTGTAAATATTATATAAATGTGAACAACGTGAATAGGACTAAAGCTCTAATCCCCCCCCCCCCAGTGAATTTTGACATTTCTATGATATTTCGTATTTATTTGAGTTATTTCCTGACTAAGTTAATTAGCAAAATGTTTTTTTTGCCAAATAACTTGTGCTCAAAGTTCATAAAAGAAGGTTGTTGGTAAAACAGGAATATGACGTCTGAGCAAAAAAAACAGGAAGTAAAACTGTCTGGAGGGGGTGGGGGGGGTTAATAGTGAAAATATTGAACATGTCTCCGGTGATCATTTTCACGTGCAATAGTACTTTCTCATTCTCATGTGCAATATCACTGTTCATTGTGTGCAATATTCAGGTACATCATGTGCAATATTACTTCTTTTCTGTTTTTTAGCTTACCGTACCTTCTTTCTATTTCACTTATCTTATCTTATTTACTCATTTTACTTAATGCTACTTACTAACTTAAATTGTCATTCTACTAGGCACTGGTGCTAGAAATAGTACGTTTTTACTTTTTATTTTATACACTTGAAACTCGTTGTAATTTGTTGTATTTTTTGTATTTTTTGTATTTTTTGAGCAACCTCTGGCACAAGAATTTCCTTCGGGATTAATAAAGTTCTATCTTATCTTATCTTATAATGGACGTCCATACAGAACTGACTTTAGGTGTCGACTCATGTTCACTGGACAGCAGCGAGTCAGTTACACTTATCAGTGAAATAACACGTTCGTCATCATCAGTATTCTAATAAAGTTAGTGAGGACCCGTCCGTCCCGTCACCTCGGAGCGAAGCTGATGGTCCGAGCCTCCTGGATGTCCAGGTCGTAACCATAGAAGAAGTCTCTGTGGGCGGAGCCGCAGAGATAGACGCCGGAGTCGTCGGGCCCCGCTCTGAAGATCAGCAGGCTGAAGAGACGGATGGAGAAGCGACTGCGCAGGTCGCCGCTGTGAGGGACGCGGCTCGGGTCCAGCAGCCTGTTGCCATGGTGATCGGTCAGCGCTCGGGTTGCCTCGGAGCTGCCCAGATGTTCCCTAAAGAACCACACGACTGACTTGATCTGAAACACAAAGGGAGCTTAATTACAAACATATATCTGCTGGTCGATGATGTTGTTCAGTTGATCAATAACAGAGACTCAGATTACTTTAGCAGACGCTGAGAGAGTCTCAAAACATCCCAAAATACCCCAAAACACCTGTTCTCTCTGCTCCATTTAACTCTGCTGGATTTCCTCCTCAGTCTGAAAGCGGTCGGTAACTTTAAAGGTCCCATATTGTAAGAAGTGAGATTTTCATGTCTTTTATATTATAAAGCAGGTTTAAGTGATATATAAATACTGTGAAAGTATCAAAACACTCAAGCCACGGAGAAATACACACAGTCCGTATTCAGAAACTGAACGTTTGAAACAAGCCGTTGGGATTATCTGTCCATTTGTGATGTCACAAATCTACAATATTTAGACAATTTCACAGTTTTAAACGTAAACATACTAAATGTGTCCCAGTTTATTTCCTGTTGCTGTGTATGTGAATGACATCAGCTGACAGGAAGTAAACACGGACCCAAGCTGTTTCCTAGCAACGCAATTCCGTTGCCTTTCCGTTGAAATGCGCTAAAACGGAGCGTTTCAGACCGAGCATGAATACAGGTATTTTCAGACAGACAGGATGAGAAAAATAATGTGTTTTTTGAACATTAAAGCATGTAAACATGTTCTAGTAGAAACCCAAAATACAAACCTGAACCTGAAAATGAGCATGATATGGGACCTTTAATAAAACTTACAGAGATTTATTGTGAAGGATTCTTCTTATTCTTTTGGATTAAAGATTAAAGAAACCTTACACAGACATGATAGTATGAAAGGTGTTTAGTTTTGGTGCTGTTACCTGTTGAGGTTTGCAGTGGCACGGCAGCTCTACGGTGACTCCAGACAGGTAGGCAGCGTTGGTGAAGGTCAGGAAGGCGGGACACGCTCTTCTAGCAAACACATCCTGTTTATCCGTCGGAGCCTCGTAGCTCCACACATCAGGACACAGGAGGAGGAAGTGGAGGAGGAGGAGGATGGGAGAGGAGGATGGAGGAGGCATGAGGCTTAACTGAGGTTATTATGTCACACATGAAGAATAAAATTCTGAAGGTTATTTTCAAAACACAACAGTTTTGATGGAATCCAATGAGCTCCCTAAGGACCTTCTGTTGTCAACGCAAACATCTTCAAGTCTCATTACTCCGTCTGACACATCACTCTGTGTTCCTCTCAATCAAGTTAAACATCTTTAGTCTCCACAAAAATGTCCATCAGGAGGAGAAGGAGGACGGTCTGCAGGACAGTTAATGCAAACAGTGCACTTTAATAGACTGAGCCACATTAACTTTAATTCTGCACACTACAAAACTTCTCTACCTCAGTTCTTATCCTGCATTATATTCCATATCTGACATTTCTTAATATCTGTTTCTCCTATATTTTATTATCCAGCACTATATCACTTTCTGCACTACATTCACTTTTTCTTTAAATAGTCCTGTATCTCAGTTGTTTTTACCCTGCACTATATTCATTGTTAACAGTTCTTCTGCACATTGCATATTTTGTTTTATACTCTGTATTACTTACATGTGTCTTGTTACTACTTGTGTCGTTTTACTAACATGTGTACTACTCACCTGTGACGTTTTTACTAATATGTTTGCACTATGGAACTGTGATGCTGGATACTTGAATTTCCCTCGGGATCAATAAAGTTACTATCTATCTATCTATCTATCATGTCATCGTGTGCTGCTGTTTTCTTTGATGCAATATAGACAAACCTCAGCTGGGCTTTGCCTTTGGTTGCTATGGTAACGTGCAACTGGCATTATAAAAGTTCCGTTGGCCAAAACTGTCACAGAAGAATAAATGAACCACAACAACACCGCAAAGCTACACACGGTGTCTGTAAACTGTTGAACAAACATCACAGCCATAGATCAGCACTTATTATCATAAAAGTTACTACGAGATGGTTTAGATTGTCTTCTGGTTTAGAACCTCATACTACTGTACTACTGTTTAGTTGCTGGAACTGAAAAAGCAGTTTGAGTAAATGTTGTGGATCAATGTTTTTATATTTCCTGTCTCCCCTCGTTGATGATCCTGTTTGTCTGACTTCACTATGAGCTGTTAGAATAAATAGTTTAAACCTGCAGTATCTTATAAAGTAAACTAACAGAACATCATCAAACTTGCATTGTTCGATAATATTGTAATAGTGGTACGAGTTGTCCTTTAAGAGCTGGTTTAAAGGCTAAATCCTGGTCTAGCATACTGTTAAATACATCACTTTAACTGTTTCATACTACTGAGGAACGCAGTATGCAGTATGTACTGTACTGTATACTGTATACTGCGTTCCTCAGTAGTACTGTATGTAGTAGGAGGTTTTGAATACAGCTCCAGTCCACCAGTTTGGTCCAGACTGAAATACCTCTGCAGATATATATACTGTAGATATATATACAGCATCCTGTAGAGATATTTCAGTCTACTGTTTTGGTATTAAAGAAAAAAAAACACTTTTCCTCAGGCAAAAACCATCGCTGCACACAGCTCATACTCCACACTTCAGAGTCTGTTGGTTTGAGGTGAGCTTACACTTAATTCATCCTACACGTCTTCACCACATCGCTGCAGGAGATAAACTGCAGGAGGCTGTTGCTGTAATATTATAAAGCAGAAATAAATGAGAGCAATGAAGCGGTTCCCTGCTGAGCTGCAGGTTCTGTGCATCATCCGGCCTCCGGCACAATGACTGAACACAACCCGCCTCGGACCGACCTCACCGGAGACCGGCTGAAGGCATGCACTGAGAGATGATCTCACTGTGTGTGTGGGTGTGTGTAAATGTTGGGTACAGTAGTTTCAGAACAATGCAGGATGTGTCGGGGCAGCAGGATGACTAACTGTGTGTTCAGAGGAGTAAACACTTCACATGGCACATCCCCGTTCTCCATTAACAAAAATCCAGACAACACAAATCACACGGCCAGGAGCATTATGAGAACTGTGTTGGACCCAGTTTAGTGCTTCATTTAGTCATCACCATCATTAGGTCTTCATTTCATTTCATTTTTCAGCTGACAAATGACTCATTTTGAATCACAGTCACACAGCAACAAACAACAAGAGTCCTCACAACAGCTGAGCTGATGTTCACCGTCTGTACGTTGGGGTTGAAAAAGGAGACTTGTTCAGTTGGATTTTAACAGAAAAGGGAAAGAAAGAGGCAAAAACATGTAATATACGTGGCAGATGTTGGAGCTTCTCCACGTAAATACATAAAGATGCAAAAAAAATACAAATTTAAGTAAATGATGCTCATTTGAAAATTCACAAACATGTTTGAGGACCGTATGGTTGATATATGTAAACATGTCTTTGTGTAACAATATTAAAACACATGAATGAATCACATCACTGATAAAACAAAAAAAAGCTCATTAAAAAAAAGTCACATTTATGTAATCTCATATTTTCAAGAGCTGCTTCATCCTTAAAAACATCTGTGAATTTGTCTAAATGTCAGAATATAAACACATTTATTCAAAATGTTACATCAGTTGTTTTTCTGAAGAAGAACACCTGACATTTGTTTTATCCTCCTTTTGATCATTATATATATATATATATATATATATATTTCCTGCTTGCATTAGCGTACAGTATAAAAAGCTCCTCTTTGTTCTTGTATTTTGTGTATTTAAGTAGGGAACATGTTTAATGTTGCCTTCACTTACCTGCTGTGAAGAAAGCAGGAAACACTCCTTTCAACTATTTGTATTTTGAAAAATATATATATTTTTTTTTTAACCTTAAAGCTCCAACAAGGAACTTTAACTTTGTGTTGATTTTTGGCGGTAGAGTTTCATTTTACTGCAGCAGAGTCTGACAGTTCGCTGCAACTGTGAAGGTCTGATGAAGTCATTTTGAGGGTGTTAAGTTTAAATGAATGTCATCTTATTGATAGTTCTTTTCAATGAGGTGATGCAAAAGTAACAGAAGGTAATAAAGTTATTTGAATGTTATGATAGTTGGATCAGGTTACTGACTACATGTTTAACAGGTTATTAGTAAGTGTATTGGAATACATCTTTAAAGTAACCCTCCCAAACCTGCCTTTAGTCGGGACTGAATGTCCCCACTTTCCAAAAATGTCTCACTTTCAGCATCAACAACTGAAAATGAGCCTCACAAAGGTTTTCTTTTAAACTCTCCCCATTCTCTTCTGTCTCTTGTCTTCATTCCCCCTGTCTATTATCTGCAGCCTCAATCTAAACAGCACATACCATCCACTCCAATCACCGTATACATTATGTCTCATAAGTCTCCATCTCATCCTTTTATTCCTCTCAGCAGCTCCACCCTGATCCCGAAGCCTCGCCCTCCCGCCTCTTCTGCCAAACATCCATTAATTCAATCCTCTGGTGGATCTAAACAGCACATCCAGTCCCTCAGTTCAGCTCCAGGTAGGTTTCCAAACAACCTTTTCATCATTTTCATCATCTCCCCCTCCTCCTCCTCCTCCTCCTCTACTTATCGACTCCATCTAATAGCATCCATTCTGAGGCTGGATGGTGAATACCACCCAGTCCTCCAACGTTTATCCCCTATTATTATCACCCTTCCTCCTCTCAAAAAGGTCCATTAAACGCTTGCAATCACCCAAACATCTAATTCAGCCCACTCTCTCCTCCTCTTCCTCTCCATAGGGAAAATTAACCAGCAATTTAACATGTGCAATTATTGTAATCACGGATTGTCCCCCCATTAATCTGTCTGTCCAACAGTTTGGTCCAGAGTGAGACATTTCAACAACCAATGGTGGCATTTACGTGAAATCTGTCGTGGATATACAGTACATGGTACCCATGAGGAGAAGTTTGGACACATCAAATCTTCTTTATCATTTATTCATCAGTTTATAATCAATATTTATAACCCGTAGAAAGGAAATGCTTTAATAAAACATTAATGAAAGACAACAAACATAATAACTACACATATAATATTGAGCTCATAATATGAAGTGTGTACAACCGAAAACTGAATAAGACCAAAATGTTAAAGTTAACTCTGATGAATTGAAAACACATTGTGATTAAAGGGTTAAAGTTGTAAGACGAAAACACGGACAACTCCCAGACCGGACAACGCCGTGGTAGCGACCTGTCAATCAGCAGGTAGCCCCGCCCTAAAGCATCCCCTGCTTTATGGTCTATCTGACTCTAAATGGGACCATAATTTACTAAATTAGACTTGAAACTAGTGATTGAGACCATAAACTCATGTTTACAATGTTTACTGAGGTAATAAATCAAGAGAGAAGTAGAAGCTCATTTTCTCTGAGACTTCTATAGAACCAGAGGCATCAAGGCTTCACTTTTTAGACCCGGATGTTTTTTTTCTCATTTTTTATTAATTTCCACAGTTTACATTGATATCAATACAAAAGAGTGTCAATTCAACCACATTTCAAACACAGTGGAACCTGAAACATTTAACATAAACTCTGTGTTTTGTCTGGATGCTTCAGGTACTAAAACACTTCCTTCGCATCCCTCGATCTGACTTCTCCTCTTCTGCTCAACTTTCTCTTCTCCTCCCATCTTCTCATCCTTGAAATCAGAGCATTCACTGAAGCATCAAATGCATTTCATTCCGTCGCCCTTCCTCTATTTATCTTCCTCTAAACCTCTTCCTCGTCTGCACCACGCTGTGTACACCTTGTACAGACTAAACACACCGTACAGCCAAACTCTAATTACCAAATCCTTAGACATCCTACAGACATGTTTATATAACTGACATTTACTCCACTGTTAAGTTTAATCTAATTATATCTAATATGCAACCTTCTCCTCTTCGCACCGAACTCTCCTCCTGCTCCCTGTTGGATTTCACAATTAAGTTGAATGTCATTTCAGCCTAAAAGTCCTCATTTATTTTGAAAAATGACTTCAGTGTGTTCTACTGTCTCAGGAATTTGAATTCTTTAACCTTTAATTTACTACAGATTGTATAAACATGACATTATTGCTGACCATTTTTTTAAGTCATACCATGAGTTTTCAGATTGATTTTGTTCCTTTCAGACGGCCACTGACTTCAGTTCATTTCTGGGAACGTTCATTTACAGACGCACATTAGTGGTGGAAAAGTATTACACTGACAAACTATGTTATATACAAACAAACAATAAAACATGGGTATTATGAATGCGGTTGTTTCCTCTGTTGAAATGGTTGGTATTTAAACATCAAAGTTCAGATGCCAGGATGTCCTTGAATGCACCATTAGGGAACTGCTCAGGATGATAACTCAACCTTCAACAAAAGACATTTTTCCCTGCTGAGCAAAATCCACCCAGCGAGGAACGCCATGGAATGTGTTTGAAAGGTCTGGAAAAAGATGCAACCTAGCGAGTGGTTAAGATTTTTTGAGTTGAGAATTTACTCGTATAGAATTTCGGTCATGTGGTTAAATCAACATCATTTAGCTGCTGAATGCCCTCTAGAACAACAAATAGAAACATTCTCTGATCTGATGCCACTATCAACAGTACAACATTGTTTGTCTTTACTTTCCAAAACTCTCACAGTTATAAATAACTCAGATTTATGATTAAGGTTTGGTTAGGTTTAGGCCCCAGAAGGGTTTGCTGCTCGCGGCTGCAGTATGGTGCTAATGGGTCAATCTGGCAGCGTCATTTACGTCCACTAACAGTGCTGGTTTTTGCCACTGACAGGCTGTGATTGTTATCATAAGTGTCTGACATTATCTAAAGAGTCTCGCGCAAGGAGAAGAATCATTCTGAAATATGGCGAGGTGACGTGTTGCCAAGACAACGGTGGAATAGAGGAATACATCCATGATGGAAACGCGAGTGTTTGTTGTGTTGGAGGACAGAAAGCGTAACTGAAGGTTATCTAAAAGATTTTCAATGTCATGGATGAATATTTAGATGATTTCCACAACGTGGATGAGGTGGTTGAATTCGATGGCCGCCTGTATTTATTTGAGTATACGGATACTCCGACTTCACAATGAGACGTCTCCTTGAGCGACACAATAAGAAACAGACCGGATCAAGAGAAAGGTCAGAACAAGGTTTTTATTTTTCCGTAGGGTTCTTTCCATAATGTTGTCAGACACTGATAATAATAATCTGAGCCTGTCAGTGACAACAACAAGAACTTTTAGTGGACGTAACGTCACATTGACGCTGCTCACAGCTCGTTTACAGCGTTCTCCCTCATTACTGGACCGACTTCAAAAATTGTTGTCCCCATTAGTCACTTAGACACAAACACATGGGAAAACAGGTTGGAAATTACCAAAGTTACAATATAAGGAACAACCACACTTAATGGTTTAAAGAACCAGTTGACTGTTGGCAGGAAACGAAAAGCGAAAATCGGTCTCCCATGTTAAAATCTGATGTCTTGTTGACCTAACCTCCTCCCTCTGTGGACCTTGTCGTTCTGTAATAGCATCACCCGACTCCTTCCTTTGCTGCCGACCGACAACAGTCATAATTCCTTCGGCCCGGGGGATTTACTTGACCGAGTGATGCTGTTTTTGTGGTCGTGTACACTTGACCGTACAGCATGTAAATCATCTCCATGACAACTGAGCAACTCTATCTGCTGAGAAAGGCCACAAGAACATGTGAGATGGACCTTGTTTTGGGAAAGTTTTCAGCAAAATACTCTTTCAAGATTTAACTTTCATGCTTCACTGTTTTTTGTTCAAAGTTAGATTACTTCATCGTCTCTCTGAGTGTTTCTTGTCAACAGGATGATGAAGGTTTCATCAACTTTCAACGCTCAGCTCGATGATTTCCACCGCCTCCTGAAATGAACCAAAACCAACTGCTGCATTGAAGGTAGAAAATCAATATAAGAGTATAAGGTCCCACTGGTGGGATCAATGTTATCTCGGGAGGAAAATAAACTTTCTTTCTAAAAAACCATAACAAAACATAACCATCTGTCATTTTCTGTACCTGTTCATTGAAATCTTGAAAACTCCCCTGAGTGTAAACTAAGAAACGATCATTTCACCACTCAAAGTTGTCTTCCGTCAAATTCTGTCTGCATATTTTATTCATGAGAGAGTTCGCTGCCTGTGAGTGTGCATTTAGTGCACGGCTCGATAAGATTTTGGATTGGACCGCCAGACTTTATTTATTGATCTGTCCTCCCTCTGCCTTTTATTTATTACCTCCAGCTGTTCTTTAACATTCAAAGAAGTGAGCCTGGAGACCAACTCAGAGAGCTCAAACAGTAGATGCACTCTCAGACAATGCTGCATTAACATTAACGCTGAGCTGCTTTCAGCCTCACTAATGTTTTGCTGAATTAACATTCTAGTGTTGTGTATGGAGGGCAGGACATCGGATCTGCATGCAGAAACAGATAACTTGAATTTTAAAGATCAATACTAGCATCCTTCTAGCAGGGCGTGTCCAGCCAGAGACGCCCGGAATGATCAACATTAGAGGTTTTTTTTTCAAAGTCATCCCTTTGGTATCGTTTGGTAGAAAGAGCCGAACCCTCGCTCTTCCCCTACACTTTATTCCTCCTCGCCTCTGTAACTTTAATCCATCAGTTCGTATGAAAACGTGTGTAAAATTGTCCTTATTCTTTTATTACCACACCATATAATTGGAAACCAAGAGGATAAAACAATTATTTTGTTAGCATCCAAAGAGTAGTCCACCAATTTAGCATCGCACTACATTATCGGACTCATGATGGACATGTTTTTACCAGAGATATCATCTTCATTATTTCACACATTCTTCTTCCTTGTGGCCTCACGTTAACATACTGTAGGTATTTTTTGTATTTTGTTTTCATCCTCCCTCAGTCAACAGAATGCCAACTGAAGACACACACACACTCCTTTCAACAGCATCCTCCGTCACGTTCACACTTGTTAGACTCGGTGCACGCTGCCCAGGTCCAAACATAGCCCTCCACTGTTGGCCGCTGAGCTGCTCCACTCGAGCAGTTGGCAGCTGAGCTGCTTCGATCAAAGGCCGATGAAGAGGAGCTGTTGAAGGAGGAGGAGGAGGTGTTACTCATTCATTCTCCACACTTGCCGTTCCCCAGCTGGTCCTGTGAAGCCTGCTCCTCAGGGGATTTCATATGCACCGCTGGAACTGCCCGAGGACACTGAGGTTGAATCTGATCTTGACACTTTTAAAAAGGACTACTGTGAAATGCTGTCCGGATATTACTGGTACCCAGTGATGTACCCAGTGATATACCCAGTGATGTACCCAGTGATGTACCCAGTGATGTACCCAGTGATGTACCCAGTGATATACCCAGTGATGTACCCAGTGATATACCCAGTGATGTACCCAGTGATGTACCCAGTGATGTACCCAGTGATGTACCCAGTGACGTACCCAGTGACGTACCCAGTGATGTACCCAGTGATGTACCCATTACCACCATCAGGCCAATGTCTCCTTGTACACAAGACGTATCAAATCAAATCAAATCAATTTTATTTGTATAGCCCAAAATCACAAATCACAAATTAGCCTCTGGGGGCTTTACAATCTGTACAGGATACAACACCCTCTGTCCTTGACAGTGCAACCCTCACATCGGCTAAGGAAAAACTTAACCACAAAAAAACCCTTGTAACAGGGAGGAAAAATGTTATAAACCTCAGGAAGAGCGGCAGAGGAGGGATCCCCCTTCCAGGATGGACAGACGTGCAATAGATGTCGTGTGTACAGAGTAACAACATAATGAAAACACAACATAGACAATTCATGACAAAAATGAATACATATAATGTGAATATATGTGAGAAGGTGGATCCAGGAGGATGTCAAGCAGCTTCCAGGCGACGCCAAACAGATAGAGCCAGAGCTGCACGACCTCCTCTCGACGTCAAACAGATAGAGCCTTAGCTACGTAACCTCCTCTCAACGCCATGCAGGTAGAACCTGAGCAACACAACCTCCTCTCCACGCCAGATCGATAGAGCCAGAGCAACACGACCTCCTCTCCACATCACGATAGATAGAGCCCGAGCAACACGACCTCCTCTCTACCATGCACCACCAGAGAGTCAGAGCAACGTCACAGAGCGACTGATGGTCCATCACGGAGAAGCCTGATTCAAAGGAGAGAGAGGGGAATATCTAAATTTAATGAGCACATTGCCATGTGTTGAGAACTTGATGAGTACTTCATTATGGCCATAGAGCAAACCTTTTTCATTTTGGATAAGCTTTCCTCTATTGGGCCACCTTTAGGACAACATGTCTGTGACTTTGTAAACTAGATTTCTAATGGACAGATAGTCTGCACCTGATTTTAATGACCCTTTGACCAGACTCTAAACTAAAGTCTGGGGAGTCTGGGGGTCCTCCCCCTTTGTTTCCTGCATTCTGGTGACTTTTAAAGAATGAAAATAGCAAAATAATAAGTTCACTGCAACAGCATTTTTAATCTTAAGTACTTTTGATTTTAATTTTAATTCTCAGGAAAGAAACCTGAAACCAATAATTTGTCCTTCTGGCGTGAACTTGTGTGAACCTCTGGCATAAACTAATATTCATCAGTTTTTATTTATTCATTCATTTATTTTTTACTCCTGCTTGAGTATTTCTTTCTCTTAGTTCTCTCCATTTCTCTCTTCTTCTTTCACTCACTGAAGCTCCTTTCAGACACAACGTGACAACACCACCACTGCGCTCTGAAACCCGTTATTTCTAACGTCTTACGCCACGACGGCTTTTCGCTGCGTCGAGCAAAGCCCAACTTCGGGCGCTGCGCGAACTCTCTAATCTCTACTCTCTCTAGCTCTATTGTCGTCCAGGTGGAAACAGTAGAGCTTATACTGTACACGCTAGCAGAGCCAGAAACAGGTTGTGATAACGAAAAGGGAAAAAAAAATGTGTGCAAATTTGTCATAAATCAGGAGGAATACGGGAGCTATCTATCTAATGAACATTGCAGCCTTTAGTGGACGTCAGGACGTTTTTTCAGCTTTGTGCTTTTAGTATTTTCATCATACTGTAAAAACTATTATACGTTCTCCCTTTGAACCCTTTACCTCATACTGCCATTGAAGAAAAGCTGGAAATCATTCAGCGATTTCTAGAACACTAATGGACATGTGCACCAGTGACACATGGTGGAACATTGTGGTTATATATATATATATATATGTATATAATCGTCCGTTTATCTGTATTCTAGCTGCAGACCAGAGTGGATTCATATGGTTTAATCATAAAAGTCTTGTTCATTTCCACTGTGGATACTACGCTGTTAACAGATGCATTTTGGGGAATATCATCTGCTGGCTGTGTAGCTTTACTGAGGATGAAGCCTCCATATGAGGTCATTACAAGATTCTGTGGCCGTCAGACTTCATGGAGTCCTGAAAGGTACCATTTAATAGAAAACAGTGATGTGATGGTGGAGGGAATATGGATATTTTCCCTTTGTCATTTTCCTCCAATATGCAGCAAAGCGTTCCTTAACTTTATATCCCCCGAGGGATTAATACATTAATTCTATTTTACATTCTATTGATTAGATATTGATTAAACATTTCAAGCACATCAGAGCTGATTCCTGCAACAAAGACCAAAAACAAATCATAACACTGTATGTGTTGCATAATTTTAAATAATTTATATGCAGGATTATATATTTTTTGTATTCTGCCTTAACAATATCTGTAGCAAGGGGGCAATCCACTTCTTCTACAGCTTACTTTACTCGTCATAGGGAGTACTGCACGAATGGCAGGTGGATTTGGATGAGGCGTTGGCCAAATTATGTCATGTAATGTACAACATTTTTGCAAACTTCATCGAAGTGCAATTGTAAGAAAACCCAAACCTGTGTGATCAACTTCTCATATGAAGCTTTGCTCCATCTTTAGTAAATATGGGTCATAAATTAAATGCAAGTTTTATTAATCAAGTTTTTTTTACAAACCTGATAAAGTATGACAAATGATCATGGCCTTCTGTGTATTGCATGATGAGATAGTTAAAAGGGGCCAATCCTCACTGATTCACCCACCACCAACAACAAATAAATAATACATTCAATGGAAAACACACATTAATTTCTTGTTGGTAGTTATGTTTAATGAAGTGCTTCTAAAAGCCAAATTGTTATTGGTTGTTATTCCTCAGAAAAGACACACGCTGTTATTAATGTTTTTGCAAATGTTTGCAAACTGATACTCCGGAGCTGGTACGGCTGTGTGCACTGATGCATTATTTCTTCAGATAGATAAGCCCAGCAGCCAAAATGCTAATAATAAAGTGGTTTTAAAAACAGAGAACAGTTTTTTTTTTTTTTTTTTTTTTAATTATATATGACTTCAACTGTAGAGTTAATATGCAACATAACTTAACAAGGTCAATCGAAATCATACGGATTAATATTATCTGTGCAGTTAACCAACGAGGAAAGAGTAAGAACCGTTAGTGTTTGAAATGTACCGACTTTTGCCTCGGAGCCAATTTCTGTTGATAAATCTTAACAGTGGAACAGAAGATGCTCAGAAAGTCAACCTGCATCTCACTTGAGGCACACTAATTTGTCCGACTGGATTTTGCTCAAATGAAAAGAAGCAGCGTTCACTAACAAGACTGCAGCAAAGGTCAGTGGACAAAGTGACCAAATGTAGCAGCAGAAAGAGCAGCGAGATGTGCTGAAATATAGCTGAAGAGGATTTCTCAAGGACTCTCGTTGTGGTTTGTCTAAAAGGGACACAGTGGACAAATGCTCTATTCGTAGAGCGAAGGGTGTTTAGTGTGTAGACGAAAATTGGTGCGCAGAGAAAAAGAGGTTCATTCATCAATCCATTTTCCACCGCTTCTCTGGGTCTGGTTTCATAGTGTTGTGCTCTTGTGTGGACACATAAGGTGACAAAAATAGTTGTATGATGATAAAAAGAGAACTTCAAACCTGGTTACTTTTGCCATCCACATAGCTGATCTCGCTTAGATAAAATGACATAAAATGGACCTTGGAAGAGGTTTATTGGAAAAATATTTCATTGATATGAATCCTTCTCAGTTCATTTCAATAAAATGCACCCTTCATTCATTTCCACTAACTGAAACCTACAATGGCTACAGTTGTGCAAGATGCAAGATTTCTGAAACCACCACTAATTTAATAGAATTACTATTTTCCTGTTTATTTTGTCTTCTATTATGCAGGGATTGATTTTAACTCATTGGGCCCATTATTGACAGTAAAATCATCATCTCTTTCTTTATCATTTTTGCCTTTATTTGACAGTGTAGAGACCTAGACTGGAAAGAGGGGAGAGCGGTATGATGCGCAAAAAAAGGTGCCTGGAATCAAACCTGGGACATTGCGGTAATGAGGCATTCGGTCCTCACTCTGCTGGTTAAAAACTTGTTTCGGTCCTCATTATGTAGCAAGAACAAGAACACACACACACACACACACACACACACACACACACACACACACACACACACACACACTCACACTCACACACACACACACACACACTATATATAATCACCAGGTAACATAAGTGCCATTTTGAGAAAGGTCAGGAGGCATTTTGTCGTTTTCAGCTCTCACTGAGGAGAGAACAATTACAAGGTCATTGTTAGTCGCTGCTTCGGGGCAGACTGAGTCTCTGAGGCTGTTAGACAGACCTCTGAAACTGACCTCCAGCTCTCTCTCTGGTATATCTGCCACTCACTGTCTCTCTCTCTCTCTCTCTCTCTCTCTCTCTCTCTCTCTCTTTCACTTTGTTCGTGACTGTGCTGGAGTAAAGCTTAACAAAGATAGTCTCTACCTGTAGGAAGGGGATCCTAAAAGACTGAAGTCCAGTACGGCCTCGTTCACTGGAAGTCATGTTAAGGTGTTGTTGCTAGAACCAGCACGCCAGCACAGTTAGCACGCTATGTACGTCAAAAGATACGTCAAAGAATTTAACCATTTACAAGACGTTGTTTTACAATTAGATTTGTCAGAAAAGACTTTGCTCTTTGATGCAACGTGGATATTTTTAGCCAGACCCCCGTCATATTAAACACATAGATAGATAGATAGATAGATAGATAGATAGATAGATAGATAGATAGATAGATAGATAGATAGATAGATAGATAGATAGTAACTTTATTGATCCCGAGGGAAATTCAAGTATCCAGCATCACAGTTCCATAGTGCAAACATATTAGTAAAAACGTCACAGGTGAGTAGTACACATGTTAGTAAAACGACACAAGTAGTAACAAGACACATGTAAGTAATACAGAGTATAAAACAGAATATGCAATGTGCAGAAGAACTGTTAAAAATGAATATAGTGCAGGGTAAAAACAACTGAGATACAGGACTATTTAAAGAAACTATGACTAAAAGTGTATTATATTGAATTCAGGGATATTTGAATAATTGATTTTTTGCATGGGCTAACAATAGCAAAAGCTAATCTGTAATCTGCATGAGGAAATCAGCAGAGTAAGAAGGAAAGTATCCGGTTATAAAGCCTGTGTGAATCTGATTGGACTATACCAATGAGTTAATGTAAACATGACATCGGTGCCCGTCAGGACTCGAGTCTGATGCTGTCCGCTCGTCCGGGATGATAGAAAACATGTTTGGTACGCAGTAAACTCACCTTCGACGCGTTCAGGTTGATGCACCCTATGTTTTCCCTGATAACGCCACATTACGAACAACAAATCAGTGTTGAAATTTGCAGGACGAGAGCTAGTTAACGTTAGCTGTTAGCTCCTGCTTACCGGCTAACAGCTAACGTTAACTAGCTCTCTTCCTGCCAATCTCAACACGGGAGGTGCCATTTTCTTACATTATGATGCTTTCTCTCTCTCTATATATATATATATTGGGCGAAGGTAAATTCGAACGTTATCATGATGTGTTCAAATGTAATCTTGTAAAATGTAGTTAATGGCGAGAAACTTGAATGAATCCAGTTGTTTGAAGGAGATGTTTTCACAGCAGTATAAAATAGATAATAGAGAGGGAATTATGACCTGTTTAACCTCTTAACAAAAAACAGTATGACAACAGTAATAAAGGAGTGGATGTTAAATTACATGAGATTTAGTGTTTGTCTTTGTTTTTTTTTACCGTGGTATCGAATTGGCTTCGAGAATCGTGGAATATTCACTGGTATTGGTATCGACTGATATTGTGTCATCCCTAGTGTGGACTAACCTTCAGGATTGATGTTTACATACTTGCTGAAGTACGGAGAGCAGGAAAACCACCTGCCGCTTCTTTGCTAAAACTTTTACAGTGGCTGCATGTTGCCGCTGTACAGCACTTGAATTGTTTTCTACTCGCCTCTTTGTTCCTCACGTCTTTATGATTATGTTGGCCATCTGTTTGCTGGTGTGTTATGGAAGGAGGTGTGGGAGGAAGTGATTGGGTTGGGGGATACCACAAACAAACGAACCAATCACAAATCAACAAGTGCAGACGAAGACCCTGATGTTTCCAATTCTGAGAGGCATGCGCTGCTGCATACCTGCTGGGAATAATTACGTATTTGGTTTGCAGAGCTTGGCACCAGAAGCAATTTGAAATATAAAAAAAAAACAACACTTCACACATCTGTTAGATACAAATATCAAAATGTTGGTGAGAGCAATGAAAGCCTGCGGTCATAAAGACGGGTGAGATGCGTAAGTTGTGCAAACGGCGATAAGGGCGCACACTTTCAACAGTCCCTGCTTGAAGCCATTCATGGTGTTATACCATTTGTAATTTAACATTCTCACCTCCACACACTTCATGAATTAGGCGTGATTGTCAGTTTTGATAAGTTACATAATTGTTGGACGCGGCATTTTATAATTAAACTAATGGATGGAAACAATGAAGGCTATTATTTGTTGGTTTTAATTGCTCTTCAGCTCTAGGCTACTGTGTTAATATGGCCATACAAGAACAACAAATGTCCCTGAACAAATAATGTTTAATAAAAGAATTACAACAACACAGAGAAATAATGACTGGCTGTGGTGAAGCAAGCGAAGCATCTGTCTCCGTCTGTCAGTCTCTCTGCCTCCTTCCATCTTGTCTTTCATCATTAATTCTATCTCTTCTCCCTTCTGCCACAAATCATTATCCTTGAGCAAGACACTCAACCCCAAAACTGCTCCCGAAGGCTTTGCCATCGGCGTGTGAATGAGTATTTAGATTAGATCCTGCATGGCAGCCTCTGCCATCAGTGTGTGAGAACGTATTTATGTTTGTGACTGCAGTCAAATGAAGTGTTTGCATCAGTTGCATGCATGCACATATCTGTTTATGATTTATTTTTAAATGTCTGTGTGATGACGATGGTGATGATTATGTATGTACTGTATGTGCAGTACAGCACACACCTCCTCCGCTGCCTGGAAGTGATTTCAGTGTAATTGTATTGCTGTAATTGTCTCATGGTGTCCACTTGGTTTCACCATTATCGTTCTCAAACAGAGCCAAGGTCATTGTGACGTAGGCAGTGATCCTTCTTTGTTTGCTCTGTGGAAGCCAACATGCACCAGGACAGTGAAAGCACCGCTCCTGCTGAGGTAACAAACAATAGTTACTGCAGTGGGAACACGTAGGTATAAAGACTTATCACATCATAAAGACATAATGGCAAACTTCTCCTTGATACTATATAGTGCTCTCACACTGTGGCTGTGAAAAGCTCTCCTGCCCACAGAGTCCGCCTCCTGCTGTGGTGATTGAAGGAGGTTATCATAAAGCGGACTGTGATATAATGGATCACATGTGGAGAACAGAGAGTTGCTGCTCTGCTGCCAGTGAAACGCTCTGCTCAATGTTCGATAATCTGGTGTCATTCATAGAGGGATGAAGTATTATGTTAACTTTAATTCTGCACACTACAAAACATCTCTAACTCAGTTCTTATCCTGCATTATATTCCATATCTGACATTTCTTAATATCTATATCTCCTATATTTAACCACCCAGCACTATATCACTTTCTGCACTACATTCACTTTTTCTTTAAATAGTCCTGTATCTCAATTGTTTACCCTGCACTATATTCATTTTTAACAGTTCTTCTGCACATTGCATATTTTGTTTTAAACTCTGTATTACTTACATGTGTCTTGTTACTACTTGTGTCGTTTTACTAATATGTGTACTAATCATCTGTGACGTTTTTACTAACATGTGTACTACTTACCTGTGACGTTTTTACTAATATGTTTGCACTATGGAACTGTGATGCTGGATACTTGAATTTCCCAAGGGATCAATAAAGTTACTATCTGTCTATCTATCTATCTATCTATCTATCTATGTTCATACTTGCAAATATTGTGGTGGAAATGGAATTTTTTTGGTGCGATATAACATTACAAAAAGACAAAGGACGAGTGGACGTTGTTAAAACATACAGACATTAGGAGGTTAAGACCTGAACAGTATATATTGAGTGTCTAATGAGTAATGAAAGTCAGCAGTTGCGACAGGAAACGGGCCTGAAAGTTCTGAGATATCCAGAACCTCCAAACTCACAAGCGCTCTCCATGGTGCTGAACCCACGCTTGATGCAGCCGTTGAGGCAAATTTGTGATTTGTAATATCGGGCTATATAAATACAATTTACTTGACTTGACTGGACACTCCCTTAAGAACACAGCAGCATTCTGGCAGGTATCACTACAACCAATCTCCAGGCTAACTCAAGTAAAAAGCCTCATCCTATTCAGCCTTGTTCATCCTTTATAACCTCTTTGCTCTCTATAAAATCTCTCTAGACTCGACAGGATAACAACAATACAAACACACTGTGCAAAATGGGTCTAATGGGGATAAAAAGAAATAAAAAAATTCAACAACTGTGTAGACAGATGGACAAACGTTTAGTCGGATTTGGTTTCCAGTTACACTGTCGGTGTAGCAAATATGCAGCTTGGACACAAATCACCACGGATCAATACGGCAACATTCCCTCAAATTCATTAGTCAGGGTTTTGCAAAGAAATTAATTTGGGAGTTCACGACCCCCCTGTGGAGGTCAAAGGTCAAGATGTTACTACTATCACATTTTGAACATGCTTCCAGTGTGCTGCACACTATTTAATGTCATCCAAACGTTTAGATTTGATTGAGATTGAATGCTATTTATCAAATTTATCACACACAAATAGCAGACAGATAAAGTCTGCTAATAGTTGGTGAACACGGTGGAACATTTAGCAGCTAAATGAGCCAGAAAAATTCCTCAAGAGTTGGTGGAGACCAAAACAGAGCTAAAAGAAGAGTGAATATTGGACTTATTATCAGATAGCCACAACCACCACTTCAATGGGATGTTAATAAAGCATATAGCTTTGTGCACTGGGTGTATAAATACCTAACATCTGAACAGTTTAAGTAGGCGTGAATATGTCAGGATCTTGTGCCTAATAAAATCCAATAATGCAGCTTTTGGAGTGTGTATTGTCAGATTTGTAGTTTTGAGAATGAACGATGCTGTTACTTACAAACTAACATGCTCAGTTTGGCCTTTTTTTGTCTCTTGCATGAAAAAAACTTTTAAAACTGACACTGCGGTATAGATCTGAGGAGTCATGCAACCTAGCTCCTGACCTTGTATGATGCCTGGCTTTGTCTCAATTAAGAAACTTTATTTCGGTGCTTAATTTATGCATCACATTTCAGTGTTATTCTGGGGTTAAGCAGAGACAGGCTACGGAGAAGAAATGGTCTGCACTCACACAAAATGTCCCCAGATGTGCTGGACATGAGTGAGCATTTGAGGATGTTTGGATGAAAAGCTGCCACCAAATGGTAAGTTAAGATATATGTATAGTCTATTTTCAGAAGAGTTACAATATTCATAAAGGATAAGCTCACAGCAGCAGCACTTTGGATGAAAGTGTGTGCTGAATGCACAGGTACAGGTAGATGAGTGGGGGGTGAAAGAGTGTTAGAGAGACTCAAGAGTGCACAGGAATGGGTTTTTCATTTAATGAAGGAGTAAAAATAGGAGACAAGAGCTCTTACAGGCAGGAGAAGAAGAAGCAGGTAAAAATAATCAAAGGGAAGAGAGAGGTTATATAATGAAAGAGGAGGAGAGGAAAAACAAGTTAAAAGATGGTGAGGAAGATAACCGAAAATATACTGTAGAAAATAACCAGCTGTATGCTTTAAGGTATTAACATAAGAGGCTGTATTCCCCGTGATGAATGATTTACTGTCTACTAGATTTGAACTATCTGGTTAATTGAAGCAAGACACAACATGCCAGTGAGGGTTAAACTAAATACTTGTGTTTTTAAGAAGTTAATCGTGAGCACACTTAGCTGGCTTGGTGCAAAATAAGGGAATAGCAACAAAGTTAGTTATTACATCTGATTGGCTGATTCTGGACAGTGATTATCACAATGCACCCAACAAAACAATAAATTATTATTATTATTAATAACATAATGAGTGTGTCAGAGCCTTACAAGCAGTGGGGTTAATTGTACATTTCTGCTAAACACGGATAAGTTGAATGTCAACGTTTTTGCATTCAGTCAGAGAAAGTGACGTAGTACAACGAGCAACGTGTAGAGCAAGTGACGTAGTATATCCAGCGACTGCTCATGAAAAGAAAAAGTAGTTATGTTGTTACGTTATTATTTTAACACAGGTCTTTTTTCTAGTAGTTTTGTTGCCTAAACTTAACCAATTGTTTCACAACGTTAACCACATGTCATTGTACGTTTCTGCAAGCGTGATATGAGGCTGATATGAAACGTATTCATGAAATAAATTCAGAAACGTTGACGTTCAACGTGTCCCGTGGTTTGCAGAAACTTACAAGGCCAACATGTTTTTTTGCCGACTGGGTTGAATATCCACAGCAAAAGTTCTGTGTTTCTCAGAGTGATAAAGCAACCGAAGGACAGCACACAAGACGCAGCCATGTACCGTTATCCGCTGTGCTGCAAATACAGGACAACCGATGACCTTCAGTGCTGAAAAGGTAACATTGGAAAATTGCTTTAACCTTTTTCCTTTCACAACTACTTCGAAACCTGTGAAGGAACTCTGAAAAATGATTTGAAAAGGTCAAATGGTTGTTTATGAAAAACTCTCAGCTGAGTATTTCTCACATTGTCCTTCTGGAGATGCTTCTCCCTCTTCACCGTCATCGCTGCGAGACAACATTTAATAATGTCTCTTGGCGTGTTTATGTCATATTAGCAGCTGTGTGTGCCCGGTTAGGTATCCGTGAACTAGTGTATTAATGATATTCATCCATCTACTCACCTCTGCTATGAGAGTGGAAACGACAGAAAGTGAAGGGACATTCGTCTGCCTGAGTTTGTCCTGAGGCGTGGTGATATTTTATGGGAGTAATTACGTTGCCCTGGAGGCGGCGATACCTTAAAAGCTCAAGTCGGGGAACAAAAGTCTTTTTCGCACAGTTAACTCCACAGATTACACGATAGCCTGCAGTGTTGCTCTGCATGATATCTGTGGCTATATGAGATCAATAAAGTTCATTTATTTGTTGCTATAAAGTCTTTCCAGTGGTGAGTTTGGTGCCTGCGGGGATCAAGGACTTTTCAAGAAGATAAATAAATCTGTAGATTTCCCTTCACAACAAGGCATTACTGCAGCGCTGTATAATACAGATGTGGATTCACACGCTCACTGACCTACTGTTGGTCTGTCTCCAAAATGTATACTGTCAGGAATATGGGAATCTTTACATACACTTACTACACTAAAATTGATGGAAATTGAATAGAAATGATGTTGAGCTCTGTGTCGATCCATTTTTAATGTTGGATCAACATTATTTCAGAGTACAAATTAAATATTGGTTCTATGTATGCAGCGTAACCATTTGGACCATTTGGACTCGTATCAGTGCTTTTTACTAGCCTTTATTGTTTTCACCTTGTGAGTCTGTGTGTGGGTCATCATGGTGAAATGTGTTCCTGGAGACACCGACACCTACTGTAGCAGGAGCAACCACAGAGGAGGTTTGGAATAATCTACCAGGTGTTTGCATTTCTAATAAATGTCTTTCTGTGTCTCTTTGTCACCGTGATAGTACAGCGTCCCAACCTGAGAGATGCAGTCACCAAACTTAAGAGGTATGTAGTTTGTTTTGCATTTTGGACTCTCAGTTTGTACTGTCAGCCTTTTGATTACAGGCAGGTAACATCACACAGGTAACAGGAAACATAACTCCATGCATGATGAAAGACAAACCAACAAAGGACCTGAGGAGGTCTAAACGGTGACGGACTAACGGGGAAGTGAGAACAGGTGAGCAGGAGGTGAGTGCAGGATTAATGAGGAACAGGTGAGACTGATCAGGGCGGAGCACACAATCAAAAAGGAGGGAAAACACACAAAGAGAGGAAGTAAAACCAAACAAGATATATGAGGAGTGAACTTTCAGAATAAAACAGGAAACAGACTAAACAAAAACCCCCAAGTGTGTTTCTTATACCAAGATCTATGAGAGAAGTATATAAAAGAGTCAAACAGTCAAAACAAAAAAAAACAATGAGTCACACATGGCCATCGTTTGTTTATTCATTTCATATGCAGAGAAAAATATACAATTTAAAATTCAAGCTTCAGCAAAAAGTCTCTATGCATTGACAACAAGCCAGCTAGCATGGTAGTCCAGTCTGCCGTCTGCAGAACAGGAACAAGTAAGTTTATGTAGCTACAGCCAGAGTGATGCCATACAAACAGCTCCGACCCCAACCAACACAACCAATACTCAAATCCCACTGATAGCAAATTGTGATTAGATAGCAATCAGTTCATATTCAAACTGATATAATTACATCACATTTTTAGCCTTTAGCTGATGCTCTGATCTTTAGTCCCGACCCGCAACGCCAGATAAGAAGCGTAGGAACGACTTCAACTTTTGTGTTCACAGCCGAACTGTGTGAGCAGATTTGTGGTTGAAAAAAAGGTGAGCAGAGGTTTAAAAGTGGAGCCTTGACAGCAACAACGGCAAAAAGTCCTCTAATATTTGAGCCTTAAGAACTGTTTCATTTCATAACTCAGGCAGTGAGCAAAATGCGGTCCACAAGTAATACATAGATACATACCAGACAGTCTCCCGCACAGCAAAAAAACACTAATGCCACACTGTTTTTCTCTTTTGATAGCAATAATAGTAATAACAACAACATCAACATTGTATGTTTTTTTTTCTTCCTAGATTTGGATTTTCAACAGGTTTTTCATTTGACATTCATGTGGTCTGTAAAATGTAAACGAATGAGAGGAATCTCCCTGCGTTCGGATGCACGGAGGTAACGATACGTACCATTACGGTTGGCGAGAAATAGTTTGTATTTATACACCAAGAATAACCAGAGAAAGAGGTCAGGTTAAATGATGATCAGAACCATGTTTTAAACTTTTACAGAAGTGTAATATTCAAACAGAATGTTTATACAGAGCTAATAGACAGTATAATTATGCTCACTCTGCATTGTTCAACAGAAGGATGAAGGATTTCACCCTCTCGGAGTCCTTTTTTATGTTGTTTTGTGCTACAAAAAACACCAAACAGTAATACAAAATATTGTAGCGTCTTCAGTTTTAACAGTGACAGTTAAGCACAAAGAGCCTCACAGCTGCGTTATAGCACGTCTTCATAAAGGTGAATCATGTTGAAGCCAGTGTCCTTGATGCTCCGGCCATTTTTCCTACACAAAGTCTGCTAGGTTTTACAAAAGACGACCAGTATTCATAAAACTATCTCAGAACAGAACAGAAAAGACTGGATCTTCAAGGATACCATGGAAGGTTATGATGTACAATTAGAGCTCCAAGAATTTATGACATTTATTTACGTGGTAAAGAGGAGCCTCACAAAGGCTGTTTTGAAAAACCTTGGTAACGTATTTCAACCATTTAAACATCCTTTATACCCAAAAGCCCCCCCACTCCCAGCCCACGGATGATTGACATGAATCCACTTTGAATTTCAAAACTTCAACAGAGAGCTGAGAGGAAAGTTAGGGATTTACAGGCACTATTGGACAATTTGTAGGTGATAATGTTTGGTGAATTTGGATATCAGAATGTATTTCACAATATTTTAGAATTGAAGAAGAAGAAGAAGAAGAAAATAATGTATATTTACCAGAAAAAAAATGACTATAGCATTTAGCTAAACTGTTCATAGAAATGCAGCGCAGATATAATTATTAGAATTTTCAGTGGAAATGCTGCTGGGGATGTGCTGTAATTTACAGACATTTCTGATGTGGGATTGACGGAAGTGTCTGTGTATGGTACGGAGGATATCCTGTAAATTTACAGAAATTTTCTTTTTAGGGTTGAAGGAAATGTCCTGGTCATTTTCTGTTTTTCTACTAAAAACAGTCTGTAGCTTTATGAATACGGGTCTGGACTAATATAAACTAACAGCGAAGCACCAGTAAAAACTAGAACACATTTCATCCAGCCAGAGAGCGAGCTTCAGTTAAACAGACTTCACTTGATATTTAAGGCAATGTAAGTTCATAGAATTGTTCCTCTCAAACAAAAAGAAGACAAAAATGAAGATTTATACGGCGCCGCAAAGAGAAACTGCAGCAAAGAAATTGATTCGTACAGACACGATGGAAACAACTGACAGCAAATCCACAAACCCTTCGTGACAGCAAACGGTGTCAACTTGCTGTCCTGAAATTCATCAAAATATCATCAAAATATGTGAAAAGGAAAAAAAAAGCACATATGTTTTAAAATCAAAGTAAAGACATCTTAATCAAAAATTACCAAATTATATGAAGAGACACAGATATAAAATTAAAGGGGACACCAACCCTAAAACCAAATCGACATGTTGATTCTTAAAGCCTGGACAGTTGAAGTATGTATATACAGTATATAATATATATATATTTTTATCTATGGCTATGGTTACAGTTTTGTTACAGACTTTTGTGACTGGAAAATCGAAAATCAGATGTGTATTTACAAAACAACAACACAAAGGCTTCCGAGTGTGAGAAACACATTTCCTTTTAAGAACATTAGTAAATCATATTACATTTATAATTCCATCATAATGGTTTCTTTTTTTTTATATTTAAAAGGTCAACTAAGTGTGCCAGAAGATGTCCAACAGTTGGAATGCTGTATCTGGTATAATCTCCAAAACTGTCCAGGAAAATGAAAATGTGGTTTATGTTCCAGGGTTGATTTCCACTTTAAGACACTAAGAAGAGAGAGAGCCCCTTTGTCCCTTGGAGTGCGGTCCGAGCACCGTGACCCCGTCCTCCTGCTTTGCCACCGTGGTGCTGGGAGTCAAAGTGACTCACTGATAGCACCCCAAACCCAACCCCGCCCAATGAAAATGTCCCGACCTCAAAATATCTCAAACCCCGGAGTTCCCCGCCAACGTTACCGATCCCAACCTCGACCCCGAACTTAAGTTTCACCTCTGATTCCCCAAACCTGACAGCAGCTACAGACACCCAGATGTGTCATTTTCAAAACATCTGTGATTGTTATTTTCACTTATCCAAAATGTTTAATTACCATGGTAGATCTCAAGGAGAATTGAAGCACAAGCTTTATTGCAGTTAAACAGGATTTCTCAGATGGTACTGTCCTCCCAAGTAATTGTTTTTAAAGATATATCTAATGTTTTCATATTTATATTAGACCTGTCCTTTCCACAGTGGGTCAAATTTAGTAGTTTGAGTAACTGATGGTGTTAAACTAATCATATCCCTACAATTGTGGTGATAATTGAAATGTTACCAACAAAACAGTCAGAGCTTGGAATTGGAGTTAAACCAAAATGTCAAAGAACCAGACCTTCTCTAAAAACAAGCCCCACAGTTCTACTTCCCTGAAAGCAACTTTTGGTTTCTTTATGCTAATAAACGTCTACATCACCAGTTAGTGATGCCTCATGTATAATGTTTACAGTATACCAGAAGTAGAGCTAAAAAATGTGACTAAATTTTGCAAAACACAATGATGATAGAGAAGAATGTAATCACATTGCAGGGTTCTTTCATGACTATATTCACAGTCATAATGCTCCAGAATCAGCGAACATAACAGGAAGTTCCAGCGACACGTGTGAAACCGCCAACATTTAACTTGTACATGGGAAGATAGAGAATATTTATATCTTTCGTTGATTTTATCTTTTAACCAGAAAAAAAACCCTCATAATTTATGAAAAGGTACTCTTTATGGAAGCTAAAATCTGGTCAGTGGTTCCTAGAAAACTAGGATTCAATAGGAGTCATGAGCAGAATCAGAACAGATCAAATCTTAATGATAGGTAAGTCTCCTACAAAATTATGTTTCCATACAACTAAACTGCAATTTCAATTATGTTTAAAGGAAAACGTATTTTCTCCCGGATTACGGTGGAATACTGTGGTCAACGTTGTAAATTGAAACAAAATAAAACAGAAAACTCAACAAAACTACTCCGTTAGGTTTAATAAAAAAAAAACATCATGGTTTGGTTTAAAATGACTACAAAATTGAAGCAAAACAAGACAAAAAGCCAACAAAACCACTTGGTTCGGTTTAGCAAAAAACATGGTGTGGTTTTAAATGATCTTTGTTATGATATTTAAGCTGCGGACGCAAATTAAAATAAGTGAACGTTGCTTTTACTTTCACACGACTGCCGTCTCCTGGGTGAAAGTCCTGTGTTGGTTGACTATATTTACATTATTTATTATCATTACGTATTTGTGATATGTCAAAAACAAACGTAATCCACGACAAAATATGTTATATCCTTCTAAACATAATTCACAATGCAGTTTTGTTGAATGGGAAGGTAATTTTTGAGAGACAGGGCTGTAGGCAGCCCTATAGTTATCATCATTACTAGCACAAAAATCATGTTTTTTTCAAGTAACTGTGGTAATGTTGGCTCAACTGTAGTGTGTAACTCTGCTGTCAGGTTTGGGGTAGTGTGTATTTCCTTGTATTCATTTTTAAAGATATTGTCCTGAAAAGTTCAATCACAGATGTGTTGTAAATACCATCTGGTTGGCATTGTTTTTCAATCTTTATTACAATTAAGAACAAATTCATTATTCACCACTAATCTCTTAATTGTTATCTGACAAATTCTGCATTTCAGATGTGCTTGAAATAATTATTTATAGCCTCTTCTATGAATGCATTATTTTTACCCAGGTCATGTTTACGGCAAACTTTTCAAGTCGTAGCTGGAAAATTTGATATATCTACCCTTGGACAGGCTAATACACATTTAACGTGTGGACCAACCACATGTCCTTCATCTTCTGTCCTAAAACAGAGCAAGAAGAAGAAGAAGAAGAAGAAGAAGAAGAAGAAGAAGAAGAAGAAGAAGAAGAAGAAGAAGAAGAAGAAGAAGAGTTAATACCAGGCTTGGCTTGTCCCAAACACTGATTCTGTTGTTCACTTTTTGCTGTTTCTTTAGGTTACAATCCAACAATTCATCCCCAGCCCCAAACTCTAAATCCCCCCCCCCCCCCCACAGGTGATCATAGAAAGTTTTCAAAAATCACAAAAACCCTAAGAATCTTGGAGAGGGTTTCTCAGGCTGATTTTGCTGCAGAACACATTGAGAAACGTTGCTCCTACGACAAAATAACATTCATGTGACCCACGCTGGGTCCATAGACACAGTTTAAGAAATATTGTTCAAGAGTAGCTCGTTGCACGTTGTTCTTTTCTTTATGCCAGCTATCGTTAGCAGATATTACATCCAACTTCCTGTCTACAGGCTGAAATATCACATTATACTTAGTGTGCCCATTTAAGTCCTTAAAAGGGCTCAGCAGCATGTTACCATTATTTCAGACAAACCATCACAATAAAGACCCCATATCAGTGTGGGACACTCATGACATAAAGTTCTTTAGTCTGAAACATCGACTGATAAAGATACAATAAACTGTAGTGAAAGAGTTTTTTCTGTATTTCACACTTCCAGAAAGCTTTACTCTTCCTCGGCAGGTCCTCAGTCAGTGGTCAGATAGCCACCATCTCTACTTCCAATGCTGTTTATATTCTTTCAACAAGCACCAAAGTAGTGCATGGTGTTTTTTTTTTTTAATTATTATTTTGGTATCTGCACTCCTTCTATTAATCCCATGCTGTTTATATGCTCTCTCCAAATGTCTCGCCCCCACCACTGCCTTCTCATACCCAAGTACAGAGTCAGGCATATCTTTCTAGATGTGCAGCAACTGGGAACCAGCCTCAGTTTGCAGTATCTGTTAGTGAGGCTGTTGTTTTTGGAGCTGCAATACGTGTCAAATAATGCAGTTTCGTGTTTACGTCCACATAAAGATTGTTGGATCCTTGAGCGAGTCTTACATTACAAAATATCTTACCGCCTCAGTGGAGTTAGGGCCGAACTAGTCATTCCAATATCCACATTGAGCTACTCCAACACAGTATGTGGAACCATCTCCTGCCCAGATGTTCACCACCTTATGTTTTTCATCCCGGTCCATATTCCTAAATTCTTTTCCTTTCGACCCCATCCTCCTCATCTCCCTCCCCCCCACCCCAGGCCAGTCTTCTAGTTGGGGGGCGGGGGGGCTCGTGCCGCTAGAGAGCTGTAATCTGAGTCAGTTCTGTGTTGGAGTTCCCCGACCCCTGGTGTTCTCCCCTCTGTTGGGGGTCCACCCCCACCAAGGGGAGCTCCACGCCTAGTCATGCTGGATTAGGCGTCCCTCCTCCCGGCCCCCCGCCATCAGCTTTGCAGCTGTACGCCGCCGCCACCTCCCGAGCGATGCTCCTCATCCTGCCCGACTGCTGGGTGTCGAGGCGGAACGGCGACGGGTTGCAGAACTCGCGGAAGCAGCGCTTGAAGTTCTCGTCCAGGAAGGCGTAGAGCACGGGATTCAAGCTGCTGTTGACGTAGCCCAGCGCGATGCAGAAGTGCATCAGGACCAGCGTGAACAAGCTGCTCAGGTTGAAGCCCAGCGACTGAGCCAGCACCATGATCTGGATGGGGGTCCAACAGACCACGAACGCCGCCACCACCACCAGCACCATCCTGGTGATACGCCGCAGGTTGCGGTCCTTTTCCTTGGAGCCGGACAGGATGCGAACATTGCGCAGGCGCTTGACCATCAGGCTGTAGCAGATGCTGATGATGGCGACAGGGATGAGGAAGGAGAAGAGGAAGACGCAGGTGCCGAAGACAGGATCCCAGTGACTCCTCGGTTCGGGTAACACCACGATGCACTCAACGCCTAGATGCATTGGAGAAGAGGAAGAGAAGAAGAGCGTTAAATATGTGGTAGGAATAAATTAGCAGATTGAACAAGTAGGTCGGGTACAGCTTCGTAGTGACAGAGTAGGTCCAGGATGTGTTTTACCCAAATCATCATAAAGACTGGAAGAAAAGTGTGAAACGACTGGTCTTGATCTTTCAAAAGTGAAAAAATATGATAAATTATACAATCAGTTACGCATTGAAGCTGTTTCTTGAGTCACCACTGTTCAAAAAACTCCTCGATGGACTGGTGACTAGCTTTCTAGTCCTCAAATCAGCAGTAAACAGCCTTCGAGATGCTGGTAGGTCTAAAGTTCCACCTCTGACGAAGCTGATCCTCCTCCTGCTTCCAGGCTAAACAAGTCTGGATGCACAGAGAAGAAACTGATATCTGTTTTCTAAAGTGATTGACGTGTATTTCCAAAAATAAACCTTTACACATTATGCAATTAAACTGGGATAAAACCTACTTTGTATACTACAGGGAACAATGTGGGTGACTTCTGAATAATAATTGTTCATTAAAAATGCAAATTACTAATGCAGATTAGGCAGTGATACTAATAATAGAAGATAGGCACACATAATTGAGGAAAATTAAAAACATATCTGCATCTTTAGTAGGATATGATGATAGAGGTACAAAGGAGACAAAGTGTAGCAGGACGAATGGTAGAGTCAGTTTTCACAGGGTTTAATCAGTTTACTCATCAATTAAATGAATGATGACAGGAGAATACATTTAACAATATTTGTACCAAAACACATCTGTGCTTTCAGCCTAAATCACAACAGAGAACAGCAGCCCAGTCCTCCTGATAAGACCCAATAAATTCACCTCGTCTAACCAAATTAAACACAGCTGTTTGGTTTTGGACACTGGAGGAAAATCCTCTTATCATGCAAGAAGCAATGAATCATAAATTGAAGAGAAATTACAAAGTTGACTTCTCAAAAGCAGCGAGCGACGGCTAAATGACAAACAGCGATGGTCACCTCCAGCCAATAAGAAGAGCTTTGCTGCAGTGTTAACGTATCCTTAATGAATTGTAATTGAAATTTTGACCTGATTATGGTGCTACTGTATATGAAGGGTTAAGGAATCATCAAAGTTATTACAATGAATTAACACACTAATGAATGTGCGTACTAGATTTGATGGCAATGCATCCATTTAGTCTGGACTAAAGCGGTGGACAGACAGACATTTCTAGAGCCGTGCTACTATAGCAAAGTTATAAACAACAACAAAATGCAATAAAATAATGATGAAATGAATGAAAAACAACGAACTTACAGCTTTGAAATATGAGTCATCATGCGACATTATTTCTGATCTGACTGATCTTACGTGAAAATGTTTTTCCATTATATGTTTTGATTCAAATTGTTTGTTTTATACTGTGGTATGGGTTAAGAGAATTCTGTAAAACTTGTAAAACTTTTGACAATAAGCACAATCGTCAAATTAAACAGCCATCTTTGCACCTCCTGAAAACCTGACATTTTGAACTCAGGTGGCATAAAGTGTTGAACTGCCGACAGCAGCGGTTTAATACTTTCTTGCTTAGTCAGCCACGTGAAATGAGAGCACGCTCTGAGCCTGACGGAGCACGAAGACGGATGGGACGAAGGAAAAATAAAATCTCCCGTTCATACTTATTTTTTGACAATCCATTCGTCAAAGAAACCACAAATGGTCCAAACAACTATTTATTACGTTTTCAACGTGATTTGGTTCTTTGGATTTCTGCCATTAGATGATTTTTTTTTTGTTTTACTCATAACTCTGAAGTGAGCAGAGATTAAAAGATTTGATTTTTTTTAGATCCTGAGGCTGTTTGCAAGGCCAATAAATCACTCCGACTTAAAATTTAATTCAAGCAATGAGGCTTTAAAGTGTGGCAGAATGTTGGAGAACACTTCAACCACTCTCTGTGTGCCTTCTAGTTACTCTGATTATAATAATTATCCATCACTGACAAGTGTGTTTTTAATGAATTAGTGGAACTCTACAATCCATGGAGAGCACAACTTCAGATAAAGTATTGTCCCAGTTTTTAAGAAAAGGGACAACACTTTAGTGCTAAATTCCAAATCCAGAGTGTATCTATGATTGAGGGATTCTCTGCTCAGGTAGACTAGATTACTCCTCTATATCTTTACATAGATAATAGTTGTTTGCTGCTATATCAATGCTCTGAATTTCGAATTTAGCTCCTTGAAGCAATAAATCAAGTGGAATTTTTGTCTTATTTTTCCACCAAAGTCACAAGTAACTTCTCCTATGATGTAGTGGTTCTGGCTATAAAAGAAACATAAATGCATTGTCTTTTTTTGAATTAAATACTTAAACTGTTTGCACCAGGAAGATAAGGCACGCACACACACACACACACACACAAACACACTGCAGCGTAGACTGCATAAATAGTGGAGAGAGCCAAACAAATAGGAACTGCTGAAAGAAAAAGTTGATCTATTATTCCATTTGGTGGATGCTTTTATCCGCTGCATCTCGCAGGGCCATGAGTGTGCATGATTTATAGTGTGTGGGTGTCCCCAGTAAAAACGGGAGCCGTAGCCTCGGCTACATTACCGCCACGCTCCAACCATTGATCAAAAACACAGTAAAAGTCTCTGAAAGGACAGGAATAGTAATAACCTGCTTGATAGGGCTGTGAAGTTTATGTGTTTTATAAAGATGGCTGTAAAGGGCTCTCTGGTAGGAATGAAGGCCTTAAGGAAAACAACACCAACAAATAGAATGATGGTATTGATTCCTGTAGGGAAATGATCCCTCGTCATGGAGGGTTAGAGGGAACTATGGAACAGCAACGTCCCAATTCAGGAGCCGTGTACATCACAGCATGTCGACACGTTCAACCCGGTCTCTCAGGAAGGCGTATAAATACCACGACATTACACGGACATTCTGCGTGTCATGAGTATGCATTTTAGCATTTTCACGTGTCATTTTGTACACGCAAATATTCGCAGTTTAGGCAAGAAAACCACTTAGTTAGGGTAAGAGAAAACGTCATGGTTGGGCTTAAAATAAGTAACGCTCTGTCCACACAATGTCTAGACATCTATAGAATATGTCACAGACAGCGAAAGTGATCTTTTGACTGTATATTAACATCATATCAGCAACACTACTACAGTTTACATGTCTATAACTGTAGAATATGTCACAGACATGAAAAAAAGTAAAGATTTATAGTTAAATCAACACTTCCTGCTTTCATTTAAAAATATAAGCCCTCAAGCGTTTCTTTCTGTGGACAGAATTCCTTCATTTGTTAACAAAAGGCTTTTATTCTGAAATATTTGCAGGACAGTGTTGTAGAACATGCAGTGACTTGCAGAGCTCCATGAATGAATAAAGTACGGGGTTTTAATTGTGAATTATGACTAATATTTACAAATTACCACACGCTTCTTAACCTTTTTCTGTCTACTATAAATACAAATGACATTTATAATGAAATTAAATGGCCAAACTCTATGTAGAAAGAAAGGGCTGACAGCAGCAGCAGAAACGCTGCCGGTGTGGACGCCACACGCGTGAAACACGCTGTAGTTCCGCGAGGCAGCCGCCACGCACTGCTGACGATCCCTGTGTGGACAGAGCGTAAGTAAACTAACGGAAAAAACTACGGAAAACATGTCACAAACGTCAATAAAAAACACGACAATCACGCATTTACGTGGATGCGTTTACATTGCAGTCAGTACAGGATACACGGCGTACAAATGACACAAGGAAATAAAGAAAGACGTACTTATTGCATGCTAAACGTCTTGCACATTATCGTGGCATTTATACGCCTTTTTTTGCAAACGGGCTGATGTGTAGAATCTAAGGAAAGCAAAGTTTTTGCTCCATTTCTTATCCATCCAACAGTTTTGTTTTCTGGTGTGTGATGGGCACGTGGGGTCCGCTAACGTGACTGTATCATCTTCTCCTTTTTGCTTCATTTCATCTTTCCCTTCTCACCCTTCTTCCTCTCCATCTCCCTCTATTCTTCAGACACCGCTGACATTTCTAACAGCAAAACCAAACCGACACTTTGATTTATTATCTGCAATTTTCATTTTCATTCTCCTCAGAGATGCTGACAGCTCGACAGTACACTGATATGCACCACAACATGTAGACCTCAGTAACTACAGATTCAGCCTCTAAACAGCTACACCATGACCATAAAACAATTTACAAGGAACTTTTAAATCTCTGTGGAGGTTTGGGGCTCAGGTTAAGGTGAAGACATTTACCTCCACCAATCCAGGCTTCAGGCTTTCTAGTGGGAGGGAAGTGTTCATGACCAAAACACAATATCACTTTTTTAAAGTTCACCCAGACTGCCTGCTGCATTAATGCACACAAAAACACACAAAAAAACACACACAATCATGCAATTTCATGAAAACATGCAGATGTGTGCACACCGAATACATGCACTTTTCCGTAGTAGCATTGAATACCACAGCTCTCATGTCTCTGAGGAGCTGATGGGTGGAAATCTCAGAGACGAGATTTATTGCTGTTCCACTTCAGCTTCTCCGCAGCGCTGGACGCTGCCTGTGAAAAGGTCAAGGAGCAATCACTCAATAGCTGTTAGCTGCTGTCACTCAACGGCTGTTTTAACATTTCTCACCTTTTGAAATGTCAAACGATAACTTTTACTTCCCTCCATTTCTACACGAACCGGCGTTGCCGTATTTTTAAACCATGAAATGAAATAGTATTCGCAGTTAGCCCAGATTAACCTTCATTAATTCAAAGCTTAATGTCAAACAAGTTGACATCATCATGTTGGAAGAAGCAAAGTGTTTTATAAGGTTCTGTTGCTACAAAAGGTAAGAGATAATGTACAGCGAGCCGCTCACAGGGCCGATGCTGCTTCTTGCATCGCCCTGAAGGGGTTTATTTTCACAACAATGACCGGCTCGCTGTACATTATCCTGCTTATTACACGGCTACTTACTTAAGAAACCAATAATTGGACATGAAAATGGTCCGCCAGAGTCCGACATCAGAACTGCGCCCAATGCAACGGTCTGTTATACATGGCAGCGTATAGCATTGATTATAATGGATGTGACTCAAGGTATCAGCCCGGTCTCACGTATGAATGACGCGGTAATTTAACAACGCAATTACAAAGCCTTTGTTGCTATTGGCGCGTCGTGTTCACCATGTAGTCTGTACTGACTGCAATGCAAACACATCTCCGTGAACATGCTACGCTCACAGCTGGTGACGTAGAATAAAAAGTGAGAGAGACTGCTGATGGTGGTCAGGAGGGGAGCTGGATACTTTAATAGACTGAGCCACTTTAACTTTAATTCTGCACACTACAAAAACTTCTCTACCTCAGTTCTTATCCTGCATTATATTCCATATCTGACATTTCTTAATATCTGTTTCTCCTATATTTTTATTATCCAGCACTATATCACTTTCTGCACTACATTCACTTTTTCTTTAAATAGTCCTGTATCTCAGTTGTTTACCCTGCACTATATTCATCTTTAACAGTTCTTCTGCACATTGCATATTTTGTTTTATACTCTGTATTACTTACATGTGTCTTGTTACTACTTGTGTCGTTTTACTAATATGTGTACTACTCACCTGTGACGTTTTTACTAATATGTGTACTACTTACCTGTGACGTTTTTACTAATATGTTTGCACTATGGAACTGTGATGCTGGAAACTTGAATTTCCCTCAGGATCAATAAAGTTACTATCTATCTATCTATCTATCTATCTATCTATCTATCTATCTATCTATCTATCTATCTATCTATCTATCTATCTATCTATCTATCTATCTATCTATCTATCTATCTATCTATCTATCTATCTGGATGGGTCCAACAAACACAGGTCTTTCAACCGGGAGACCGGTGTTCGAGACCAGTTCGGTTGTTTGGTTGCTGTCTTGACCACTAAAAATCTTTTAAAGACATCGACACATTATGGCGGGACTGGGAATTCACAATTGGTGAAGAACGATATTGGACTGTACTGTACATAAATAATGTTACCGGATAATCACTTCTACAGCTAACTGTAGGCCGTCTCCAGAGAATTAGTCATATTGGAGGACTATTAGAACGAGATATCTACTCTTTCTTTCTTTCTTTCTCCCTACAATATCTCTGTCATCAGGTCCCTCCATACCATCCTTTGTTTCTTTCATACATAACCAGGGATGTGTGTCCCATCCTGCTTTCCATTTCACAGTCGGTGATTCTCCACCTCTGCTTTCGTTCTTCTCATTTATCACTTCTTTCCTCTCTATTGCGTTTTGCCTACCTCTTATATTTTTTTCTTTTCCTCCAGCTCTGATTGTCTGTATTTTTCTCTCGCTGCTCTTCTCATCTATTTCTTTTCAACTCCTTGATTTCGCTCTCTATTACTTTCCTCGCGTAGCGCTCAGACCTGTTATTTTCTCTTTTAGTTCATTTTGCTTAAACTTCTGTTCATCAGCTTTCGTTTTCCCATTTTCACATCTGTTCCTTATGTTCTTGCTTTTTTTTCTTTTTGCCTCTTGTCTTTTGGACCTCTTTCCTTGCTTTCTCTACTACTTTAAGATTTTTTTATCTGTAATAACTTTTCCTTTCTCCAATTCTATGCTCTCTGGATTTTTTTATGACTTGTTTTCTCATCTCTCTCTTTGTGGTAATCTCCTCAACCCTTTCCCTCTTTCATTTTCAATCAGAGCCTTTCCTTCTTCCTTTTGCTTTTTCCCACTTTCTCACTCATCATTTTCTTTCCTCTCCTCCCCCTATATCTTCCATTTTCTATCTGAGGACAATGGCTGTGGTCTTGCAGTGATTGGATCCTGCTGCCCTCCGACCTGAGCACATGAAAGCTGTCTACCTCAGTTAGCGCTCATCTAACCAGCGGAGACCCCAGAGGTCTACTTGTCATACTTCAGTTGCTTTTTTCTATCATTCGTCATGACTTTGTCAATCATTTTGTTCCTAATGACTTCATATCATTGTCTTCTGTTTCTGTTTCAATTAGTGCAATTTAAATGTCAATGTATTGATCCCAGTCAAAAGGATGAGGGTTGAGCAGCTGCAGACTGAGTCCAAACAGCCTGATGCCATTTCCAATATGTTCAATCTTGTGAAGGGCTCATTACATGGCTGGAATATGGTCCCAAAAAAGTACAAAATGCAAGTTTCCCTTCAAAAATAATCCAATGCACACTGTAGTGTTTGAACAAAATTAAAATGCCTTTATTTTATATGGCAATAATTGTTTAAAATGACCAACACAGGTCTTCATCAGACTAAGCAGACTAAGTCAAGGTGGACATAATACTTTCTTATGTAGGTCTACACATGATGAATACCTCAATACTCTGGGCGCAAACTCCATTGTCTTTCGAGACAGAAGGATGCCAGAGAATTTCATACATATTTCTGTTCATGGCTACAAACACATAATCTACAAATCGCCTTAACTTTCAATAGTTCAGTATATTAAAATACAATTTTTATATTTTTCCTGAAGTCTGAGTCTATCTCATCACTGAGTTCGGGTATTTTGTTGCTTTTAGTTGTACAATCCAAAAGGTCTCTGGTTGGAGTCGTCGCCTCCTCTGATGTTCTAACACTTCTAACACTTTGACTTTCAGTGTGTTCGGGTTGCCGTGTCCCGTTTGCTCATAATGTAACGCCACAGCTTCATCAACATTCCTTGTACAGATGGCGTTTTTATGTTCTGCACCTCGGCCTTTTAGTCTTCTTTTTGTTCGTCCTACATAGATTTTTTTTGGATATGATAATACAGTCCTACTGCTAAAGTCATGTAATTATCTTCATAATGGTTCATCAGTGTCAATCTAACTGCTGATATCTGCACTTGTTGAGATATTTCTCTCTGAAACAAAAATGTCGACTTCATTGTAATGCTTATAAGTAGAAGCTGCCCAGTATGACCACCGTCAGCTACTCCACCACTCAGTTGCCTTTCTGCAGTATTTTCTACACGGCACTGGGGCTATTTTCTCAGACAGGTATTTGAGGTAACTCTTGTTTTCTCCTCTTGCTTCTCCCCACTTCCCTAATGTTCAGAGAGAAGGACACTTTATATTATATTGGTGGCTGATGTTGGAGGTTTTTCAGTGGCAAACAGACTGAGCACAGACAGAAATAGAAAGAAGAGAGAACATTCGTATTAGCTTTGTTCACGGCATGTACACGATAAGCCTGAAGCCAGCGGTTTATATGTGAACTTATCCACATATGAAGAGCATCTCTGTGGTTTCCAGCTGTGTTAGCTGCTTTAGCTCCTGGCTGATAAATGGCTCTGACAGTAGTCTTTGTTTACCTGCTCTTACATGAACACCTCGCAGCTCTAGATGGATCTTTACAGGCACAGCCCGGCACATTGTCCCGATAATCTCCGATAAACCACTTCTTTGGAGAGACACATTGAAGACATTTTCATGCTACCTGGGCTTGAATTTGAAACACCAGCTCACTAAGAATAATATTAGCTCTTTGTTCTTTCACAGTTCTCTGAACATTCGTGAAAAGAAGAAGAGTTCTGATTGTCTGTCACTATACGTACTTTGATACAGGATATATTTCACAAGATTCACAGTTTACAAGCTAATTGTAAACCAATAAAAAGCAAAATCATCGTCACACAATATCCCGTGGTATTTCGGATTTGAGCCCATGTTTCAGTTCAGCGCACATCACAGCATGCAGCGCCGAAAGTTGGGCTTTGCTCAACGCAGCAAAAAACCGTCGTTGCGCGGCGCAAGCGTTGGAAATAACGAGGTTCAGAGCGCCGTGATGGCGTTGTCGCGTTGTGTCTGAAAGGACCTCAAGGGAGTGAGAGAAAGAGAGAGAAATGAAGAGAACTGACTGAAAGAAATAATCAAGCAGGAGCAAAAAATGAATAAAAAACTGATGAATATTAGTTTATACCAGAGATTCACACGCCAAGTTCACACCAGAGGGGAGAATTATTCTGACATCTTTCCTGAGAATTAAAGGTAAAAGTTTAACATAACCCTGTTGTTGCAGTGAACTCATTATTTTTTTATTTTCATTGTTTTAAAGTCACCAGAATGCAGGAAACAAAGACTCTGAATCTTCCCAGAACCCACGCGTTGGTTTTGAAATCCTCCCTATTTTTAAGGTCTCAAGGTTTGTAATTATGTCTGTTGTCTGTTTTCCTAAACCTAAACTTTATTCGAATCATCACATACATGAAATGTGACCTCTGCAATTACCCCATCCTTATCCTTAGGAGCAGTGAGCTGCTATAAAGCGCCCGGGGAGCAACTTGGGGTCCAGTGTCTCGCTCAAGGACACTTTGACATGCAGACAGTAGGAGACGGGGATCAAACCGCCAACCTTGCGGTTAAAGGACGACCCGCTCGACCCACTGAGCTACAGCCGCCACAAAGTGAACGTCTTCCCAACCGGGCGCTCGCAGTCTGAGCCGAAAGGTCGAGAAGCAACATTTCCTAATGTCTGTGTTTGTGTGAGTAAAGTGACATTTTAGGAATGTTTTGTCCTGTGTTTGACAGTCGTATGTTTACAGCTCAGCTCACACTGTAGCTTCAGGCAAAACAAATAAAACAGATCATATGCATGACTGTGTGTGTGTGTGTGTGTGTGTGTGTGTGTGTGTGTGTGTGTGTGTGCCTGTATTACTGATGTTGTGGGGACACTAACCTGTTAACACACTCACATTGTGGGGACTCGGCTTCCTTTTGGGGACAAAAAGGACGTCTCCATCATGTAAATCATTACATTTTAGGGTGAAGAGTTGGTTTAAGGTTAGGGTAAAGGTTCTGGAGTAAAGTCTCCAGGAAATAAATATTAGTCCTCTAAAGTGATGGAGACACGACTGTGTGTGTGTGTGTGTGTGTGTGTGTGTGTGTGTGTGTCTATCCTTGGGCGATACAGCACTAGTCATAAAAGTTTTATCTGGTCATGTCAGACACACACACAAAACTAGATTTTTTTATTGAGACACTTTCTCTTCGATGTCTCGTCACTCTGCAGATAATCCAGACACAGAACGATGAGACTATTAATCCTGCAGAACGGAGGATCAGATCATTGAAAAGATGAAAAGTTGATGCAGAATTTATCTCAACTCGTTCCCATTTTAACATCACTGTCAATTCTTTAACAACAGTCTTAATTCACAATTATACTTGACCATTGAGCAGGTATTTTAGGGACTCTATAGAGCGAACACTTCACCAACTACTGCCACATACACCGTTGTATAGAGAGGTGAAGTCCCGCCCCTTTCCGTGGGCCACCATGGGAGCTTATTTCGAAAAAAATATGAACGGTAGTCAACGGAGAGAGACAAATATGACGTTAAACTGTTGAAGTATCAGACTGTGAAAATACATAATTAGAAAGACGACAAATCCAAAAGTCGCATAAGAGATCTAACTTTGGCCAGGATGAAATGTACCTACCTGAAACTGCAATCTGCCAAACTTCAAATAAACCTTCAACATTTCCCTGCTACATGGATTTGTGTTTTTGTGGTTTAAGTCACAATAAAGTTGGATTTAATAAAATGGAACATGAGTCTAAATATGAGTAAGAACTTGGAATATGGTAAAATACAAGTAGAAATCATATTATGTAACCGTATATAAGTAATAGTTTCTTGGAATTTATCAGCATTTTGTGCTGGGTGGTGAAGCATATATTTCTTCTTTCGTATAATAGCAAAGAAATAGCTCATTATTTTACTGAAAATGAGATCTAGAGACATTAAATCCGAATGCAGCGGACGAGCCAGTGTATGGAAAAGGGGCCGGGGGAGTCCTGACATGAGGACACCACATAAGGATAATATTGTGCAGGGAAACAAAATAAAATAAATAAATATAGAAACAGAAGTGATTCATTACATAGCATGGGTGGAAGTACTGTATGTGCTCTATTGAGACCAAACCTGAACTCTAAATCTGAAATTTATACGCCAACAATCACATTAAAACATACCATCAGAGTGATGGTATGTGACACATTACCTCATTATAAATGTGTCACTGCTTTTACAATAACTAGCTCATAAAAGATATACCACACCAGATGATGAAGCATGGCAGTGTTAATTATGCATTGTTATAATAATGGCATATTATTAGCATATCTATTTGAGTTTGTAATAACATTCAATACTGTTTACAGACTGCAGCTTTGTAAAAATAACAGCAAATAGAACAACGTGACATGTAATGAGAGTGGGGACGCTGCTGAGGTTTGTTATTCCACTGCATCATATTAAGAGCTAAATTACATTATAATCCAGGACTTTACATAAATAAATAAACAGTGTTTACATGGCCGAACGGTGATCCTTCTTCTTGTTTGGTTGAGATTGTTCATGAGGGTGCATCTTGTTTGTTTATCACTCTGCTCATTTCCTCTCCTCCGATGACTCTCGGCACAATCCCACATCCCCCCCGACGCCCTCGCAATCCCACAATCCCCCCCGCCTTAGTTTGTGCATTTACAACACAGAAGTCTGTTCCACATCGGTTCGGACAGAGGAAGTGGACAATAAAGCCATCCAACGGCGAGTCTGCACAGGTGATTTTGTTTTTTATTGTAATAATTATCGTAGTAATCATTTGTTTTGCTTTTCTGGTTGTGCACATTTATCATCGTTAAGTATTTATTTCATTATTTTGGTTTGTGTTACTTTTTAATTCATGCTTCCTTTTAAGTAATATCAAACTTTACTGCAGTTGATCTTCCAGAATTATTACAGCAAACACATAGATGATATTGACACCATCTTTCAAAAACACGGTTTATGAATATGTTTCGTATCAGCCTCGTATCAGGCTTGCAGAAACGCACAATGCCACGTGGTTAACGTTGCGAAACGATCGATTAGGTTAAGTCAACAAAGCTACTGGTTAAATAACAACGTAACAGCTGCAACGATGCAACTAGCATAAATAAATAACTGGACTTTGTTACGTAACGTTACCTAACAAGCTCAACAACGTTACGTTGACTTTTACTCAATATTAAACCACGTAACTTTCACTAACTGTCCCTCGATATACTTGCTCTGTGCGTTGCTCGTACTACGTTGTTTCTCTGGTGTATCCGTAGTTTGCAGTAACAAACAATACCAATATTTTTTCCTGGCGATTAAAACTTTTAAATTTCAACATAACGAAGCCCAGTGTGTTTTAGAGCAGAAGCAATACAGAAGCTTTATGTACTCAAACATCTCTGTGCTGACAGGAAACACACTTTGGCTCGTTCCCTACAAGTCTTTTGGATGGATTAGTCAGAGCATCTATTAGTGACAGCAAGGAGGCTGCTGATTACAGCCTCCTTCCTGCCACTGTGTCCTTGGGCAAGGCTTTTGACCCCAATTACTGAGAGCGGCGTGCCGTGACTTTCCCTGCAGCTGTCAGGTTATGAAGCCGCTCTGTTTGTTTAGAGGAGGAAGAGGAATAGAAGTGGAGTAGGGTGAACCAATATTATCCCTGAATGTCATTAGTTGTACAGCTAGCAGTCACGTAAGGACGCATATGATCAACAAACAGCTGCAGGGCAGAGAAGAGGAGAGATGGGAAGAAAAAATAGTTAAACATAGATGGAGAAGAAGAGATCGAAGTAGAGTGAAGGTGAACTCTCAGAATAACGGAGAGAATACGCACGCAGAGAGGTGTGGCAACGAGAAGAGGATAACTGAGAGAATGAGAATGCAGCCCGTTCGCACAAAAAGACATATGAATGCCACGATAATGCGCATTTAGCGTGCAATAAGAATAACTTTTGGGATTTACGCGTCATTTGTACGCCAAGTATCCTGTACTGACTGCAGTGTAAATGCATCCCCGTATACTGTATATACTATTTAGTGTGTGTGTTTTCTGTAGTTGTGTTACGTTGTTTCCGAAAGTATTTTACTTAGTTTAAGTAAGCCCAAACATGACGTTCTTCCTAAACCTAAGTTGTTTTGTAGCCTGAACCTAACTGTGGACGTTTGTGTGGCGTACAAATGACACGCAAAAGGCTAAAATGCAGATTCATGACATGCAGAATGTCCGTGTGATATCGTGCTATTTATGTGAGACTGGGTTGGAGAAGGAAACAAGGGACAAGAGGATGAGATGTGAATGTAAAAATGTGATGACAAATAAATTAAAAATGAAATGAAGGAGCTGAGGATGAGATGACGATGAGAATAAAATTAAAGTAGTGACAGAAGAGGACGACAGAGAAACTGATTTAATGACTTAAATAGAGTTGAGAATGGAATAGAACTAAAATGAAGGGGATGACAATAAGATATGAATGAAATGTGAAATAAATAACAATGAGATGAAAGAGTTGAGGATGAAATGAAGCAGACGGGAGCTAAATGGATGAGGTGAGAAAGAAATGAGAAGGATAAGATAAGATGTAATTGAGATGAGAATGGCACACATGATTTCATAGAGATGAGAATGAGAATCAGAATGGCATGAATGAGATTACAATAAGATGCAAATTAAATTAAGGAGAAAGGAATACAAGTGAAAAGAAGGAATGAGATAAAGAGGGGGGGAAGGAGAAAGGAAACAGGAGGACAAGATAGAAGAAGTAAAAGAAGAAGCCAACCAGAGATAAATAGAGTAGGCAGGAGGGCAGAGATGTAGCTCAGCTGTAGAGTAGACTAATAAAAATGATTATAGGATTAAGCCGTAGCTGCAGGCTGAGACTGGATCAATATCTAACCACTAGACTTTCCATTCCCCTGCTAGCTACAACATATTACTCCATTTAACTGCAAAATGGCCCTGATTACAGCTGTGCTGTGTGTGGACATGTTGGAAATCACTGATTCTTTCACTTAGAGAGTTTCTTATGTTTAGCGCTAACATAAATATAATGCATGATTATTGTTTCTCCCTTCGTTGTGCCCCACCGGTACATCTTCTATATTATTAGAATTAGAGAGTAGAAATAAGCGTCTGAAGATAAAATGTCTTTTTAAGGATGGAGTTTGCTGACGGAGGTTCTCGGGCCTCAACGAGGCTCAGAGGGGAAATCAATTCAACAGACAAGCAAGAGCCTGACCATGCAAACCTTTAAAAACCACCAGCCAAATCAATTCTAACATTGACAGGCCGGCAGCGAAGAGCAGAAAGGATTGGAATAACAAGATGTCGTCTCTCGGAGCGTGTTGGCAGTCTGGCAGCAGCGTTGTGCCCGAGCTGCAGACGGAGGGGATTTTGCTTGCTGGGTCAAGAGGAAAGCTAGCTGCAGTAATTAAGCATGCAGGAAAATACAAGCATTGATGAGCTCCTCCAGGTCTGCTGAACTGAGAATATAATCACAGGTTTGACTTAAAAACTGCACGAAAAATATGAGTTTATTACTTCAAATTAGTCTACATGCTATCAAGACTCAATGTAAGATGAACTGTAGTTTGTACTGGTGGGAGAAATTAGATAAACCTCTGACTTAAATCATTCAACTTGAAGATGTTTTTCATATATTTATATATATATATATGTATGAAAAGAGGCTTTGAGAAGGTGCTATGGGGTAAAAAGGGAGTGAAGAACATAAATACTGAGGAAAAGTGAGAGCTAGACAGCGAGAGGGAGAGACCAGCAGACTGTTTGGTGATGAAATGAGTCTCCTGATTTAATATTTGGAGAAGGATGTTCCACATGTACTCTGAGTGAAATAGCTCAGTCTCCCAAGCACAAGATTTGTTCAATAAATATGTGTTTAATGCATTAAATACAAAAGACCTGCATATGAGATGTATAGTACACTGTAAAATATCTATTTAAGGAACTCTTGTGCAGACAATTTAACATCTATCTAAATAAAAAAGGATGGGAACCACTGGCTTAGATTTGCCAACGTTGTGCACGCATTTCAGCCTGAGATGTCAATGGATACCAACTTTTATGGCAATACAAGTTGTTGAGATAACCTTGTAAGGATTGATTTGGCAGTTTAAATGATATATGATATAAATTATACATTTTGACATATAGTTCGTACCAGTACCTGCCATACAATGAAGTACATTTTAATGCCCTTGAAGGTACGTGTATAACCTAGTCATCTATAAGTATAAATTTAAACCTGGACATCTAGATGTCTTTTGACCTTCGTCATACTTATACTCATCATTTGTATTAATAAAAGATAATGCATTATGCTTGCTTAAGAATTACAACAACAGTAATATAGATTAGAAGATTAAACTCATCCTTTGCTTTCTAACTAAACATTTCATAAGCAGTGAGGTCAGTCTGTCATAACACAAATGAGTAAGTGAGCTAAACAGGCAGTTAAAACAGCAGTGGGCGGGATTGTCGAATAGATCCCAGAAATGTAGTTTTATAATCCAGAAATCTCAGCAGCTGCTAAAAAATGTATCAATTAACAACTCTGTTTAACTACTGATGACATGTTTTGGTCATTTTCTGCTTTGGCTTTGTATAAACCTCATAAATTGCCCCTTTGAGGTCATACGAAAGTCTTTGTGCACCTGTTAGTGTAGAAACTGAGCAGAATTCTTGGAATCGTTTGGCCTTTTTAGGAGAAGAGCTGCCATCTGCGAGCTGTGAACTCGTGCAGCGTGTCACGATATCCGAGGCTGCCAGCACGATCAGATCACACAAATGCTCATCATCACTCTCACACAACCCTATAAGGCAAATGCAAAACGGCTTTGAAACACTCGAGGAGGACCCAGCTGGATCCACTCAGCAGAAACTGATAAGCAGCTATAAGAAGAGGAATGAAATGAGTCTATTTCAAAGTGAGACTGGAGCTGCTGTGATCCATCAGGTGTGATCAGGTATCAAAGAGACTGAGATGAACAGAGAGACTGTGATTACAACCCAGAACGCCAGAAAACATGTTGGCATCGTACATTTCTACAAACCACGGACACGTTGAATGTTTCTGAACCGAAGACATGTTTCATAAATATGTTTCATATCAGCCTCATATCACACTTGCAGAAACAAAAAAATGCCACATGGTTAACATTGTGAAACGATTGGTTGGGTTTAGATAACAAAACTACTTGGTTAAGGTTAGAAAACAGATCATGGGTTGTGTTCAAATAATAACGTAACAACATAACTAGCATTAATAAATAACAACTGTCCTTAGCAGACTCACGTAACGTTACTAACAACGTGCGTAACGACAAGTAAATATTTACTTCTGGTTTCACACGGGACACGAACAGCTGTCTTCTGGGTGAAAGACCTGTGTTTGTTGGACCCATCCATCACTGCTACCACCCATCCTTAGTGGACGTTCTTGCTTGTTATACTCATTATTAAACCACATAACTTTCAGTGCTTGCAGACTATTTAGCACCTGGTGCACGAGGAGGCAACACCGTCTCCTACAACATTACGTTCCCATACAACTAAACTGTATTCTCAATTACATTTCAAGGGGAAACATATTCTCTCTCATACTACGGTCACAGTTTTAAACACGTGCTTAACGCTGTAAAATGAAACAAAACACAAAACGCAACAAAACTACTTGATTAGGTTTAGTAAAAAAAAGATCATTGTTTGGCTAAAAACTAAGTGAACGCTGATTATTAGTTTCACACGTGACTTGAACAGCGGTCTCCTGGGTGAAAGTCCTGTGTTTGTTGGACCTGTCCACCACGACCTCCTCCCTACTAGGACTTCTGCAGACTCTCATTACAAACGTATTTTATGATACGTCAAAAACAAACACAATCCGTTACAAAATACGTTGTACTATTTGTAGGTTTTAAAAAAATATTTTGCTATTGAAGCCTTAATTAATAACTGTCATAAATGCGAGGGAGACTTGGCATTTAAGTTGCTCAATATTCATTAATGAGAGCTGAAAATATGGGGTGCTTTCTGATTATCATTGTGACTGTACAGAACTTCTTCCTCTTACTGTATGCCCCATGCTGTTAGGAGAAAGAATCGTTGTTTAAGAAGCATGTGGAGAATGTCAACTTAAATTTCGGTCATTTACAATTCTAGTGGTTTACTTTACTTATTTATTTGTGCATGAGACATAATATTAAGTGGTATATTTATTAAAGTGGTCTGGCAAACAGGATGAGCATTTAATCCTTCTCTGTGCATGTCTGACCTCATGCTGCTGCAGCCTTTATGCTAATCTGATGGCATTCAATTCAGATCTGCATCGTTTTGAGAAATGTTAGAGAAATGTTAGAGAAACGTTACTAGGTCTGACCTAGAAAAGTGTTGTTGTGACTTATATGCAAAACTGATATGAGACCAATGTAATTATAACATTTACGTAACAAAGTGCACGTATGAAAGAGCTCACTTGTGTTCGACTCTGTCCTTTAAACTCAGTTTGGATTCATCCCACATTCCCATCCCCTCAAAGGGGCCAAACTACATTTAATTACTGAACTTCGGGTGTTGTTATATTAAATTGAGTGTATGGTTGGATATTTGTACACGGTTGGTACCGTTTCATCAACGCCAATAAAACAAATAAATGAGCAAAAGCAGCGATGAGAAAGTAGAAAGTCGTCGTCAAACATGGGAAGATAACGGTTCATCATGAGAGTTTGGTGTTGAGGTGGCAGAAGGTGTGGCAGATTTAATTATTCTGTTCAATCATCAGTAACATAAAATCAAATTAAACTTTGGATTTACAAATAGAGCGGGGCATTTGCAGCAAAACTCTTTATGTATTCTGTGGGAGCTGCAGGTCCATAAAGTTATTTATATACCTGCCTCTTCTTTCCTTTTACACACTCGGGCTGGAAACAAAGACAGGCATAATCTAAACAGTAAAACCCAGAGGTCGGTTAAAGCATCTTATTTATAGGATAATTAAATACTGATATAATGTTATTACTACGTGTAAGTTTTATAAGATCCTATAAGATCCCTGTGAGATCTTTTAGGGAACATTGTGAGTAGTGTTTTTCTAACGAGCTGCATCTGCAGTCTGATTTATCATGAATCAAATGTTTTCTTAGCTTGGTCTCCATATGATGATAATTTATGGCTGAGAAAAATACATTCAGAGTTTTATTAATTTATTATATACGATCCTTTAGCTGCAGCTTCAGCTCAAAGCTCAAGAAAACTTTCATAGAATACATCGGTACAGGAGAGTTAAAATGACATGCAGAGGGATGCATGTCTGAATGCTCAACCCCCATAAAACTAAACTGCATTCTCAATAATGTTTCGACGTATTACGGTCGCAGTTTTAAACCTTTTTAAACACGTGGTTAATCTTCAATTGGACCGACTCAAAGTCATTTAGCTTTTAATAATCAAAACACAACAGCTAGTGACTCATGCTGTCATCTCATTGGCCCGAACATCACCTCTGCTGATTGGTTTGACAAAAGACATCAAGAGCTGAGAATCACTTTCTATTTTGGTAGATATAAACATGCACCTGCTGTGTGAAAGTTCATAACATGAAGCACCATGCGGAGTATCATGTGTCACGTCGCAGGCAGCCGGCTTGAAATCTCTGCACTTATTTGATATGAAATGAGGAGGAAAAGAGGCATCGCACGACGACAGCGATGTGTACCGGCCTATTAGTCAGACGCTGTGCAATAAAAGCTATAAAAACTGGGACAGCAACAACATTTATAAATGGGTTCACTCACATCACACCTCCCGAAGCAATCGCTTGAAATACAGCTTGGATATATATGTAGGAGCTGTGTTGCACTGTAACACAGCCGTGCACGGTTTTGCATATTAATTAGACATTAAAATGAATCCACAGCATCACAGTGACATGAGGTACAGTGTGTAAGGTGATATGTGCTATAAGGATGTTTGTTTCAAAAGCACATGTGGTGAAGGTGCATGCATGTGTATGTGCACAGGTCAGTACATGCACAACTGCAATATGTGTACAGGTATATGTACGTACATACTATGTGTGTGTGTGTGTGTGTGCATGAATTACTTACTGTTATGCTCTTGCTCCTCCTCCACATCTCCCAGCACCATGGCCGGGACACCGAAGGCTGAAGCCAACACCCACACACAGATGTTCACCACCTGAACACATGATAAGAAGATGGTGAAGGTAAATTACATACATATCACATATTACGTAAGATTCACAGTCTTTATTTACCAGAGTTACTGCATCAAACAGCTGCGCATGAATTGCACGAGACGATCGGAGTTATCTGGTTATGTAACCTCCAGCTTTATTTAAAGTCTGCTTTCTGGTGATGTCTGAATGTAAAGACTGCAAATACACATGAAACATACAAAAAGCAAGCAGGCAGCTTGGTTAACTCATCATCATCTGAGTTTACATTTCAATTATCGTTCTGTCACCTATCTCACGTTAAAGATGATTTCTAACTTCTGCAGCCACTTGTTTAGCACACAGATCGACACGTAACTGAGTTCTGTTGGTGATAACATAACGTCTGGATCAGTTTCTCAGCATGGCAGCAGCACACACAGAGTCAGTCAAAGGATTCGTGAGCTGAAGTGACTGTCGACATCTGATCTGATGTCGGTGTGAAGGTTTGAAAAGAGGAGATGTAAAGAGTTTTACCTTGGCCTTGTGAGGAGTCCTCATGTCCAGAGCTTTGACCGGGTGGCAGACGGCCACATACCGGTCCATACTCATCACTGTCAGCGTGAAGATGCTGGTGAACATGTTGTAGTAGTCGATGGAAACCACCGCCTTGCACAGAGCGTTCCCAAACGGCCAGAAGCCCAGGAACACGTCGGTGCCCTGCAAACATCCGGAAATCAAAGAATGAACAGAGAAATTGAGCTGGAGGCAGAACAAGAGGACTCCAACTCCTCCGTAATGTGACTTTGGACGGTAAATTATTCAGTGACGTGGAAGCAAATCAGTGCAGTGAAGCCTGAAACCGCCACTCAACCAACCAGTGACTAATAAAGGCTTTATAAACATCCAGATGCTGGCAGAAGAGCAACATCTGAATCACACAATCATTTCTTTTTCTTATCATTTTAAAACAACATATACATATGTGTGTGTTCCTACACGCAGACTTCCAATGCCCTCGCCGAACAAGGCATTAAATTACTCAAACGATGATAATGTTTTCATAAAAATCATATAAAAATTAGGGATGGAGTCCAGTAACCAAGTCTCGCTCGAGGAGTCGTCTCGAGATGTCACTTGATGTCGGAACACAGCGGTGGAGAGTTGGAGAGACGAGCGCTGGGAAGAGTTTGATGTGTTGGAGCACATAAAGCGTAGCTTAGTGTTATCCAAAAGATGTTCAGTGTCACGGCTGAGGTCGAACCATCTAGCCAGGTTTCATAACGAGACTTCTCCTCGAGCGAGACAAGAACAAACTGACTGGATCGAGAGAAAGGTTTTATATCTCTGTAGGGTTCTTTTCCATGATGTTGTCAGACACTGATAATAACAATCTGAGCCTGTCAGTGGCAAAAACATGAACTTTTAGTGGACGTACATTGATGGTGCACAATTGCAGCCTGTGTAGCGGCTGCCGTCTGCAGCGTTCTCCCTCAGTACCGGAACAATTTAAAAAAATGTTGTTCTCATTAATCACAAAAAAGACACAAAAACACGCCAAAAGGATCCAGATTGAAAAACGCCGAAGTTATCGTGTAATGTCATCTTAAGATCAGGCAGAACGACTAGTTCAGGAAATTGTAAAAAGTCAAAGGAGATCATTTTATATAATTTTGTAATGTGTTGTCACATGTGTCGTAGTACTGGACGTCTTACCTGGAAAGGTAACGTGGCCAGGAACAAAGAGTCTGCCAGAGCCAGGTTAAAGATGTAGATGTTGGTGGCCGTTTTCATCTTAGTGTATCTGAGGAGAGAGGAAACACAGAATGAGGAACACGTGTAGCTCATTTTACTGAAGGTCACACACACATTTAACACCTTAATCAAGCGTCTGCAGCCGAGTCCAGTCTGCAGTCTGCATGACAAAGAGAGACACTCTGCAGGTGCTTCCTACCATTTCAATGCACAAGGTGTCTCTGTGAGCTAAAATTGTTGGTTTATAACGAGATCTGGTGGGCGCTTTTATCCAAAGTACCTTACAGTAGCAGGAGTGAGGACATTGTTAACATGAAACATGACCATTTATAATCTCCAGTCTTAATAATGAGTGCAGCTTGTGGTGTTTTAGAATAGTCCAATACAAAGTCTGTAGTTAGTCTGAAGTAGCTTTTGTCTTGAAGCGTCCTTTCTTTTTTCTGTCAGGTTCGGTTCTGAGGTATTTGTTTGCAGTCTGGAGGGAGTATTTCGGGTCCTGTGGTCCGGTGTCTGCTTTGCCACCGAGGATTCAACCTTATTTTTAATGCATCTCGCTGACTGCAGACTCTGTTTGACACACTGTATTAGTGACCTTGTAAAAATAAAACTGTCTGAGGTCATAACAGTGAAAAATAGCAAGATTCAGTGCCTGCAGCCGATTAATATCCATATCAAATTTCATGTGAATTTTCTCTTTCAATGTTTTTATTTTCAACATAATAAAATGACACAATACAATAACCTACAGTTGAGGCAAAACATACTGAAAACCACAAAACAACAACACACCCAGATACACACACTCAAAAAAATAATAATAAAATGAATGAATAAATGAATAAATAAATAAATAAATAAATAAATAAATAAATAAATAAATTAAATAAATAAATAAATAAATAAAAATAAGAATAAAATGCGAGCATCATCAATTGTCACAACTTGGTGAATTTAACAGTTGCACGTACTCATTCTGTTATATTTGTTACCCCTATACTCCCAGGTATATATTACTATTGGGGACCAGTCTTACAAACACATCAAGAGTTCCTCTTAACACATGTGATAATCTCTCCAATGGTAAAACAGACATAAGATTTTCATACCACGCTACAACTTCGGGGGTTTCTTCGTCCGACCATTTTTGTAATATGGTGAGGCGTGCAGCACAAAGCGACTCTAAGAATGTATCTGCACCTACGTTCAGAATTGGAGTCTAATCCCAGCACAAAATTATGTGGATTTAGAGGTATAAATATCCCAAATACTTTCTTAATCTCGCTTTGGATTGACAGACAAAAATTGAAAAAAAAAAAAATATATATATGTATTTCTATGTATGAAAAAAAATATAATAAACTGACTAATTTTACGAGTGTCTGCTGCTGTAACTGCAGATTTTTGCCTCTTTCTGCTTCAGCTGCCCTCGATAAAACTTTACAAAAACGCATTGCAGTCAAATGTTTCTGCCCCCCCCCCCTCTTCATTCAGTTTGGTTCAGGCTCTACGTTCAGGCTTTACTTCAGGCTCTTCATTCAGTTTGGTTCAGGCTCTTTTGCACTTTCCCTTTTCTCCCCAAAACATCCCCTTCTTTCTTTCTCTCCGTCTCCTCCTCATGTCCTCTTTTTTCACCGTTACTCAACACCCCCTTCTTTTTTTAGGTCTTTTCACTCATCTATTCCCTTGCATCTCAACATCTGTGTCTTTCACTCTTTCATCCTTTCATCCCCTCTCATTAACCTTCCTCTAACTTGTAGTTCTCTGTGTCTTTCCTCCTCTTCACTTGTTATCTGTCTGCACTCAGCTCTTTCTGATTCCTCTCATCCTTCCTGCCTTTGTTTTTTTTGTTTTCTCATCTGCAGCTTTCAGGAAGCTGAATTTACGATATCTTCAATGCTTTTATGATACTGTGCATCTAAATTTAAATCTGAGACTTCATGACCAAAGCAAAGAGACAAAGAATACTCAAGCAGCTGCAAATTGAACACAAGTAATCAGAAGTTGTGAAATGGGGAGCGTGGGAAGGACGTCATAACATTAATCCAGATAAATCTTCAGATGCATGAAGATCAATTTTACTGTGATCAACTAAAAGTAACGTCATGGACCACATGTACGTTTTCACTCATCTCTTCATCTACTTCTCCTCCTCTCTATTCCTCCCTTTGTACTGTTGCTCTCCATCACATCCCTCTTTTCCCACTTCTCTCCTGATTTCCTCCTTCTCTGCATCTTCCCATCCTGTCTTCCCTCCCTCTTCCTCACTTTTTCTTCAGCTTCTTTCCTCCTCCTCTCTCTCTCTCTCCATCCACCTCAAATACCTCCCCCCCCCCCCCTCACTCTTTGAACACATTTCAGCTCCCTTCAATCTCTCTGTCCAATTGCATCCTATTCTTTATCCCTCTCTCCTCATCTCCTCCTCCCTCTCCACCTTTTATGTCTCCTTTATCCTGTCTCAGTCACACAGCAGTTCATGAAATAGTCACGAAATTGAATGTATTGATTCGTGTACAGACACAAATTTCACATTTTTTTTCGTGATGGTCAGTACAAAATCAATTCGTATGTAATCCACATAATTGTGACTTTTGCCCAGGAGACCGGCACAAGTCAAAGTTGATTTATTTGTCACGTAACTTCCGTACTTATTTCAACCCAAACCTCAATCTTTTCCTAAAACTAAGTAGTTTTGTTGCCTAAACCTAACCAAGTCGATCTTTTCCTAAAACTAACTAAGTCGTTTTATTTTGAAAAGACTGGAGCGGAAATTGAAATGTGCATCACGTGTTGCTGGACATTCGTAGGAAAACGCACAAAAAATCCATTGTTGAAAGTCGTGCTGAGCGTCGCCTAAAAAAGGGAAATTCGTGTCTTTACACGAATCAAATAGATTAAATCTCGTGACTATTTCACGATCTTCCGTGAGACTGTGTTGGTGTAAATCTTGCCTCATCTTCTCTAATATTCCTCTTCTCTCTCTGCCTTCTTCTCCTCCTCCTCCTGCTCTTTCTCTCTTACATTCCTCCCTTCCTTCTCTCTGAATTCTGTAGACTTGCTGTCTTCAGAGAGAATACTTCATGGCTGTTCAGCCTTCATCCCCTCTATACACTGTTGTTTTCTCTCCTCCAGAACTTCTTGTCTTCTCTCTCCATGAGTCTCTCTACGTCTCTCTTGTCCTTCTGTCTCTCCGGCTCAAAGTCTATCTCTCTTTAGCTCTCTATCTCTTTTGACATTAGCTATCTCCCGATGTTCAACCCTGTTCCTGTTCCCATCCTTTCATTCTCCTTCTTTCATTCAGTGAGAGTATACTTGCATTGCAATTATGAGTTCAAGGCTCCTGGCAGCAGAGGAGAGGGGAAGAATGAAGAGGGCAAGACTAGAGAAGAAAGGACGAGCCCTGAGCCACGAGACGATACAGTCAATATATATAGTAATAATAGTAAAAGTATTCATGCGCAAGATAATGAAGGTGTTTCTGAAGAGAGGCACCTTACAAAGGAGAGAAATACAGAAGCAAAGAGGACAGAAACAAATCAATATCCGGCGTCAATATTTCTTTGAGCCAGGAAACAAAGGAGAGCATTTCTGATGTTGTGGTTCACTTAGTTTTATAGTTGTGTTGTGTTTGAAAACTGTCTCATGCATCGTCTTGCATCTACTCAAAGATCACAACAATCTAGCAGAAGGCAAGAAAACATGAAAAAAATAAGTTCAACATGTTTTTTTTGTTTTATATTGTACCCGATGTGAGTTACGGATATCTATAACTGAATTGTAGATATCTGTAATGAGAAACCCCATACACATGAATGGAAAAAGTAGTTTGAATCGTACTAGTCAAAATGTAATTATGGATATCTAAAATTAGAGTTTTGACTCGTCAAAATGACGTTGCAGATATCTCTGATGAATATCCTGTTACTAACAGTCCTGAAATGCAGCTGAAACACACTAAGTCCTGTTAGCGTTCACTGTCTGTCTGCATTTAAGGAATCCCACAATCTCCAAAATAAGCATGAACTATTTAGCCATCTATTAAAGAGGGTTTATGATGCCTCTCTCACTGTGTTTACTCCCTCCTGCCAGCTGATTCCTCAGCTCTCTCTCTCTAATCTCTTCTGACTTGTCCTCATATAAACACTAAGACTGGTGTTACCCTCTGAACAGAATCTAATCTGCAAGCTAACACCAGCAGACACACTTAAAAAAGTGAACTTGTGATGAGACACTCTAATTATACTTTTGCCATCATTTTTCCTTTTCAGGTGTTTATTCCTGTCAGGAACACAAAGAAAAAAGCTCCATATGTAGTCCGGACTTCATTTTACCGTCTTTTTTCAAAGCAAAGCGCTGCTGCATGTGACTCTTCACACTCTTATCCACCTTGTTTTGGCTCATTTCCTGCATTTTAATGACATTTCATTGTTTCGTCGATAACAAAGGAGACCAGGAATCACATTTCCAGGCAAATTGTGTTCTTCTCTGGCACCACCTGAGACAGAAAACATCGCTCAGCCAAACAAAGGGAACCAAAGAGGAAAACACTCGGTTCACTAATTCTGTTTCCAGCATGACTGATGTGAATCTTATTATTCTGCAGCTCTCATGTACAGGAAAAAAAAACACTTCTGTCTGTCTTATAACCAACAAAGATATGAATATAAATAAACCAGACAAATCCCCTATATGTCCTGTACTCTATTCTTTCTTTCTGTTTCTCAAGCAACAGCACTGAGCAGCTTTCTGCCCAGATCACTGTATTCATATTTCATGTCAAACACCAAAATAATTCAGTTCTTTGTATTTTTGCAGCTTGTTTTGCCACACAGCCTCCATTCTCTGTTTAGATTCTCTCTCCCCCCCCCCCCCCTCTTTGATTGCATCCTTCTCTTCATTTCTTCTTCTTCACCTTTCACCTTTATTTGCATGCAACTACGATATGGTAATCAATGAATGCAGTTCATGAACCTTTCAGGAAACACATTTGTCGTTTAATAATGAATTGCTAAATGTGGTGGTGCGTGTTATAATTGAGAGCTTTAAGGTCAAGATTTTGCAATTCATCTAATAGTGATTCCATTTCTTGTTTTCTTTTTTTTTTTTATCTCAGGAGAAGATTAACATCGCACAAGAAGAAGACTACAAGCTGAGTGGCAAAAACTAATTATGGTTGAAAACAATCAGTAACAATACCGTCATTACTTGGAACGCACTTTAGTTGCACACAGCTTGAATTCTGGATCAGTCAGTGACTCGTGAATATCTGCAAAGCAACAGCACTGATTTAAAGCTTCCCTGTGGAGTTTCCTCGTACACAAACAAATGTTGTGTTTCCATTCAGTGTTACTGTGTGTGTCCTCGAGGTCCAACAAACCTGTCGAGTGCATTTCATTCCTCATTAAACATTCACAAAGCCGTATGTTAAATCCAGCACTGTTTACATCCATGTTTACTAGCTAGAAGTCTTCTTCTTTTTAACTGGCGCATTGCATCTTAGCATGTTACCACCACCTGTTGATCGGTGCAACACTGTGACACCATTGGTAGGACTCTTAAGGCCTTTACACACCGGGGACGTGATGAATAAACAACACAAAACTGCAAAACTGTTACACTATTGGTCAGCTGAGTGTTGGAGTTTCCTCATTGGCCGTTGCTCTTTCAAAATGAAAAGGCGGAGAACAGTAATTTATGCAAATGAGCCCGTCCAGCGCGATGCGTCCGGCTCACGAAACTTTGACCAAGCCGTCAAACTAGTTGATCTAGTTCTAAAATGAAACCAGATTCAGCATCATCGCCTATTTCTCATGTAAAATGTTTTCAGAAGAAGATTTTGGTGGATTGTTGGCTTTGACAGACCAAATCTCTCCTCAGGTTTCTTTGTATTCGCTCTCTGCAAAATGCAAAATGTTCCCAGGGTTAGAGAAATGTTTTCTCCTCTCAGAGCTCAGCAGTTCTGCAACCCTTTGCTGCCGATAAGCCTGTCCATCTAAAAACAAAAGATTGCTGTGAGTCACTCAGAATGAAAATGTTATTACTTAAATCCACAAAGAAAACAGATTGAACATGCCTTTCAGAGCTTCAGTGTCTGAGTAAAACTTTCAGTTTCAGGCTTTTCACTGCAGATGAATGCTGCTTCACAGCACGGAGAAAACTTTAGAACGATAACTTTCAGCATAAAGGCCGACCACGTGAACCAGTCTCTACACCTACACACAGAACCATACAAAGATGAGTTAATAAATGTCATCAGAGTGAAAAGAGAGATTGTTCACACTCCTCTTTCAGCTACATAGATGGAGAAGCTTTTATTATGATGGCGATACATAGAGGAGCCACCTGTAGATGTGTGCAATGTTTTATTTGAACTCATTTAATTCAGTTTAGTTTGTTGGATGATTCATACTTGGTATTAGATTCACGAAACAAATGAGTCAGTAGACCTTGATGGGAGATTGATTTGTTAACCATCGTAGTCATGATGTGGCTCAGAGGTAGAAAGGTTCGCCCTCCAATCGGAAGGTAGTCCAAGTGTCCATGAGCAAGATATTGGGCCATCGGTGTTTTTCTTGTGAGTGCAGCATTAACACCGTCTCCCAAAAGCATCATTAGAGAGCAGAACCCTTCAGTTCTGCCAAATCTGCTGGATAAACATCACTTTACACTGAATCCTTTTCTTTCCCCCTTTGTCTGTCTGCGTCTCATCCACTCCCTCCCTCGGAGATTCACAAGGACCTTTTTGTCTGTTCCCTGCTACAGTATAAAACCCCGTGTGTCTTCAGAGGGAAGAGCTCCTGAAGGAAAGCCTTTCCCGATGACAATCACACAATCCGATTCACAGCCGCCAGCTGCTGCAGCGGTACCGGCGCGGCGTTATTATCACAGCTCTCCTCCGTCGACATCATCAGCCCGATTCTTTAAGGTCTTTTAAAGCAATCCGGCAGATGCACGATTATCTCTGCCTCGCCGGAAAGGGGATTCAAGTGTGCAGCGAGAGGGATTATGGAAGCATGTATGCTGATGTTGAACAGTAGATTCAGAGTGTCGGCATGTACGGTGAGGATTACAATGATTCTAGTTCTAACATAAACACTCAGAAATGCCACCAGAGCTGCCTCGAACTTCTGGGCAGCCAAAAGAAGCACATTGTATAAAGCATAACTATAAAATGAATACCTTTAATTTGTGCTTGTACATCAATGTGTTAAGACTGAAGGTAAAGCAAATTTACCAAATACACTAAACGAAAAGAATACCCTTCCTTTTACAGATTAGACTCTAACGCAGTCGTCCTGAGCAACAATAAAACGATGCGAACGAACGGTATCTCGTCTTAATTTCTCTTCATATCAGAAGCACAAGTGCATAACTGTGAAGGCGGTGATAAACAACAAAACCCTGAAACCAATACCAACAAATATCCCCGACAGTGAAATAAGAGCCGAAGTCAAAGGCGAGGAAAGAGCAGAGATGAATGTGTTTTCATCTTCAGACAAGAGCACAAGAGAGCGAGTGGAGGAGGTTGATATTGAACAGGAGGATGTCAGAGAGATGAGGCTTCAGGCTGTCCAAGCTATTCACTCACTGACATAATACTTACAAGTACTGATCCAGGTGGGTCACGTAGTACCTATAAAGCACTTTGGGAATCCAAACAAGCACTCGGAAGGCCTGGTGTGTCAAAAGAGCTGGAAAACCATTACTCTCCTTCGTTTTCATCGGCTCCTTTCATATCCTCAATGAACTCTGATGCAAAAGCACATGAAGAAAACCATCAAACCATTGTGTAGTGAGGCTACAGTCACTCATGCTGGGACTAATGATATCCAGAAAGAACAATCGTAACGCATACATCTGTCTATCTGTGCAATGCATTGAGATTTGAATCAATGACCTACAGCTATATCAGTCATTATCTCTAACATTTGGTCACGGACAACGAGGGATTTACATAATCTTATTTCAATTAAACATTTCATTTGTTTCACAGGCTCTGAAAATCTCAACGTACATTCTCTCACCAATAAGACATTCATGGCTAGCAAACTCGCAGATGATCATAAATTAGGAAGCACTTTTCATTATTGAAGCTCTGAATAACTTGCATTAAGTACAATCTGCTGGAACCACTGAGTACCAGAATACTCTCTGGCCGAATTAAAGCTCCATTGAGAAATGTTGGCACTCCAGACTGATTGAGACAGCTACAAATCTGTGCATGAAACTAGCCAGAAAATCCTACCTCTCCAATCTTATTAACAGCCATAAGAACGCCCATCCCAATCCCAAATTCCTCTTCTCAACAAACTGATAAATCCTTCTTCCTCTGCTTACTCAACGTCATTTTCCAAAAGAAAACTAATGATTTTTGCCTTCAGAGCTTCAGTGAGCTTCCTCATGTAATGAGCCAAATTAAATCTCCCAACTGTCCTCTTGATCCACTCCCAGCAACCTTTTTTTAATGTGTTTTCGGTCATTTAGCAGATAACATACTCACCATAGTAAGCAGTCCTCTCCAGACTGGCCTTTTCCCATCTATTAAAGACATCCGCTATGTTAGAAAAGAGTAATCTAGACCCTACAGGGCTAAGTACAATTTGATATACCGGACAGAGTCCAAAAAGGGTCAATATTTGACTTTTTTATAGAATAGATTGATTTACAAAAGGACTATGTGCATTATCAAGTTGCATTATTATTTAGTGGAACCAACTAATATACCAAGACTCCTGAAAGTCTCAGCCCTCTGGGACAAAACACCAAAATGAGAGACAGTTAACATCTGCAGTTCTTCAAATGCAAGTACAAATCACAGTCTGGACCGATGCTTTAATTCGTCTGTATTTTCTACCAATCACAGTCTGGACCGATGCTTTAATTCATCTGTATTTTCTACCAATCACAGTCTGGACCGATGCTTTAATTCGTCTGTATTTTCTACCAATCACAGTCTGGACCGATGCTTTAATTCATCTGTATTTTCTACCAATCACAGTCTGGACCGATGCTTTAATTCGTCTGTATTTTCTACCAATCACAGTCTGGACCGGTGCTTTAATTCATCTGTATTTTCTACCAATCACAGTCTGGACCGATGCTTTAATTCATGTTTATTTTCTACCAATCACAGTCTAGACCGATGCTTTAATTCATGTTTATTCTCTACCAATCACAGTCTAGACCGATGCTTTAATTCATGTTTATTCTCTACCAATCACAGTCTAGACCGATGCTTTAATTCATGTTTATTCTCTACCAATCACAGTCTGGACCGATGCTTTAATTCATCTGTATTTTCTACCAATCACAGTCTAGACCGATGCTTTAATTCATGTTTATTCTCTACCAATCACAGTCTAGACCGATGCTTTAATTCATCTGTATTTTCTACCAATCACAGGATGCTTTAATTCATGTTTATTCTATACCAATCACAGTCTGGACCGATGCTTTAATTCATCTGTATTTTCTACCAATCACAGTCTGGACCGATGCTTTAATTCATGTTTATTTAATACCAATCACAGTCTGGACCGATGCTTTAATTATAATGTATTTTCTTTATTTCATACGTTCATCATGCTTGGCTAAAATTTCACAACAATAATCAGGATAATCAGATTTAATCAAACCCAATGATACTGCTTCATTTCCCCAATTACCCTTGAAAATGCAGACGTCCATTTAACTCCCTCTTTTAATCCCAATGCGCCTGGTTTCTAAATGGTCTAACTGGTTATAAACCATTGAGATGTCCTTTTAATGGCTAATAAGGTGAAGCTGTTCAGTGAGTGTAACGCTCCCACAGTTTTCTCATTCATCCAACTCACTGCAGTCCCACAGGTCACAGCGATAATGGAGAGCTAGACTTGTGCTACTACTTCAAACACATGCTTTTTATTCAACACAGAATCAAAAGCCCACTTTATTAACACAATCGACTCGATGGGCACACGAGTGGACGCAACAAACACACAAACCATCTGATGCACACACACACAGATGAACCACTGACTCCAGGGGAATTCACCTTCAGGATTAATCACACATTGAATTCATTATTTTGACACCTCTATATCCAACACGATTTGTTTTCTTCCTTCAGGTTAGTATTATAGTAACACTCACTGACAGCTCCTGAAATACTGCAGGCAATAAGAGGTGGATGCAAAGCCACATGGGAAATATTGGCTCGTCAAATCTTATCTTGGTTTTAATCTTAAACCTGAGCCCAAATCTCTAATCATGAATTAGAAGATATAGGCTGTATTCGACACCGCCTACTACACACTACAGACTCAAACTAGCAGGAGTGCGTCTGCAGCTTCTACTATAGTCAGACGTCATATTCAACCTTCTTTTCTTTTTAAACTTTGAGCACAAAAAGAATCATTTCCTGTTCGTTCATGCAGTTAACGGCATTAGTGAACACCAGTGTGAAACTGGCACTGAGCTCAGCTCTCGGTACTCCGAACAGAGCTTCAACCACAGAGGAAGGTCAGTGTAGACTCACCTCGTCGCTGATTCCACTTTTTCTCCACTGATTCATTGATTGACTGGCTGAATGGCGAGCACGTCTAAGCTAAAAGCCCTGGTGAAACCATAACTGCATGCACCTGACACAATTATGTGAAAAATAAATGTCACATCAAATACAAAACACAATGTGCAGGTGTTTTTTATGCATACTTTTTATGCATTCCACAGTTACATGACAAAATGTCTCCTCAAACATGGTTTCATTGGCTGTTTTAGTTCTTTGTGTGTTCTTTCTCTGCCTGATGCAAGTGATCCATTTAATTGTAAAGATCCCAAAAAAAGCCTTTTGTGTACAAACAATCCAAAGTCAATCTCCTGGTAATTGCCCATGGTGCAATTTCAGGCTGTACAATACTGACTTCCTCTATATTTCTTTCTTTAACACACACACACACACACACACACACACACACACACATCAAAATAACAACATGCCAACTGGTAACAATAATAAATTGTCAGCGAGAGACACATATTTTTCTCCGAGTACATTCTTGAAAAACAGCGGCTGAAAGTAATTTCCCCTGATGCCGTTAGCGAAGGCTGTGAGAGAAAATGGGAAGAGAGGGAGAGAGAGGAGACTCCTTCTTTCCACCCCGGGACAATAAGCAATGTTAAAATAACTGAAACATGTAGTTAACATTTCCTTTTCATTCCTAAGGTCTGTTATAATCTCCCTTTAAGACTGAAATCAGTGCCACTGGATATTTCACAAATATACACACAAATATAACAAACAAGCAATGAATGTGCCAAATATTATATAAGATGCTTTCAATAAAAATGACCGAAATATGTCAGATCTCGTTTGTTTGTTTGGTCTGGAACCCTTCCTGGATTTCAGCCTCAGAAAAACAACACAAAGTGCGTATTTTTGATGAAATTCTCCAACTGATCCATCTGGCTGCAGCTCCACAGAGGCTCTGAGCTGAGCAGACAGTCATAACAACTCACATACTGTTATCGTCTTCTGTCTTAGCTTCTGTAATTTCCTTCCACCAACATTTGGAGTCCTTCAACGACAAACTCCAGCTGCTTAAAGCCGTGCTCGTGTGTATTATCAAAGTGGTGCCTTTTATTTGGAGAACATTACTTTCAGCCTTGTGTTCTGAAGTGAGCATCGCTCGAGAGGGAGCCACAGCTGCACAAAGCAAGATTTTTGATCTTATCAATTTAATTCACCAAGGACTTCTGTGAGGAGAGGAGCTCGCTCTCCTCTTCACAGACTGAAATATGGAAGATTAGCTCTGCTGGCTACGCTGCAATTTTGATGTCGGCTGAGGACGCAGATGGGACATTTTCCCTCCAAGCAGAAGGTGAAAATCTAGGGATCACAGGAAAGGACTCACCGGTGTTAGATCTCTCTCCTCTCTTCTCTCTTTGGTGTGAAACATCACAGACTGACATCACTTTACAGGTGTCCTAGATTTGGAAGACCTTTTTAAGAAGTTTCCCTTGCTACCATTTGGCCTCATCACTGTGTCCATGTGCTCTTTTAAGTTGGGTTGAACTATCTGGCAAACGAGCCAGCCGATTAGACTCTTTGTCAGGCTATTAAATAGGCGTTATCAGTCGCTATAAGCCCCATAGAAGTGGGTAAATAGGGGCCTACTACATCCACTAGTAGGTTTTATCATCTATTCACATGGTAGATCACTGAAAGAAGGTATAAAAGAACATGACAGCGACCACTAGCGACTGTAGTAATTACGACAGGAGCAGAAGAGGAAGTCAGGAGCTGTAGTATAGACAGTGTGAAACTCCATAAGGGGTGGAGGTCGGGACCCAAAAAACTGTAAAAGAAGTTGTAGTTTTGTTGCCTAAATCTAAAGAAGTTGTAGTTTTATTGCCAAACCTAAAGAAGTTGTAGTTTTGTTGTCTAAACCTAAAGAAGATTTAGTTTTATTGCCTAAACCTGAAGAAGATGTAGTTTTGTTGTCTAGACCTAAAGAAGTTGTAGTTTTGTTGCCTAAACCTAAAGAAGTTGTAGTTTTGATGCCTAAACCTAAAGAAGTTGTAGTTTTGTTACCTAAAACTAAAGAAGTTGTAGTTTTGTTGTCTAAACCTAAAGAAGTTGTAGTTTTATTGCCTAAACCTAAAGAAGTTGTAGTTTTGATGCCTAAACCTAAAGAAGTTGTAGTTTTGTTACCTAAACCTAAAGAAGTTGTAGTTTTGTTGTCTAAATCTAAAGAAGTCGTAGTTTTGTTGCCTAAACCTAAAGAAGTTGTAGTTTTGTTGTCTAAATCTAAAGAAGTCGTAGTTTTGTTGTTTAAACCTAAAGAAGTTGTAGTTTTGTTACCTAAACCTGAAGAAGTTGTAGTTTTGTTGCTATGAAAAGTAAAAAAACGAGCCATTTTTGGCTGTTGTTGTTGTAACCGTAACCTGTACCGTTCCAGCGCTTTGCATTGTGGGATACAGTAGACGAGGTAGACTGTGCTGAATCAGTACTTTCTACTAGTATACTATGCGGTTCCGGATACAGCCCATCTGTTACTGTTCAAACTGCAAACAGTGATGACGATTAGATTCATTCTCCTGCTCGTTAACCTTCAGAATGATCACAGCTGAGACTCGTCTCTCAGTCTCACTGTCTTGTTTGAGGCGTTTGTCTCTTTTGCTGCACAGTTTCTGTTTCTGTCCTCTTTCTGTCTCCAAACAATGACACAAACACTCTGACTCTCTTGTCTGTTCTTATCTCTGTGCGCCAGGAAATCCTCTTTTATGTGGTTAAACTGAGGGACAAGAGGATGACGCGGTACTGAGGAAACTGTGAAATATAGTGAAACTCAAGTGTTGGTCACTTTCAGCAGATATGTGATGTTACTGTTATACTCCTACTACAATGGTCTGCAAGCAAACTAAAGACAAGTGAATGCACTGGAGGTGTCAGATTGTCAGAGTTTGTCAAAGGCAGCGACTGCTTTCAGATGACTGATGCACAATAAAAGCATCGACTGTCAAAACGTCCCCATTGTTACTCCTTCAATCTTCATTCTTGAGCTTCTACAAATGCACACACTTTTTCAAGGCAGAATTTCTGCTAACAATGAGCAGCTTAGCTCATCTTACATACTCGGAGGTAACGGACACAATGTGAGCACAGCTTTGGCCGATAGTTTATCTGAATGTATTCTAAGCAGGCTGTGGAGCAGAAAACACGATTAGTGGTTTAATAATCCATCGAGAAATATAAATCCAACCCTCCACTTCTGTTCTCTGGTCTCTTCTTTACACTTCAAGTGTAAAGGAATAAAGTGTTCTGGAAAACGTATTGTATGGTGATGATATCAGCATTACGCCAGCAGCCTTGATTTATTCTAAGCACAGACCGTATCTCACCGTTTTCTAATGAGGCCCGCTGCTATTTTATAACTGCTCTTAATGACAGTGTTTTTGATTAAGGATGCATTTAGATGCTCACAATCTGAAGTAGGAAAAAGGCAATCAATAAACGTGTCCTCTACAGTGAGGTCCCAAGGTCTCCTTCAGAGCAAAACTACCTCTTAGCTGAATTTATTGGATTAGTTTTAATCATCAAGGTTTCAGTATCACTAAAAGTGAAATGAAAAGCTTCAACGAACTTAAAATACAATCAAACATGCCTTTAAATTAAATCACTAAATGTCTCAGCTAATCCCCGGTTCAGCTCATATTACACTGAATGGATATCATTACTTAAACTCAGTTATTTGAATTGGCTGTCTGACTTTGCCTGAATCACTTCACTTACCTACAGTTTAACATTTCAAAGCCTGTGATGGAGGTCAGTATAAGAATGGATGAACCTGCTTCTGTAAAGTTTGTTGATCTGCAATCAGTAATTCAGCAGCAAATTAGCCGCAGAGCCTTTTAAATCGTTCTCTAAAAGACGTTTGGCATCTGCATGTACACACAGAAAATAAACGTGCAGACAACCGGTTGTGTGTTCACATGTTGTTTCTGGCATCTTTTCATCTTTAAATGTATCCCTGGCTCAGGTAAATGATGCTTCTATCCACAGTGCATGCAGAGTTAAAGCCGGTCTCCACCGAGATACACAGTAAATAAAGTCCAATCCTTGGTAGCGTTGAGGAGCCTTAAGGACTGTTGCAGTGTTATTCACTTATTTCTATTGAGGCTCATCTAATCATCATCTCTAGTATATTAAGTTAATATTAAATCATGTCATGTAACAAGGCCGCACTTGTGCTTTTCATTCTCTCTCCACTCCATCGGTCACTTGAATGTTTTACACCTCCACATCCCTGAATATTTTATATATACATATTCTTCCTTCTCATTCCCTCTCTGGACTCAATGGAGTCCTCGGGCTCCACAGATCATCACCTTGAGCTGGAGTACAGTTTCCTATCCAAGAAATAGATATGATAAATCATTTAATGCATGTTTACATATATTTCTTCTGCAGAAAGTAGTCCCAGTGGAAACAATCCACAGTGAGGTGTGTGGGTTATTAAGTACCGGGGACGTTGTTCCATTATTTGAGTACTCAAATCGATTTTATTAATTCATTGAGAACAATAAATTAAGTTCCAGTCTGTCTGGATTGTGGCAGATCCCAATACTAACCCAAGATTATCTGCAAGGACCCTGACCCCTTTAAACAGGAACACTACACGCCCAAAACCACAACCCTAATCCTAACACACCCCCATAGTCTGATCCTAACACTAAAACCTAAACACTGAAATAAAGGTTTTACTGATGGGAGGTGAATCCCCACAATGTAAACGTGTGAACAGATCTATGATTAAACCAACATGCAATCAAGCTCAGTTTTACTTCCTTTAGTCTTTCAGCCCTCTCGGCGAAGCGAGTCATAGAAAGCGAGTCAGAAGGCTCGTTGAAGACGAGCCAGTTCTGCACAGAATCCATCACCGCCAATCGCTGCGCAATGCATGCTGGTTAGATTAGTGTCCGACTTGATCCCGACTCGCTCTGACGTCATGCACACGTGAGCAACGATAACCTCACGAGATCGAGGCGGCCGCAGTTTTTAGAGCGAGGCGCCGCAGCTGCTCTCCACCGGCTGCAAGACCCAGTGCATTATGGGAAACACCTGGCTGTCTCCACCGCACCATTTAGGCGCGGTGGAGACTTACTGGGAAAGTAGCTGCATGTGTCCTCGACAATACACGCAGCTGCTAACTCTCCCTGTCTGTTGTGCACATACACTGCAGCTGCTGCACCGCTGCATACCACGCACTAATCTTGTCGGTTATCGGCTAAAAAGTGAGCGAAGGACATTTAGAACCAGTATTTTAGATTCAAGATTTAGATTCAACTTTATTGTCATTGCACATAGTACAGGTACAAGTGCAACGAAATGCAGTTTTGCATCTAACCAGAGTGCAAATTAGTAAAGTGCTGGTAATACAATAAATACAAGGGTATATTGGTGAATGTACATAGGCATATACATGTATACAGATTGTAAATAAAGTGCAAGTGATTGACAGTATGAAACAGAGGTGAGGATAACTTCCCCCCCAAACAGACTCTAATAGAGAGAGCACACCGAAACTGGCAGCAGATTGATGGCCACCATTTAACAAGCAGCTGCGCTCCTTCTTCTTGCATTACACAGTTCACAGTTCACACTCACCATCTCCACTCAAAAACACATTTTTCTCTCATGATGTTTATGACTTTGAGCTGCTCAACTCTTTGACACATTGACCCACAAAGATAATTTGGACCCTCAGTTAATAGAAAGTGTGAAGACCTTTACACGGATACACGAAGACCTGCTCTCCCGGAGCTTTACACGCACGTGCGCACCACCTCATGCACGGAGAAGCTGTATCGCTGCCCTCATTATCTTGAAAAGAGAGTCACGAACTGAGATCTGAGCGAAGGAGATTACTGTACCCTGGGATGAGATGTTCATTAGAGCCTCACCTGCCGTTCTGTCACAGTTTCTGCCACTGTCAGCAGCTGCATATGTGTGAACACGCACACACACACACACACACACACACACACACACACACACACACACACACAGAGACACTTCACGCAACACCTCCCTCCCACACAGCGGTGCAGCATGCGTACAGCCTGTAAATAATGAATGATTTTTCTATAAATCGTGTTGTGGAAGCGCTGAGCGAGCTCGGTCAGCCAGCATCGTCTCATCTGACAGAACCTTTCATTGCTGCTGCCAGCGGGCCGGGCCTCGCTCCCCCGCCTCGCTCACCGGCCTCGCTCACCGGCTCTGCCAAATGCATTAGAATGCCGGCCTGATGATTGCTGACTGCTGTCTCCTGGCAAATATTGTGCATTATCACAAAAACCTTTCAACTCCTGCAGCCATCACAGCCGAGGCTTCTGTCGGCCCCGAGCAGGTGAACGGTCTCATCGAGGTTGTTGATGGAGACCTGGCAGCTGCAGAGGAATAAAGCTGTAACCTTTGTGTTACAGGATGGTATCTGGAGCCATTAGAGCCAATCTCACCTTCTCACCTCCGCTCTTCACTTTCAACCACACTCATTTCTCTCTCTCCGACTCTCGCTACACCTGTGTCCTCTCGGCTCGAGCTGCTCACTTCAGATTTATCTATAGTTGAGCTGAGCTCACTTCTTTTCTGCTATTATACGTGTTTCAAAAAAGTCAAAAGTATTCACACTGCAAATCTTTTCAAGCTATTTAGTCAATTAGTCTTTCACTGAGTGCTAAAGACTGATTTTATAAGCTTGTTTTCTTCCAAAAATAAGCTTTCATCCTCCAAGTAGTACCATGTACAATGACAATAAAGCTTTCTATTCTATTCTTAAGATACTACACTCATCTAGAGATCTAGTGCATCGCAGATGCTCTGTGTGTTCTGACTCCTTTCTATCAGAACCAGCATTAACTTTGTCAGCAGTTTGAGCTCCAGTAGCTCTTCTATTGGATCGGACAACACGGGCCAGCCTTCGCTCCCCACGTGCATCAATGAGCCTCGGGTCTGACCCTGGTTCTCCTTCCTTGGATCACTTCTGGTCGGTCCTGACCACTGCAGACCGGGAACATCCCACAAGAGCTGCAGTTCTGGAGATGTTCTGACCCGGTCGTCTAGCCAGCACTATTTGGCCCTTTTCAAAGTCGCTCACATCCTTACGCTGGCCCATTTTTTCTGCTTCCAACACAAAGTTCAAAATTTTCACTTGCTTTCTAATATATCCCCCCCACTGCCTGTTGCCATGGTAACCAGATAATCCATGTTATTCACTTCACCTGTTAGTGGTCGATGGCTGATCAGTGTATAATAAGTTATATAACAAACATAGTTTTTTTAACCCAAAGTCATTTCATGTATTTCTGTGAGATAACGTTGTAAATGCATTAACAGATCTGGAAATGGTTTTGCAGTTGAACAGTTCATCCGAACCTAAAAGACAGTACCTGTGTGTGTGTGTGTGTGTGTGTGTGTGTGTGTGTGTGTGTGTATGTGTGTGTGTGGAGGGTGAAGTAAGGTTGCTGTAGTTTTTTTTTTACTTTTCTTTTCAGTAATGTAAAAGTTTGGAAAAAAGCCAGCAAGGGTTTTAAAGTTTTCTTCAGAAACTTTCAGTCTGACGGTAGCTCTTTTATTTATTTATACATGAATTCATGATGACTCCAGGTGAGGCAGGGTTGAGTTAAGTGGATGTGATATCTGCCACGCTGGGCTTGATGCTCCCGATTTGACACTGTGGGGGTTGATTTACCGAGTCGGATGAGTCGAGCGAGTCAGAAAGCATTGACTACGGGACCGGCTCACTCAAGTTTGAGGCTGGCACGGTGACGTGTGTGCTCCGGTATTTTAGGGAGCTCTTATGCAAGACTGCAAAACGTGGAAGGAGGAAATGGAAATTTATACAAATGAGTCCTGAAAGTGATTGTCATCGCCGACTGAGAACCGCAGCAGAAGGTTTTGCGTCAGTGATTGAGGATCTGGGACAGGCGGGTGAAATCATTTGCAGCACTGTTGTCAGCATGGCAGCTGAACTGTGGATTGCAGGAGGTATTGTTAGTGTGGTGGAGAACATTACACAAAAACGAGGGAGTAGGAGGAAAACGTCATTCTGCGGGACTTTAATTTATGCAACGCTGCACTTCTTCATTTTTAATTCAGCCACTGAGCTTTATTTCGAGCTCACAGCATTCCTTTTCTTCCCGTTTATATTCTTCCTTTTGCAGGAAGAGTTTGTGATTTAAGATCTGATATATGTTCATTATTTTCTTCAACTAACATTTAAAGTTCAGTAGCACAAAACTTACACTTCTCTTTCCTGTCATAGTCCTTCCCAGACATCCACAAGTCTTTAGCCCAGCATCAGATCATAATTAGCAGCAGTGCAGTCAAATGAGCTGCAGCTGTTCCCATTTACATCAAGTCTCTGGCTGTATTCAAAACCTCCTACTACAAATACTGACGAACACACTATGCAGTACGTACTGCATACTGGAGTACATACTGCAGTACGTACTGCATACTGTGTTCGTCATGTATCATCACCTAACTTGTTGTACATTTGCTTGAATTGTCCGGACGTGGACACACGGACGGGTTTTTGCTTTTTGCTTTTGCTTGACCGTCTCTCTTTGTGCAAATATTTCAAGAAGTCAGCCTCGCGTTCAGACTGTATTATCCTCGACTCTCTCCAGTCTGAGTCTACATTCCCTCTCTAAGCCATCATCACACTATCATCACGCTATTGTTCTGAGGGCACGGGTGTAATCAGGTGTGAGATTAGTTTGGATAGGGTTTGATGGTGCTCCGTGTCTGCGTGGATAAATCCAAAGCTCATCTAATTGCGTGGTGGATCAGGAGAGGGAGAGACCGACGGCCTGTTTATCTGCTGCTCATCGGGATCACATTATCACAGGAGATAATTGTTAAAAAGTCATTTTTGAGGTAAATTATATAACAATTCAGGCTTTAAAAGGTAATGCAGGTACTGTTTTAAACTTTAACACAGCATGATGGTCAGTTTAACCAGCTACCTTTCTATAATGTTGGTGAACTGATGAGACACTACACTACTACGATATACCGGTCACTATTGACCGGTATATCGAGAGCTTTGCCTTCCGGCTCAGCTTTCTTTTCGTCACAACGGTGCGGTAAAGCGAATGCAGTACCGCCCCCCCCACTGCTCCGATTCTCCGGCCAATCTCACGTTCCATTGTCCTCTCACTCGAGAACAAGACCCCGAGGTACTTGAACTCCTTCACTTGGGGTAAGGACTCATTCCCTAATTGTGCCAGTACTTTCTTCTACACTTCAAAGAAGACACAGCGAAGCTTACTGGGATTCTCCAGCTGCACTTTACCACAAACCGCTGCCGGAGTCGGAGAGGATGGAGAAACAACAGAGCTGGAGAATCCTCCGGTGTGGCGACATGTTGCCTTCTCCGTGAGTTATGTAAACAATGAACGCGTCATTAACAGAAAAAATATAGTTCGTAGGCTACTATGGGAGGAGACAGTGAAAGATGAACCTGTTTCATGCCATAAACAAGATCCAACTGATTCAAGCGGATTTCTTTAAAATCTGGCCTCATCACTGTGTCCATGTGCTCTTTTAAGTTGGGTTGAACTATCTGGCAAACGAGCCAGCCGATTAGACTCTTTGTCAGGCTATTAAATAGACGTTATCAGTCGCTATAAGCCCCATAGATGTGGGTCAATAGGGGCCTACTACATCCACTAGTAGGTTTTATCATCTATTCACATGGTAGATCACTGAAAGAAGGTATAAAAGAACACGACAGCGACCACTAGCGACTGTAGTAATTACGACAGGAGCAGAAGAGGAAGTCAGGAGCTGTAGTATAGACAGTTTGAAACTCCATAAGGGGTGGAGGTCGGGACCCAAAAAACTGTAAAAGAAGTTGTAGTTTTGTTGCCTAAATCTAAAGAAGTTGTAGTTTTATTGCCAAACCTAAAGAAGATGTAGTTTTGTTGTCTAAACCTAAAGAAGATTTAGTTTTATTGCCTAAACCTAAAGAAGATGTAGTTTTGTTGTCTAGACCTAAAGAAGTTGTAGTTTTGTTACCTAAAACTAAAGAAGGTGTAGTTTTGTTGTCTAAACCTTTATTGCCTAAACCTAAAGAAGTTGTAGTTTTGTTGCTATGAAAAGTAAAAAAAATGAGCCATTTTTGGCTGTTGTAAACAATGAACGCGTCATTAACAGAAAAACTATAGTTCGTAGGCTACTATGGGAGGAGACAGTGAAAGATGAACCTGTTTCATGACATAAACAAGATCCAACGGATTCAAGCGGATTTCTTTGAAATCTGGCTGAGTGGAACACGATGGGAAAATACAGCAGAGGCTGCTGGAAAATTACTGCAAGTAAATACGTTCACTTCTCTGCTATCAAGAAATATTGATTGGCTTGTCACGGCTGGTTAGTTCACACTCTGTCCAAGACCTTCTTTATTTCCATGCATCAGAATCAAGAATAACCTTCATGCTGTTTCCTTCTCTACACTATCAGAGGCCTTTATGTCGTCCACAGTATTCACATAGAATCTGTCCCTGCAGGACTGTGAATCATCTCTTCACCATCCTGAGGATCCACACAGGTTGAGAAGCTCCACTCGTCTCCATTCATCACCTCACCGTCCTCTCACATCTTTATCTTCTTTTTTTCTGTCTTCCATCTTCCTCCTCCCTCTCTCCCTTGATGCTTCCCCTCCTCTGCCTCCTGTCTCCTCAAATGTAATCTCTCTTTCACTCTGCTCCATCTCTCCGCCACCTCTTGCTTCATTTCCTATCCTCCTCTTCAATCTTTTCCTCATTGTTTTTCCTTCTTTTATCTCTCTTTCTATCCACAGAATGTAGAGTTTGACACAAACAGTTAACCTTTAATGTTACGTTTTCCTACTTCACCTTTTCCTCTAGCCTCCATCTTTATCTCTCCATCCCTTCGTGCCAGCAGGTTTTCACTCCCTTTTGTCCTTACTGACTCTCATTTTTGTCAATTTCTTCCACCTAAATTCCTCTTTTTATTTCATGAGAGAAAGTGAACAATGGGGAAATAAGCTACTTAAAGTCTTTAATTAATTTGTTTGAGAAACTTTGTGGCTTCTTATGATAATATTTTGAGGAAGCAGCCAAGTCATGCAAACCCAGACTGATATTTTAGAGCCAAATTACAGTCTTTTTTTTTCCCCTTCTAAATGGGATTGAAAAGATCTTGTATTATCTCGCTTCCCTTCCTCCTCAATTGATCTTCCTTCCTTTCTCTCTCTGTGCCACCAACACTCAACCCAACAAGTACCCAATGAAGCCTCTGTTATACTTTCTGCCACGACGGTTGCACGGACATGAGCAGACGCGGAATCGTAAGGAGGAAACGTTTGGATCATTTATACTCCCTGTGGGTTTCTCCCGTCCGCATCCGCGTAGTTAGAAAATGTTGGACGTGCAGGCTATGGAACCGCCGCGGAGAGACGCCACATTGGCCATGCGTCGAGCATAAATCAGGCTTTAGGGAGCCGGACCCGTCACTCATCAATCCCCTCGTGCTCTCTCTCCATCTCCTCTTTTTGTTCCCTCCCCCCCCCTGGTCTCTCCTTCCTCCACCCACACTCCTCGTCCTCCTCCAACATCAACAATCCAATTACAAGCATTACATTCATCTCCCTTCTCCTGCTCTTTCTTCCTCCTGTCTATGGTGTTTTTCTTCTCATCTAATTGAATCTCATTTACATATCAAATGTTTGTTTTGCTCCTCTCTGCCGTTGTTCACGTAACACAGAGGTGATTCAACCTCTTCAAGCTTTTCAATTAGCTTTTCAGCAACGCTTTATATTCAGGTCCTTACGCAAATGGAATCTTTTTACACTTTCAGCAGAAGTCCAGAATTAAAATCTGCAGAATTTAGCGTAACGTATTTTTGCTTGTAATGTTACAGACAATATTCATTAACAAGATAACGAAGCAGGATCTCTAATCGTTAAATCTGCTGAGGTGTCGTTGGATTTCTGCAGGCGCCGTGTGGACCTGCTAATAAGCATTATTACCAGGTACCAATTATTATTGTAAAATCCAACATCATAGCACTAACTTCAGAGAGCACTTCAATATAGTACTGACTTAACTGTAAACTATTCATTAAAAATCGATCGATACAGTATCACAAACATAATATTGCGATATTCGATATTTTCTTACACCCTTAATCTGATCTGATCTATTTCAGTTAGAGTCTTTATAAGAAATAAAAACAAGTGGAATGACACTGAAAATAAAATAAATACAACTTATAAAGAAATCCAAGCCCCACAGCCAGTGATGGAGCACAATAATATCACTTATTGGGCTCATTTATAATCATTGATGCCTGTTTGTTTGCAAAATGAGTTCAATGCAGCTCACTAGATATTTGGTGTACGTCACTGACATCTCTTTATCTTCTCCATCAAGTTCCTCAAGGCCAGTGTGGACCTCTAAACTGAAGGATTTTTACTGAAGCAGAATCTTTATTAAATGCATATACAGCACACAAAGAGACACTCCTTACTGCTGATACTGAACCTCAGATGAATCACACTGCTGTTTAATAAAGAAGGCTTATATATGAGCAGTAATTAGCTCTCTAGCCTGCAGACTGACCACAGCGCTGCACTTTTCCCGGAGACTAATTGTTAAGTGAATCTGACCACAGCTCTTTCAGACAGAGACAATCCTCCTCCACCATGTATTTACTTCTCTTCTCTTCTCCCTTCTCTCATCACATCTTTTCTTTTTCCTACATTCCTCTCTTGTCAGAGCACATCCTGCCTCATAAACCTTTGTGTTACATTCACACCTTCTCTCTCTTTCTAATTATCTCCTTCCTCGACTGAAAGCCTCTTTCTGTAACAGTAAAGAGCGTGCTGTTGCATGTCAGGCCGTCGTGCACACCCGTCTCCGTCTTTAGCTCGCCCGCTTACATCAACAAGTGCACAATTACGCCAGCGGACGCAAATCCACTCGTGTGTCTCCTCCCTCCTCTTAGACCTTTTCTCCTTTATTCACCTTGTTGTCTTTCTGTCCTCTTCACGCTCCTCCTCTCTGTCCTCTCTTTGTGTCCTCCAGGATTAAACTCATCTATTTGTTTGTTTGTCCTCCTCTTAATGACATGCAGCCACACAAACACCACTGATGGGATTTTAATGAATTCCAATATTTTCTTTCTTTAAATTAGACTCGCTGAGGGTGGCTAACGTCACCACAAGCGTCACAAAGTGTCACATAGTGTCACATAGCAACATCCTCTGTGTCTGCTGCAAGTTAACACAGTATTTTAAACAGGCAGAAAGACCGTCAACACAAGATGTATTTATTTTCTGCAGAAGTTTGTCAGTGAGAGAGGCTTCCTTATCATTACCTTCCAAAACGCATATTATCATTACAGAAAAGACAAGTTACGTTTAGGCAACTAAAAGTACTTCGTTGAGGTTGAGGAAATGTTGTGGTCACGGTTTAAGGAAACCAACACCGACTGGTAGAAGACAGGATGTGATCGGTGGCTAACCATCCACCACAGAGAGAGAGAAGTATGATAAGCCACAAACGCCCAAGGCCAAAATTGAACCCAGGACGTTGCGGTTATATGGCTAACATGCCATATGGCATTAAATGGCATTGTAAACATGAGTTTATGGTCTCAATCACTAGTTTCAAGTCTTCTTCAATACAGCATGATGTTCATTTAGTAAATTATGGTCCCATTTAGAGTCAGATAGACCATAAAGCAGGGGATGCTTTAGGGCGGGGCTACCTGGTGATTGACAGGTCGTTACCACGGCGTTGTCCAGTCTGGGAGTTGTCCGTGTTTTCGTCTTTAACAACTTTAACCCTTTCACTGCGTGTTTTCACTTCATCACAGTTAATTGTAATAATTTGGTCGACTAAAATGTGTTGATCATCGTTCAGTTGTACTTAGCTCCGCACTCTCGGGTCACTTCTGGTTCCAAGATGGCGAGGGCCAAAATGCCGAACTCGAGATTTTAAAACCTCCACAAACCAATGGGTGACGTCACGGTGACTACGTCCACTTCTTATATACAGTCTATGGTAGTTACTCTATGTGAGGGCCAATCGAATTTTTGTGAAATGATTGATAAAATGCAAAAAATATGAAAAAAGAATATATAGTTATGCCTGAAATAACGTGAGTTTAAGTATTTGTTTACAAGTTATGTAGACAAAGTAGAGCTTGACCTCAACAGTGTTTTTGACATCATCACATGGACATCATGCATAAATCACCATCATATTTCTACATTCACCATCAAACCCCACACCATCCCTCACTGTGATGCAAATGCAGCGCTGCAAAGTCCAATCAAGAGAAAGTCCAGAAGTCTGCCGGTAAAAGGCGTGATCACGGGTCGGAGCGGTGCAATGTCCGGGCCGGGCGGAGCAGGAATTAGCCGTGATGATGGTAAATGGTCTGGTTCTGTTTCACCACGTGAGGCCCTCATTAAGGCAAATGGCCCACAGAGGACCAGAGCGGGGATGATTGCACACGCCGTTAACCCCCCCCCCCACCACCGTGTCCTGTGTGAGCGTGTCTGTGACCAATCAGCCTCCCGGCCGAGTCCAATCTATCGCCGGGGTGAAGAAATACGTCTCATGTTGCTCTGTCACTGGCTTCTGGCCATATGCTGATGACTTCTTACTTTGTGCCCCACGGCCTGTTCTGAAACTACTGCTTCTCCCCATTCACAACATTTGTCAGTGACAATAATCATGCTGTTACATATTAAAGTGTTTAATGAAGGTCAAATGTTTAGTCTGTAGTCCGGCGTTGTCACTAATGTAGACGGGCAGTGGAAGAGAGAACTAAAGAGAGGAGACAGAGAACCAAAGAGATGGAAAATGAAGATGACAATGAAGATCAAAGCATAGAAATGAATAATGAGGGATCGAAGAACAAAAAAAAAGAACGAAAGGCTTCTCCTGCCTCTCCTCATTTTCCTCTCCATCATCTGATCTCTCTTCCCCCTCTTTTCTTTATCTTCTCTCCACTCCAATACGTCACAGCTCCTCTGAGCGGCTCTTAACAAGCAATCAGCCGCATTCGTCTTTGACAGAAAGAGAGAAGACGAGAAAGAAACACAGACGGGTGCAGAGCACATGTTCCAGACATGAAGTGTTGCCTGATTTAAAGCAACGGTAGTTTTTTTGTACATTTACAATATATATATATATAACTATTATTTTGAGTTCATATATTGTGGTATTTTATCTGTAGCCCCATTCTGTCTCAAACCAGGGTTTCCGTTATCCAGTAATTACCAGGAAAATCTGTTGAAGTCCGAGGAGCCACCTTGATGGTCAGTCCACCTTAAATGAGCCTGGACGGCAAGAGGACACATCGTTGTTGTAGCGTCAGCCCATTTGACCACGGAGACGAGAGCGACGGCCGGCTGGACCGCACGTTACCGCGATACGATAACGTTTCCTGTCCGTGACAGAGTTAGCATGCAGCTTTAGCCGTGATGTCTAGCTCTGCTTTTCCTGCAATGTGTGAAACCCAAAGTGAAGTTTCCATCCTTTACTGGATGTGTAGTGTTTACCACGCTGGATTTAACATGTGAGGGTGCAGGTCGTATCCACGACGACCCTCCAACGTTTTATACTTTCTGAGGTTTGTTTTGATTGACGGATACGGAACGGATATGACGTCACGTTACTCAGACTACCACAATAAAAGCGGTAACTTCCTTCTACCTCCTCATAGACTCAGATGAAGCAGATATATCGATTCTGATATTAAAACATATATTTAGAAATCGTAAAAAAATATGTTTTTCCCACCCCTACATTTTAATATGGTAAAACAATGCATCTTGCAGCTTGAACATTGGGCTGGATTCAGCACACATTCAGACGAAATGAAAACAAGACGTGCCATTTTGTTTTGGAACCAAGTTTAAAATCTGCTCTGGAGGAAATCCTGATATAAAATTGGACCTCTTTCACTGCCTGACTGTGTGGAACCACTTAAGTAAAATCTACAAAATCCACTTCAACACAGATTCAGATAATGGACCCAATCTCTTTATATGACACTGTTAAACCAGCCAGAGATAAACACATGGTGAGAGAGGAGCGGTGGAGAGAGGTTCAGGAATAGACTCAAAGAATGAAGGAAAGAGATTTAGCCAATTATGGCAAATTACTCCTCCCTTCACTACAGAGAGAACAAGAAGAGGGATAAAAGGGACAGACATTAATGAAAGATATTATAATAAAGTAAACAGTTTAAGCTAATGTCTTCACTTTGAATTCAATCAAATGACTTGATTTCAGATCATATGTCAATTATAATACTTCAATATCATGCACAAGAGGAGAAGGAGACTGAGAGAAGAAGTAAGATGAATATAAAGTATTACATCACATCTGGCTCCTCATTACAATCAGAGTTATAGTTTCATTCTCTGCGCCCACACTGAGAACGAGTCTTATTTAATGGAGACTTTTATGACATTTCAATACGAGGAACAAGTCAGTAAAATGACCTTCAGAACTCAGCAGGTCCAACAGACAAACCCACTCATCACACACATTCACTTTCATATTCTTCTCTGCACTCGTCAAACTAATTCAGCATATCTCAGTTCCAGTGAACACTAAACCACAACTTAACTCTTAACTGCTCTGAGGTCAGCTCTGAAGAGTTTAACGTAGACTAACGGTGTTCTGTACAGCACTCCTCTGTTCTAAGGGTGTGGTTTCATAGATCCTCATGTATATATATGAAGTTTATTATATCAGGATAACCCCTTGAGATGCATCATCTCGTTTTCAAGGGGATACTAAACAAACAGAAGACAGAGACCGAACAGACTACAAAACAAACTGATAAAAAAAACAACAGAAAAACAACAAAACAACACAACACAACAGAAAATAATACAAAGTAAATAAAATAAAACAGAAACAAAAGTAAATAAGTAAAAATGACAATACAATAAAATAATAATAATAATAAACAAGATTTTGTTACAGCATTATATTGGACACAATCACAGAGTCAAGCTATAGTGAAGTGAAGAAACTAAGTAAAGGAATGGAACAGTGATAGCATTACTGGAAACATAGACAATTTGTTTTAAGGTGAGAAAATAAAACATTTTTAAAAATGCGAAATGATAACAGAGAACGGATATTTATAGGTAACATATTCCAGTCATAAGGAGCCCTAAACGTAAAAGCTTTTTTGCCTACTTCCTTCGATACAAAGGGATCCATAAAAAGAAACTGATCAGAGCTTCTTAAGGAATAATTTGATACATAAAGAACAAAGAATTGTTTTAGGCAAAAAGGATAATTGAAGTTTACGAATTTAAAAATAAATTGATACCAATGAAATTGCCGTCTTTTATCCAAAGGGAGCCACTCATGTGTGAGTAACAAAGCAACAGGTCTTATCAGCAGCTTCTGTCTCGAATGACTCATGTGTCATTGGATCTGTTGGTTTCCAGATGGGACCGGTGCAGACGTTGACAGATTGTGTGTCATCTTCATTGCTCATTAGGTGGTACTTTTTTTTTTTTTCTGCAATTGGTGTCAAAGTCAAACTCATTTTGGAATATTTAATCATCAAGTGTCAGTTAAGGATAAACGGGACAACCATTAATGGCCTTGGGCTTTCAGGAGAGCACAGACTGGATGACAAAAATGAGCCACAGGACCCAGAACCTGATTTAAATGCCGTAAAACTCTGTACTTTGATTTAGAACTATCTTGCTTTGGGCAAATCTTGCAATAACTTCTCTGTACAAATGTCTGCATCAGGAAGAGAAAGTGAGTAACGGACGAAAATAACAGGCGTGAAGTACAGTCGTGTGTCCTGAGGCTCGGTTTAATCACATCACCGGCCTCCAGAATAAAGAAATAACTGCCGTCCCCGAGGGGATTTCAGACTCAGGTTGACTTGAGAGCGTGAACGAGACCGACCATCTATCAGTCTGTATCCAAGTTAAGACTCGAGCGCGGTTGAACTAACCTGCAGACACAACTGAGGCTTTGCAAACTCTTCTGAATGTGTTTGGGGTAAAAAATACATCTTTGTTTTTATTAACAGAACATCAATCAAAGGTGTTTCAGCAGCGCTCTCTTTCTTTATAGTAAAGATGCAAATACAACATTATCTATCAAACCGTAACCATGTCAGTATCAGGTCTCTATCATAGAAACTAATCTGGATTTTATCAACCCTGGATGCACACATTCTTTATATGAAATATTAGTAAAATAGAGACTAACGGCGTCCTGTCATCACAGGGACGATAGAAAGTGTGTTTGGGACGCAGTATTATTTTTTCCCTGATAATGCAACATTTTCAACAACAAATCTGTATGTTCAAATCGGCAGGACGAGAGCTATTTAAAGTTAACTGTTAACTGTTAGCAGCCGGTAAGCAGCGCAGTCTTGCATGGAGCTAACAGCTAACGTTAACAGGAGGTGCCACTGATTACATTATGACGTATTCAAGCTCTATTCAGTAAAAAATGACTACTGGACGAAGGTAAAGTCTAGCCTTTATCACGATGTGTTCAAATGTAATCTTGTAAAATGTACCTAGAAACTTGGAATAAATCCAGTTGTTTGAAGGAGATGTTTTCACAGCAATATAAAATAGATATTAGAGAGAATTATGACCTGTTTAACTTCCTAACTACTAACTAAATAACTACCAACGACTACTAAATTCCTGGTATCGTGACATCCCTACTGAGCTGTAAATCAACATAATGTTGATGAAACCAAGCTTCAAATATCATTAAATGGTGTTTAGAATGCTGCTTAAAACTGTCAACTTTTAATTAGCCTAACCTCGTTATGCCCCTTATTCTGCCGCCTGTGTGATTACATCTACCTAAATAGATCGTGCAGTAAACTAACTCTCCAGGATGCTTAGTCATGCTGCAGCAGTATCCAAAGCACCTGTGAAATACGGAGGAGACAGACCGTCATTGTCCCTCTCAAAACCATGTCGTCAGTCCCTTAAGAACAAAGTATCAATCAATCAATCAAACTTTATTTATATAGCACCTTTCAAACAAGCTAAATGCAATTCAAAGTGCTGTACAGACGATTGACAAAATGCGGAATGTTAAAAATGGACCTAGAGACCAATGCACACCAAAACAGACAACACAAAAGTTTCTCAAATATGAAAGCAACCAAAGATGGGCATCCAAAATAAGAAAAGATAAATAAAAAACAAGGAAATAACAATAAGAATAAATAAATAAATAAAAACCGTGAAACTACACAAAGTAAGCAGATGGTATTTAACAATAAAATTCCAAAATAGTAAAAACAAAGGAGTAAAACAAACACCATATAGGTGATGATAAATAAAATAAGTATAAACATTAAAACCATAACATTTTAAAATTATAAAACACTACATAAAAGCCAGACTAAATAGATGGGTTTTTAGTTTACGTTTAAAAATATCAATATTTTCAGCTCCTCTCAGTTCCTCTGGAAGTTTGTTCCAGCAGCTGGGAGCGTAATGGCTGAAAGCAGCATCAACAAAAGTTTTTGTTCTGCTTTGTGGAACAACTAGTAACTAATCAACTCTTCAGGTCTCACAGCTGTTTCTGAGCGGAGGTTCGGCCTCATGGCGGCCGTCACCTCCGACTGCAGCACGCCGTTCATCACGACACAACCTTGTAGTTGTGAGAGCCGTCGTGGACGTCCAGTCCTTTGAAAAGGAGATGTTGTTCTTTTGAGATTCAGGAGGACTTTGAATGTTTACAGGGAACATTTATTTAAAGCCACAAGGCTGTAATATGACCTGGTGGTTGAAATGTCATTAAGTATAGTAACAACTGTCGGGTGTTTCTGAAACAACACTGAGAAGGTCGTGAGATTGAAAACAGAAAGCTTTTTTTCACACTTCAGTAAACAAATTAACACCTGCACCATTGCATTGCACTGTTATCCCCACGTAGCACCCTCCGAATCCAGGACATATAAGGGCCGTAGGTCTGTTAGTGTCCGTTCTCGTCGCCGTTCTAGCAAGAACTTTGCATTTAGAAACCCCCCCCAGACATTCGGTATGCAGAGCGAGTAATAATCTACTTATACCATGAGCTGTTTAACAATTTACCCTCCACAATGTCATAAAAGTGTCAGAAATGCTCAGTGTAACGTGTCCATACGTTGGCCGTATATTGTGTGAAGGCTCTTTGATGAGACCGTTGATTTGAACATTAACTCCAATAAAGTGAAATTAAAAATGAGTAAAGAGAGACGAAGAAGGGAGGAAGGCAGAGAGGAAGAGGAGCTACAGAAAGAGGTTGGCATGTCCTGAAAATATGCAAATGAGAGCGTGTGTGTCTGTGTCATTACGACAGAGAAGTCACGTGACAGCCAGCTATATTTGGTGTCTATTACACACACACACACACACACACACACACACACACACACACCCTCTGTTCTCGGTACGAGGGATTCATTTGCAGTGCAGCGTAAATGGCCTCATAATTCAACGTGGTCATTAGGAAGGAGGAAGGCACAGTCATTAGCCTGCACACACACACACATACACACACACACACACACACACACACACACACACACACACAACCCTGTACTTCTATACTTGTGAGGACAACCCCAACCCTTCCTCTAACCTAAACCTAATTCTAACCTCAACCTTAAACCCACTCTGAACCCAGCCAAAATGTTCTCACTTTGCAAAAATGTCCTCGCTCTCAAGGTCTAAAACTCAAATTGGTTTCTCACAAAGATAGATGTACGAGTAAACACACACACACACACACACACACACACTCATCAAGGCTGACAGGCACTCAGCAGGTACAGACAGAAACACTTTCAGATCAAGGAAACATTTAACTGTTTTGGTTTTGATCAGATCAGATCATCATGTCGTGGTGAATGTTTTTGTGCCAATAAATTACTTTCAGTTTAATTCCAGAACATTGAGGAGGAACAGATGGAGACTCTCTCTCTCTCTCTCTCTCTCTCTCTCTCTCTCTCTCTCTCTCTCTCTCTCTCTCTCTCTATCAATCCAGCTGTATTCAGGTCACAGGGTCAAGGACTAGCAGATATGACATGACAGCCATCGTTCTCTGTCTGCGTCTCTGTGCTGGTTCTCTCTCTGTCAACGATCCACATATAGATCACATGACTGCATCTCTTTCTTTCCCCTCTGAAAACACACGCACATGCACCACCTGCCCTTACTTTGAGCCCGGCTACATACGTACGGTATAAAGGGCACGCTACGTCCTGCATGAGCACTGAACGTTGCCATCAGATTTAAATCAACAAATATAGATTATTATCCCGGGCTGCCACAGAAACACTGGAGTCTCCTGGATGATTTAGCAATACTACTGTAGTATACAGGAGGTTTATGGTTTGAAGTATTTCAACGTTTTTTTTTTAAGAAATCATGCCTCCCAGCAGCCGTTGCCATGGAGACCAGAAGATCAGAGCTGTAAGAAATACTGAATGCTGCATAGCTGCTGAATTCTATAACACAGAGACGTACACGAGCCAACAGTCCTCATCCAGCAGTCCTCATCCAACAGTCCTCATCCAACAGTCCTCATCCAACAGTCCTCATCCAACAGTCCTCATCCAACAGTCCTCATCCAACAGTCCTCATCCAACAGTCCTCATCCAACAGTCCTCATCCAACAGTCCTCCTCCAACAGTCCTCATCCAACAGTCCTCATCCAGCAGTCCTCATCCAACAGTCCTCATCCAACAGTCCTCCTCCAACAGTCCTCATCCAGCAGACGCTACAGACTGACAGTGAAAGTTTAGCTCAGAGTAACAGGAGTCAGATTTCACATAGAGACGAGAGAGTTGACAGACGAGACGATGGAGGAGGATTTGGTGTCGTAGCGAAAAGCAAACGCGCCTATTTGTCAATATTTCAGATATAAACCCAACGCTATAAGGGAACGATAACGTTAATGAGGTAATCGCCGTGAGGAGGACGGAGAGGTCACAGCCGGCGTGCACGGCACATCCCTAATGCATTCCCCAAAATGTTGAATATTAAACAATCCACCTTTATTTCTATGTTTTTGTTCCCATTCACCTTAAACTGTATCATCACATCTGTGTCCAGAAGCATCGTTCTCTGAGTTTTGTCAGAATGGAGCCGTGATGTAGCTGATAAACCTGTGGTGACGGGTGAAGGAACAAACTAATGAATAAACAGATTTCATCAGGAGGATCATAATGACTCTCAGTGAATGCAGATTACACACACACACACACACACACACACACACACACACACACACACACACATTGTGATTAGTAAAGGGAACTATGGAGATAAAAAATGAGAGGATATCAGATAATGCGACACTGGATGCTCCCTCTCTCTTCCATTTTTATTTCCCTCTGCCCTTGATTCGTCCCTCCTTCTCTCTGTTTATTGACCTCTCTATCTCTCTATTTCTGCCTCTGATCCCATCTGCTTCAATCTATTTTAAGGAAAAAACTCTTGAATAAAATCCCCGAGCTCAATCTACAATTACACACACACACACAAACACACACACACACCCTGGTTTTTGGTCGAGATGAGATTTGTCCCGAGGATACGGTTGTAAATGGAAACACACAAAAACAGGTGATTTTGACCTTTTGAACGGATGCTGAAGGACGAGGACACACTCACACGATAAATGTAATTGGTTTGAAGTCCTCTGAAGAGCTGACTAATGAGAGGTCAAAATCAACACAGTGTGTGTGTGTGTGTGTGTGCGTGTGTTCTGTTTTTTTGTGACTCCAAACTCACACGCACACACACACACTCACACCATCTGTGCGTAATTAGCTATTCAGTCAGCTTCATGTCTCTGAGCCAAATAATGAATGTCTGATGTTTCTGTCTATTCACGGAGACACTGTTGGCTTCCTACAAGTGGCTGACTTATGGCATGTTTTGATTAAAAGTATGCTCATTTAAAGGTACTATATGTAACAATTTACATGTATTAATTGCTTTGTGTTGCCAATACGTGAACAGATTGTAATGTAACTTAAAAACTGAGACCATCCCTCATTTTCTCGGGTGCCTTTAACAGCCCGTGGAGTGATTTCTACGTAAAGGACTCGGGGCGGTTTTGCTTCGTAATGTTAGCTGATAAAGTCATTTGCAAATGGCGAGCTAGTTAGTATCATGGAGATTAGACATTACAGATGCCGATGCCCAGGATGATCGCTCACGCTTACGGAGTGTGAGCACGAGCAACAGGATGCTGACTGCAGTTCACTTAATGGCCACCGGTGTCATTAATAACAAGGACTTTCAAAAAGTTACATATAGTCCCTTTAATTGAATTGTACCGTGCACTGCATTCAGCAGCACTCTTCCATCACATATACCGATAATTTCCAGCATCCCATTAAATAAGAATTCAGTAAAATTACAACCCTCTGCATGCACAGTTTATTCTCTCATTATATGTGCAGCACTCACTACTGCAAAAACTACTGCACCGCCTGAGCCAAAGAACTACATGCTTCTATATAACTTCTGATTAACCTACCTGAACCAGCAGAGAGTAACCTAAGGTACAAAGTACACAGTATATAACTTGTTAACACCTTCTGCTAGTTTTTTGTAGCTATCTGTGACCATGTGGGACGTAGATAGGTCTGCACGATTATGGCCAAAATGATAATTACGATTATTTTGATCAATATTGAGATGCAGCGCGGTTGGATTTCTCCTAAACAAACCAGACAAACTGTCCATCAGCAGCTCTCAGACCAGCAGCCTGTTAACCATCAGAGATTCAGATAACTGGGCCAGTCAGTGCAGCTCAGAGCGCACACACACACACAGTCTAATTAGACTCTCTGGTACTGAAAACGCCGTTCAAATGCCAGATTTGCTCCACAGCAGATGGTCAAAACTGACACAAACTGACCCGTCGCTTTGCAACTCAAAGTCTGGCCTTGTTTTCGGGATCCTCGGCCGAGATAAAAAAAGTTTAGAAATACTTTTCTTTTTTTAGACCATAGAACAGCAAAGGACACACACACCGAACGCCTGGCTGACACACATATATATATATATAAACAGTGTATCAACATCAATTAATATTTATGAGAATATTTTCTGATAATGAGCAAACCAAGAAGAAGTTGTACCTTAAATTATGTCCATCTTTCTCTCCCCCTAAATACAGTGTGTGTACTTCTTCTGTAGTAAAATCCACTTAGTTGTACATTTTTCAATCTGGGGATTCAAATGAAAAACAGCAGCAACATTCAGATTGATTCTGACAGCCAATCCAATCAGTATACAGCCCGTAATTGCTGAGGTGTGTTCTGCTCTCCGGGGACAGTAAAGATTTACTTGACATCCCTCCTCTGAGCCTATTGCCCTTCTCACCCCGTGGATTCTTCCAATCTCTGCTTCATCCCTCCTCTCCTCCTCTCCTCCTCTCCTCCTCTCCTCCTCTCCTCTCCTCTCCTCCTCTCCTCCTCTCCTCCTCCTCTCCTCTCCTCCTCTCCTCTCCTCCTCTCCTCCTCTCCTCCTCTCCTCTCCTCCTCTCCTCCTCTCCTCCTCTCCTCTCCTCCTCTCCTCCTCTCCTCCTCTCCTCCTCTCCTCTCCTCCTCTCCTCCTCTCCTCCTCTCCTCTCCCTTCACCACATTCACAATCCAAAGTCAGATCAGTGAAGGAGCAACATGAAATCCTCATTACGTGTTGCACAGCTGAGCTCTGTCACTTTTTGTTCTCGATTTGTTTGTTTTTTGTTGATATAAATGTCCTTTGCATGAATCAGTAATGACAGACTTGATTTGTATTTTGTCTTCACACCCACTAAATTAAAGCTCTCAGAAAACGACTGCACACAAAACTCCGTACCATTCAGAGCGCTGTCAAAGCTAGACACTTCACATGTCATTTTTAATTGTAAAAGCACAACATGCATGTCAAAATACTCCTCCAGAGCAATATTTAATTAATAATATTTAAACACTAGCAGATTAAACAAAATAAAACAGGGACATGTTTGAAGAGTCGACCAGTGCAGGTTCTCAACATCAATCAACATAGAAAAGAGTTTTAAACAGTTTAATGTCCGTGGTATACATACTGTATATACAGTCACTGCAACTTCACAAGCTTTCTTTTAATGATATCCTCAGTATTCCTGAACAGAGATCAACCCTACTGTCAGACAACAACGCTGATATTACTAAACTACTGAAACAACTTCTGATATATTTGACCAATTTCTTGCAGCATTAAAAAGGTTTACACTTGAACTGTGATTCCTGTTAATTTAGATACTGGTGTATGGTTAATTATTTTAGTAATGAATAAAAATGTTGTTAATTTTGAAAAGATTTTTACCAAGTTGCTGATGTACGATATATTATTAAGTCCAGCCTGATGTTGACTTAAAGGTTGTTTTCGGGTCACTTCCACACAGTGAGGCATACAGCTCATTAATCAAACACTGGTATCGGATCGGTACTCGGTATCGGCCGATAACCAAAGACCAGGTATCTGTATCGGGACTTAAAAAGTGGGATCGGTGCATCTCTAATAGTGACTCAACAGACATTTATTTAAATGTAAATCTTTGAGAGTATTGCTAACACAGTCACTCATGGTTTGATTCTGATTCTGAAACGAGTTTCTGATTCTGATGTTTCAACGTGGAGCCGTGGATCTGTCTGAACGGATTCTCCTGAGCCTGTTTGTTCCTGTTGGTTCACCTGTTCCACACCTGAGATTTCACAATGTGTGTTTTTTTATTATTATTTTCACTGCCTGATGTTTTTTTGCTCCAAGGAATCATGAAATCATCAGTTCTGAGAGCTCAACTCAGAGCTGATGCTGAAGGCTCGACGGACTCCTAAATTGTACAACGTGGATCGGTCTGTTGTTATGGCAACAGAACCCTCTTCCCTTACTAAACTCCCTCCAGGCAGCTCCATGTGAACACAGCTTCATCCTGCCACCCTCTCTCTTCTCTCCGTCTCCGGGTGCTGAATTCAGCATGATGTTTCTCTCTCCCTGTGGTCCACCTGCTCTCTCTTTTTGAGGCTCGAAGCACTAAACAGATGCTCCTAGAAATCCCTGCTCTCGGCTCTCGCCGTTGCTAAAAACGCCTGCACTGCGGTGTTCAGCTGCCCAAAGTTATAACTCTTTTTTTCCTCTACTGTTCTCTCACAGCGCTGATGGCTGAAAACACGCCGGAAAAGTGCTGGAGCATGTCTGGGAAAACAAAAAGCAAGAAGACGCTGAGAGAGGATTTTTTTCCAACAGACACACAACCCTAATTAATGCAGCTTGATGGCTTTTCCTCTCTGGCTTTTATCGTTTGTGTTTGTCTACCAGGAAGAGGTGGATCGGACAGCCGCTGTCTGCTGCCTTTACTTTCCATCTGTCATGAACGCTGCCCTCTAAACCATGATTTATGGCTGCTTCATCCAGAACAAAACTTTGTTTTTCTTTTCCTTCCCTCAAAAAATCAACTTTACTTTGAAGAATTTTGTGTTTGAGCAAAACTTGGTGCACACATAGTGTGTGATGATGTGTACTATATCGCCAACCTCATCTCATGGGAAGGTGTGTCTTGTTAACTGGAGCTGGGACGATTCACCTCGATACTGTCACGTTACCTGGGTGCTGATTCGATATGTATTGCGAGTCGATATTCTGATTTATTGTGATTTTTGTTAACTTCTTTACCACTAGACCATGAAGGGAAAAAGTTGAACCATCCACTTCTAGGGACTTTTACTTTGTAAAATCTCTAAATGAATCCAGTAAAAATGTTTGATTTTCAGCATGTATGTAGTCAGAGATGTCCTGAAGTCAAATATATCAGGATCATTGTCAGGAATTATTTATTACATTTATTATCCATCGACCCAGAAATCAAAGAATAAAGACATTTCCCTCACAGATTAGTGGTATTTTCTTTTTAATTTATAAGGGACATGTAATGTTTTATACTTCTGGTGAATATAATCCAACCAATCTTATTTCCATAGATGTATTTTGTATATACAGTTCCCTTTGTTAACACCTTATTTTGAAAAGCGGACGTAGTCCCACGTGTCTACTTCCTCTAACTTCTCCAAGTTTGTCTCTAGCTCTCCCGTCAGCTCCGTTCTCTTTATCCATCCATGGTCAGCTCCATCGGGGCCGTTTCAATGCATTCAACAGAAATGTCAGTATATGGGTGCTCTACAGTTGTAGCGTCGGCCCATTTGACCACGGAGACGAGAGCGACGGCCGGCTCGACCGCACGTTACCGCGATACGATAACGTTTCCTGTCCGTGACAGAGTTAGCATGCAGCTTTAGCCGTGATGTCTAGCTCTGCTTTTCCTGTCAATGTGTGAAACCCAAAGAACCGTCCTTTAACGTTGCTTGAACGTCCTGTGTTTGTTGGTTACCAAGCATAAAAAAGTTGCTGCTGCTAGAGGACGATGATCAGCTCATTTTACAGTAAACAGGATGCTGTTATGCTGAGGGAGGACAGCTCACAATTCTTACTCGTATAATTTCCACTGATGGAAAGTGAAGAGAAAGATGGAGAGAAATGCAATATAGCTGCTGACGTTGCTGAATAGATGAGCTAGAATCACTTGACGAAACAGCAATAAATGTTTAATGGTTTGGATTTTTTTCAAGTCTGTCAGAACCCAGAACCCACAAGACAAAGAGTTATGGGCTGCTGTTTTTTATTCCTACCGTCCATACTGGCCCTGAAGTGCTCCCTCCTTTACATAACTGCTGTGTAGGAGACGGGGACGAAATCCACATAATTCAAAGGTTCAGACAAATCCAATATGAGGCTCCAGCTGTCTCCATCACATTTCGATCCATCTCCATCTCCATCTCTGTTTGAGGCCAGATATCCAAGTGAACCACCCACTGGACCGGACCCAGAGTCTTTCTTTGTCTGCTGCTGTCTCCCACCGTCTCCCTCCACCGTCTCCCTCCACCTGACACGTGAGCAGCACAAGCCTTTTTGTCTTCTGTTGTCTCCTCCATCTGATGGAGCTACACCACGAGCGAGGCAGTTTACAGTAATTCATATTTACAGTGTGAGTTTGTTTTTGTGGGTTGAATGTCACATCTTTCCATCTGGCTTAGAGAGTGACTAAACTGTCTCAGCTGTGACTGTGAAGAGTTGCAGAGGCAGCACAGTGTGAAGGACAAAGTAAAGTTTGTGAGCTATAAACCTACAATGAAACTTTTCAATACTTATCCACAAAGTGTAGAAAAGCATTCATTACATCCCTCAGATTTCCAAATCTGCTTCTTTACAGAGCTGACGGAGCATTGTGAGCTACAGCAGCTCTCACACAGAAAAATCACAATGGACAAGTTAAAAAACCAGACTGGGTCCAAACGGAGTATCTCTCTGGACCGTGATGGGTCCAAACCCAGTATCTGTCTGGTATATATATATAGCATCATGGTGTTCTTATCTTTATCTCTTATTTATGCTGTTTTTATGCAGATCTTGTGCAATATATGCTGTTAGTGGTTTAGACGTGTTTCTCTGTTTACATGTTTGTATGTATTGATGCTGCTGTGAGGCAGCTGATGATGAGCAGCACTGAGTCCAAGACTAATTTCCCCAACGGGACAACAAAGTGTATCTTATCGTAAATTGCTAACTCATTTCTGGGTTTTAGGACTCATTCCTGCAGCACTCTATAGCCCATAGATCAGGCGCACTAGTGTTTCCTTTAACTCCTCCTCCTCCCATCCCTCGCTCCAGCCTCGGTCTCGGGCTCACTCACATCAATGGAGGAAGAAAAGTAACTCTGGATTCAGCTATTAGTGCGTTTTACAACTTTTAATGATTTAAAAAGGGCTACACCCAAATAGGTGGATTAAAGGATTTAAGTTATTGTTTCATTGAGAAGAAGTTCATGCTCAAGAAGGGGTGATTGACGGGCCGATCCTCTTCAGTTTGTTAGTTTCCTTTAGGTCGACGCTGCTGGCCAAATTAAGGTTTTATAGCTTCAGTAACTGACAAACGCTTGTGAGTGATGTCAACGATGCTCCATCTATTTTTTTCAATGGACTCTTGGCAGAAGAGTTTTACGGTTTAGTTTTTTTGTGTCGGTTAAATGTCACCTCTTCCCATCTGCTTCAAAGGAATGACTCAATGAATTTAATTAATTATCTTTAGTTAATTGATTTAATTTAGCCATAAAAAAATACACAAGGAAACAATATGTACACAATAGCTGACGACAGGATCAAGTGTTCCAATAATAATCCAATAATCCATACATTCCTATAAAAAAAGACTATTTTTTACAGAAACGCTTCTTTGAAAATTGATTTAAAAATCGGACCAATAGAGGGCCACAGTCTGCATTTGTGAATATTTCTGTTGCATTTATTTTTGCTCGCACAATTAACCTTCTGATCGCCAGCGAGATGTTCAGAAAGCTCAACGTCATCTCGTTCTTTAGCTTCCTCCTGCTGCTGTAAACCTCTGGAGCTCTGTGAGTCAAGGTTTCCAATACAATCCCAGAAATTCACTGAATCTTTGTTGGGGATTAGAGGCTAATGAGGGCAGAGACCTGGGCTTTGCTCTGCCTCATTTGGTAATGGAAAGTGTTGTGGTCGGCCATATTGTGTAATCAGCTCTTTTCAACCAACCTGACACGGTTGAATTATAGAGGCCGCCGCCTTCTCACATCCCCGACGAGGGCGAGTTGTCAAGGGTAGCCATCTTTACTGAGGGCAACGGCTGAAAGCTGACATTGTTAAGCGAGTTGATGAGAACACCTGTGTGTGTGTGTGTGTGTGTGTGTGCTTTCAGACGTATATGCATGTTGTGTGTGTGTGTGTGTGGGTGTGAATGTGAAAGGCGTGGAGGTGGATTGAATGTTTCCCACTGTGTGTGTGTTCGTGACTCATATGTCGATGTACATACCTCCATGTAAATGTCAGAGTAAGAACAGGTCTAAATAGGATAGTAATTATCTACGATGATGGAGGTAACATGGAGACAGCATTCAGCTCCCAGCGCAGCATTAAAGGGTAATTCCAGTTGATTTCAACCACAACTGTAGTCTCCGTCATCCAGCGTTTAAAGTGCATTAAAACTGCATCTTGTCATTTTATTCTTGCAATTCAGAAACTTGCAGGCATGAACCATTTGATCTGGTTTCTCTGGCACAAACACTGCTGCTAAATGGAACGCTGTCAATTTTTTAGTGAGGAATTTGACAACATTTCCATAACAGCACCATTATTCTCTAAAAGCAGAAGGAAGGACAGAGCTGTCAGTCATGCGTTACACAGCCTGCTGTCTGTCTCACACAAACAAATATTGAGCATAAACACAGAGCGAAAGTATTCCAACAACAGCAAAGTCTCCTGGTTCAACATGATGTACGTGAGCAGACAGCAGCTCCGGACCAGGACCGCACACATACACTAACTCACACAACACTCAGGTGTTCACCTCGTTTCAATCTAATCCACAGGGAATACGTGCAAACACACACACAGAAAAGACAGACTTTCCATAAAAATATCTAGACAATCAGGCATGAGTCCACAAACGCAGGTAGACACATGCTGAGCTTTGAAAGATCATCACAAACTGAGCATGAAGGAGCCAGAAGCCTCTCAAGCTGCAGCTACTGCTTATTAAATGACTAATGTTTAGTCTAAATCAATGCTTTTGGCTTTTGTGTCTTTACGTTACCTGAAGGCCGCCGTCTGAATTTCGTTGCTCCTAAAGAAGGTGAGGCAAAGATCCTGAAAGACACCACGGCGTTACCGCGGTTCTGCACCGAGCGGCTCATGTTACCGCAGTCTTGAAAAAGGGAGAAGTGAGCGGAGGGGTTCTCAGCTGGTTTCAATCTGCAACATCACAGCGCCGTACTCGCGGTAACGCATTTGTGCTCGTGGAGCAGAAATGCTTTCCTACTCGTGGCTACTTCTGTGCGCTCGTATCACCTAGTCGCCTGTTTTTTTATAGCGATTGAACGCCCATATGTGTGTACGTAGAGGTACACAGTATGTGGTGCATGTGTATGTTGCGGTGCGGCGTATAATTTAACGAAACAACCCATCGTGCTGTTACCATGTTTCAAAAATGAAGCGGTCTATAGCTGATTATGAGGAGAGAGAGGAAGAGGCTGGTGATCCCAGGTTGGTAAACACTGGTCTAAAACTTACAGACATAAAGGAACATCAGAACCAGCACCCATCACAGGCTCCCAGAGTACAACGGTATTCAGTGAAAGACAGACAGACATTTATCTTTTATCGGCAGACAGTGACTGAACCTCAGACAGACAGACAGAACAGCTGCAGTGACACTGAGCTGTGACTTGAATAAAATCCTCACAACATCTGAAACAGCTGTAAAGATCTAATAGCCTTTGAATATGTTTAGACTGGATTATTCAAAGTATTTCATCCTTTCAGCATGGATTGCTTTAGCAACAGTGATCATATCATCATTCCTGACTACAAAGCCTCGGATTCAGAGGAATGGCTGTCACTAAACTGGAAGTCTGGGCTGTAGAGGGTTCTCTACTATTGAAGCGTTGAGACCATAAAGTCTCACATAAATCCTTTTCAACAAGAGCGAACTAAAAGTGAAATTGAGGCTTACTGCAAAAATATTGTATCAAGTCCTCTGTTTAAGTCTTTTAGGACTCTTAACTTACCCAGAGTGAAAACATAGTAGGCTCATTTAAAACTCTTTCCAATGCAAATCAACTTGTTTGAATTAAAGCAGCTACTGTTAGTTAGTTAGTTAGTTAGTTAGTTAGTTAGTTAGTCTGACTCGGTCTGGGTCCTAGAAAATTCTTGAAACACATTGATATATTTCAGAAACTTGTGCTCCTCTTACCTAATGATGACATACATGACCAGGAAGTTTCCCACCAGTCCGATGACGCAGACGATCATGTAGACGACCACGATGGTGGCCTTTACGCCCGTTGGCAGCAAGGCGTCGGTCTCGTTGTAGGTGCCGTTGAAGTCGTTCCCGAAGGACGAGTCGTTGTAGAACTGCAGGTAACCCAACTCGGCCTGCAGGAAGTCGTTCGGGAAATCCATCTCTGACCGAGAGCGAGGGGGGCGGAGTTATACGACCACCTGATGGAAGGAAGGTAACAAGATGACGTCATGCGGCATAATAATTAGCCATGTGTGAGTGTGTGTTGGAACAATGGGAAGTCCCTGTACCCGCAACCTCCAATTACGTAATTGCAGAGGTTGCTCTGGTCCAGTGGTTTAACTTCTCACCATGGAGGTTAGTGTGGGTTATACACGCTACAGTATTTGACCACTTTGTAAAATATGGCAGCCTTACGAAAACCCACAGAAACACATCTGGTTTTGTGGTTCATTGGTTAAGTTTCATAGAAAGATCTTCTTCATGGTTCAGAGAAACCAACATTAACACTAACAATGGGAGACCTGGTGCACACCCTGATTCTGGGTGTGAAAGTCACTGTTTGCACCCGATCCAACCACCAGGATCTGCAACAAGACCGTTTATTACAAAGTCACACTGCTTCCTGCTTCGCTGAATGTTAACAAAGGCTGCTTTAAGCTGCGGTGGGGCGGATAAATAAAGTGGGAAGGGCAGATAAAAGGGAGGGGAAGGGAGAATAAAGGAAAGGAGAGAAGGTAAAGAAATATAAACAGGAAATAAATGGATGATGAAGGAAAGAAGAGAGGAGGATCAAAGGACAGAAAAGGTGAGTAGACTGAAAGGAAGAGCACTAGAGCAAAAAAGGAGGAGAGGAATTGATGGCATCAAATTTACTATTAATGCACTGCCACGTGAGGAATATATTAACGCCAAGATGTGAGGGGGAGACTGAGGGAGGGGGGGGGTGACATCAATATTTATGGGTGTTGATGCAGTGAAAAGAGTGAGAGAGAAAGCAGCGGCCATATACTTTATACAGCAGTAATTCTAAAACAAAAGAACAGACGAAGAGTTTCAGCATTTAAAGGAGAGGAATGTGTAATTCTGTAGTTTTCTTATCGTCAACGGCCAAAACCAACAACATGATTCTGATTTCTAACGTCTGTGTTCTGACCCGCAGCACCAAGATCGTAGTTCCTAATGAAGATGTCTCCCTAAAAACGGGTCACAAACACATATAGTTCTCAAATCTTACACCATGCTCTGAACCAAATGCTCATTGGCCTGAAACCCATCCATAGAATCATAGAATCATAGAATCATAGAATCATTGAATCATTGAATCATAGAATCGATCACTCTTTTGGCAAAACCATAAACAGGTTTCACGTACTTAGACACAATTTGCAGATCTCATCGACTCTTTTTGCAAAACCCTAAACACATTCTCACTCACTAAAACACATTTTGCACTGTGATGCACATGTGATGCATAACGGTAACCACAGGTAGAAAAAGTTAAACAGTAATAGAGCACAAAGTGTTACAGCTGGAACACAACGACTCCAAGCTGATCACACTTGTTGCTAACGATGATGTGATGAAACCAATATGAGGCGGCTCAGAGTGCACAGGTTGTTGAAGGGTTGGGGAGGAGAAAGACTAAGTAATTTCTGATGAAATCTGAGCTGTAATAGACGCTGTTCTTGTTCATAGAATGACATCGAGGGACGCAGGACAAAGAGTACAACCCAACATCAGCAGATCATCCAGAGATTCAGAGAAGAGAACAGCTCATTGTTTCTTTTGTAAATGAAAGTTTACAGTTCTGTATATACAGAGAGATTGGGGGGGTCCATCACTGTTTCTACTGTACTGCATGTATATTTTTGTAACTGCATGTTCACTTTTTGTAGAATTGCAAGACGCGAGGCCACGTGAGGGTAGAAGAGTTAGGTAGACGTGATGCTGAGCCCGGATGACCAATCACTGGTTGACTTTGATTCTGTGCTCCCATTGACGGTGTACTGTAATGTGCTTCCAGGACTTTATTTTTACTGTATTTAAGTGCTGAATCCACTGAGTTATGATTTTTTTTTTTTTTTAAATGTAAAATGCATTTACTGTATTGTAAACAATAAACATTTTTTTATGCTACATGCCCTGAACATTGTGTAATGAATGCTCAGTAGTGAGTATGATCTGACAACACTGTTTGGTTTTGCAAGAAGAGTCAAAGGTTTTTTTAATGTAGTTTTTGTGCTTCCAGTTTGGAGAAGAGGGTGGAATGTTTGAAGAAATGTGTTTAAGCGATTGTGAAACACTGTATTAGGTTTACCTTTCAATGTCTGCAAGTAACTCAAGGTTAAAACACCTCCAACTCTAAGATGGTTAATTGCCTTTTATTGGCTGAGAAAGCAGAAGCTCTACCTTTTTCTGTGGCAGCCTAATTAATGTTCACCACCTGCAAATGAGCAGCATAGTATGGAAGGTTAATTAACTAAAGAGTCTCGCACAAGCTTCTCACTGCAACTACTGAAAGTCCTGATTCAGATCCATTACATGGACTGGATTAATATGTTTCGTCGGTCTGGAACCAGGCTAACACATATGGTATGCACAGGTTGAGAGTGACTTCCTGCCCCAGAAGGAGTTGAAGCATCTCGGGGTCTTATTCACGAGCAGGAGGTAAGATGGAGGATCAGATCAACAAGTGGATTGGTGTTGTAACAGCGATGCTGGACCGGACTGGCGTAGTGAAGAGGGTGCTAAGCCTGGAGGTGAAGCTGGTCAATCTACTTCCCAACGCTCATCTAAGATTATGAGCTTTGGCTACGCAGACTACACAATACTCTGCAACACCTCTTCATGTGAGCTGCAGAAACGCTGCCATGAACCAGGCTCCCTCCTTCTCTCTCTGCCTCATCATGAATATTCATCAAATCAGAACAGCAAAGGAACTCTGCTGTGCTGCTGAATTTCCCCGGGGGTTAATACACATGGGTTATATATGCTCTAATATCTCTTCCATTCTTTCCTCCTTCCACCGTCCACATCTAAGCAACAATTGGGATTCGTTTTACGGGTTCTCTGCTGCAGCAGCAGTGTGTGTGTGTGTGTGTGTGTGTGTGTGTGTGTGTGTGTGTGTGTGTGTGTGTGTGTGTGTGTTGGTTGCCTAAGCTTTGATGAATAAGCAGTTAAACTTAGATCCTGAAGTGTGTGTCCATGTAAGGCCTCAGTGGCACTCTGGGTGGGCCCCCGTACCACTTCTACTATGTGTGAGAGGACAAAGAAGCACTAATGACACTGATGTTTTTATTACTGTTACTGCCTGCAACAGTGCACGGTGCACGTAGGAAAGCTATACAACAACTGGTTGTTACTAGTGCTGTGTTTAATGAGTGTATCCAGGTAATGAAGTCATGAAGTCATTTCAGTAATTATGTGTCCACCCAAACGTTGTTAAGTTTTAACAGGAGACACTAGATATCACCATGAAACTCCCTCACTTGATTATTTACATTAAGACAGTTATTATTTGTACAAGTTTTCTGAAATTGAATAATTCATAATATTTGCCGATTTGCATACATTTCCAGAACAGAAATCTAGTCATTGGAGAAAGCCGTTATATTAGAGTCAAAGGTTTTTACAGAGGGAATTTTGGATATCTCTTTTTATCGCTCCATAAATCAGAAAATACTGTCAACAGCTATAGAAATAAAATACATTTTAACCATGTTTTAGGAATAAAATGTTTTTTAATTCAGGCTACGAATGATATGAGAACAAAACCCTCAGTTTGGTGGATGTAAGTGCTACTGAAGTGGAGATTTCTGTCTCAGAGTCTGAGAAAAAAAAACTAACTTTGAGGAAACAGCTGTTACAGATGTGTATTGTAAAGTTCACTACATTTTATAAGACCCTATAGGTGAGAAGGGTGACCATGTTTAACTAATAGATGTCACCATGAAACTTCCCCAGTTGTTTACTGACATTAAGACAATTCTTTTTTGTATTACAAGTTTTCTGAAATGTTACGTTTAAATATGTAAATGAGTCCTTATCTAATGGTAACTTTGGGTGAACTTAGAAGAAATCTGCAAACGTAAATAAAAAACGTAGTAAAAATAAACATCTAAATGTGTATTTTGGATGTTTTCTTTCCACTAGTCTAAAAGAAGAAATGTTATGGAGCCAAAATCTCTAAACTGACCAGTGCATGAAGTTTCTCACTTTAAGCAAAGTTCCAGAAAAGTCTGCAAAATAAAAGGTGGCTGGTTGTGGTGATGTGAATACATGCAAGAGGATGTAACAAAATGATATTAATAATCTCTGATTCATTGTGGCATTTCATCACTGTTTCCAACCTCAGATGGCATTTGTGTTAATATAATCAATGAATGTGTCTTCTCTGATTTGGGGTGTCATGTGGTGTTTCTATCAACTGCTCTGGTGATGGAGAGTGTGGGGGGGGGGAGGGGGGGGATGACCTGCTGAACTCAAACTGGGGTCTTTCAGCTGAGTCACCACAGCACAGCTTTCACTACAGTAGAAGTAGCGACATGTAAGTGATAAATGAAACGCTACTCAGATAACAGGTTGTGTTCACACCAAACACGCAGCAAACCTTCTCCTCACATTACTCGCACCAGTTTGACCGCGGGATCATTTGTGTTTACCTGCTTTGTACGTGTAGAGGTCTCAGATACGTTGGAAAGCCAATCACGTCGTGTCTGGGTTCATAACATCATCCGGAGGTGCACGTATTCACTGCATCTATCAAGTCCAACGTCCAGTAAGACAACCTTCATCCCACATATGCATGGAACTCAGTGCAGTGAACCAGCAGACCAGACTACAAAACTAAACGAGCCAATCTACCAATCAACCAGTCCGAGTAGCTGATTGGCTCCTGACATGCTCGTACACATGCTGTCCAATGAAATTGAAGCGGCTGCTGTGACTGAACTCCAAGTGAACTGCAAACCTTCTGAACAGGCTGCATTCTTTCATGCAGTGGTTCAGTTGATCTGAATGTGACCCTCAATGAGACTCAAAGAGGAGAAACAATGAGGTCAACTAGAAACACAAAAATATCTGGTGTAAATCCACAGAGAGGGACCATCAGGATGGAATCATTGTTACAAGCATTAAACCTCATATTGTATAATACACAAGAGATCATCCAGATGTTGCAGAACAATCCTCTGTGCTGGATACCTGCAGCCCCCCCGCCCCCCTCAGAGGAAACACACAGTACAAACAGTTGTTAATAAGTTCACACAGTTCAGGTAAACTGTGCAGGAAGATGGAGTCTCTGCTTATTTTCAGCCTCTCTCCTTGTTCACAGTTGTCCAAATGGTTGGTTACATAAAGAGACACAGACCTGGTCTCTGTTTGGTTTGAATACTCTGATAACAAATGTCCTACACTCACTTCTGTTTCTACTGAGGCCAAAAGAAGCAGCTTTCAGTGCATTGATCTTAACTCTGCATGTTGCACGGATTAGCATCATACTGTGTAGCTGGTTCATCCCTCTGGATGTTCTAGAGTATCACTCACTCATTAATGAGAGGTTGAAAATAACAATCTATTCTGTCAGAGACAGGACGCAGACAGTAGACAGTGAAAGGTGATTATTCAGGTATGAGCAAACTTTCTGCTCTTGCACACCTCTATTGAAGACACACATACACATAGATGATGGTGCACCGTGCTTTTTATGGACTTTTAATGAGGATATGATGAGTTCACAGATCTCTCCTGTTTTCTATCTGCTGATCTTATCAGTAGCAGCAGGTAAACAGTTTAACTACTGTATAACCACAAACAGTGTATAACTTGTTGCTGCTCTCTCTCAGCTGATCAGTTGATTTAGGATCTAGGATCTAATCTGATTACCTTTACCATACCAACAAACACAAGGTGTTCCTCCAGGAGACTGCTGTTCCTGTTCTGTGCGTCACGTTACAATCAGCTGTTTGTTCGTGTGAACAACATTTAGTCTCATTTTCACTTTACTGACATAGTTTTAACCCCAACTATGTAGTTCTTTCCTAAACCCAACTATAGTGGTTTTGTTGCCTAAGATAAAATGAAGCAAGTAGGCCTAAGTGGACTCTGTTGGGATTGTTTGGTCAAATATTTATATATATTTAATGTTAGTTCAACAAACTCAGCGACTTAACTGTTTTGTTTGTTTGTTATTAACGAGTCAGTGCATTTCTTCCATTAAGAGTTGCTTCTAATAAAACTAAATTATATTTCAGGCCTATGGAAGTCTCTGAATGATAAAACTATGCAAAACAAACCCAAAATAAATGTCAACCCTACAGAGTCAATATGTGGAACACGTGAGGACAGTCATGAGTTTAGCAGATGTTTTGAGAAACCGACTCGTCCGTCTATAGATATGGATATATGTGCATGTCTGAAACCAAAAAAATGAATCTATAAATATTCAAAAGTTCTCCAAATCTGCCAAAAACAGTGAGCTCATAAATCTGGTCCTGGATCAGTTTCCTGCAGTTTTGTCATGAATCTCTCAGTAGTAACACCAGAGTCTCACACACACACACACACACACACACACACACACACACACCATACACTTACAGTAAAAAACACAATGAGAAAGTGTTGCAAGAAAGCGCATAAACACAAATGCACCACACACACACACACACACACACACACACACACACACTCAGTCAGAGCAGGTGTTTGAAGTAAACACTTAATTGCACCAAACTTGCTCGTGTCTCCGCCGTGCAACCTGTCACTCAAACGCACCACGAGAGGAGGCAAGTGTTACAAGTACTTAAACGCACCACACGCGCACAGCAAACACACATAAATGCACCACGAATGCGCAGATAACAAACACTTCAGATAATACAAGTACGTCACGCACGCACGCGCCGGCGCCGCGCCGCGCCACGCGCCATCAGTATCCATAGAGTGTGTTAAGGCTCAACCATCACACTCAACCTCTCATCAGCAGCAGCTCAACAGAAACACAGTGACGGACTGCAGACGGACAGAGGCGCGTTTTCACACGCACTGCGCACTGAGGTGCTCCAGGACACAGACGCATGCGTCTACATACATGCACATACAGGCTGCGTGCGTGTATACGTGCTTGTACTGTTGTAGCAGGCTGTGCAGTGTCTTACCTGTGTGGCAGCAGCAGCAGCAGCTCCGGAGCTCCTCGCGGACCGCACACCGCCCCGAGGACACCGCCGCGCGAAGTTGGTGTGTTTCCCCCCCCCGTGGCGTTACTCTGCACCCTCTGCACCGCGCGCTCTCTCTCCGTTTGGTTTCTTTAATTTCCTCCCGCTGTCATCACCAAGTAGTAGCAGGCTAGTCGGTGTCAAAACCCTAAAACCTCCGTCAGTCCGTCCAGGTTTTTCCCGGGATGACGAGGGAGAGAAACAGCGCTTCACCACCAGTCAGCATCAGCTGGAAGCAGACAGAGAGAGGAGGAAGAGGAGAGGAGGAAGAGGAGGGAGGAAGAGGAGGGAGGAAGAGGAGGGAGAGGAGAGGAGAGGAGGAAGAGGAGAGGAGAGGAGGGGTCTGCTGGGATGAAGATGCAGCCAGGCGCTGCGCTTTCTTCCATTCTTCTCTCTCTCTCTCTCTCTCTCTCTCCCTCTCTCTCTCTCTCTTTCTCTCTCTCTCTCTCTCTCTCTCTCTCTCTCGGATAGATCAATGAGGGCTTGCTCAATACCCCCCCTTCTCTTCTCTTCTCCATCTCCGCACTAGTAACCCATCTTGTATGCGCATTTGGATCGAGAGGCCGTGTGTGTGTGTGTGTGTGTGTGTGTTTGTGTGTGTGTGTGTGCGCGTGTGTTTACACTGTGTGAATGTTTAAAGCAGAACCTGGACCAGAGGAACGTGCACATATGATCAGCCTACAACCTGTTACTGTAATCACACTGGCTGGCTGGCAGCCTCAGAGATTCTGGATCTACAACGTCATTTTGACCAGTCAGAACTCTAATTCAAGATATCCCTAATAACATTTTGAATAGTACGATTCCAACTACTTTTGCCATTCATGTGTATGGGTTTCTCATTACAGATATCCACAATTCGATTGCGGATATCTATAATTCACATTGCAGATATCTGCAATTTAATTCTGACTAGTCATATTTCCAGTTCAAGATATCTTTAATTCCCCTCAACTGAAGATATCTACATTGTCATTTTTAGATATCTTAAATTATACTATGACTAGTCAGAATGACGTTATAGATATCTGGAATAAGAGTTCTGATTAGTCACAATGTAATTACCACTGATGTTGATTCTGGATAGTCAAGCTTAGCTATTAAATGTTAAAACTACTTGCTATACACTGGCTTTAAGGGGATGTCACGGTTCTGATGTGGGTAATAAATATACAGGCACTTTGAGCAGCATCCTGTAAACGGTGACATCGTATCTTTAGATTAATGACTTCTTTATTTCTTCTGATTACTCTGACCTGCAGAAACAGACAGAAACATGAATGACATGCTGAACTTGTAAAACAGAGTTAGTATTCCTCTTCCACAACATGAGGATGAAACAAGCTAAAGCAGCGTGGTCACCGGTGTGCAGGAGCTAATTGGATGTTACCGAGGCTGCGGTCGAATAGTCTTCTGAGCTTATAGGAAGGTTCCTAACGGAGTGAAATGACCCGGAAATATCTAAGTAGCAGCCACAATAAGAGCTGGTGGAATTCTCTAAATGCTAAGGAAGCATGCTAGGAGATTTGTTAATTTTTAACAGAGGAGACGGACACCCAGTTTAGAGAATATTATCGATCTAAGATGAAACTGACAGAAGGGCAGGACTCAGAGAACAGCACAGTTAGACTAATGATGTTTCAGAGTCATGGTCGGGTCCATAGATTCTAACTTATTGATATTTCAGAGCCATGGTCGGGGCCATAGATTCTAACTTACTGATATTTCAGAGTCATGGTCGGGGCCATAGATTCTAACTTACTGATATTTCAGAGTCGTGGTCAGGGTCATAGATTCTAACTTACTGATATTTCAGAGTCATGGTCGGGGCCATAGATTCTAACTTACTGATATTTCAGAGTCGTGGTCGGGGCCATAGATTCTAACTTACTGATATTTCAGAGCCATGGTCGGGTCCATAGATTCTAACTTGCTGATATCTCAGAGTCATGGTCGGGGCCATAGATTCTAACTTACTGATATTTCAGAGCCATGGTCGGGGCCATAGATTCTAACTTACTGATATTTCAGAGTCATGGTCGGGGCCATAGATTCTAACTTACTGATATTTCAGAGTCGTGGTCAGGGTCATAGATTCTAACTTACTGATTTCCAAAAGTCCAAACATAATGTAGAGTTATTTCAATTTACGTCTGAAACTTTAAAATAATGTACCAAATACAGCCTAGTTATTTTAAGCCAAACTGTGTTGTTTAACTCAACATAACTAAGTTCTTTTGTTGTGTTTTTGTTATGTTTTGTTTTTAATTTCCAGCATGAATCACGTGTTTAAAACTGCGACCGTAATCCAGGAGAGAATACGTTTCCCTAATTGAGAATGCAGTTCAGTCGTATGGGAACGTTATTTTGTAGGAGACAGGGTTGATTTTTGATTAAAAGTTATATTTTTCCATCTATAAATCAGACTCTTCAGTTATGAGCGTGATTAATGCTCTGTGAAGAAATGTTGGATCATTGCCACTTGCAAACAGTTCTGTTTGTTGAACACTAAAACAAGCCGATCACTGAAACATTTCTCTGTAAAACTCCACTGTAGGTTCTGGAAATAGCATCACATTACATTCTTTGGTAAATCATCGGTTAACTCACAGGACAAAGAAAAATAACCAAACAAGAAAGTGAACCTGGGATGAGGTCAGCGGTGCTTTAAACACCACCACAGTGATTTAAGGTGGACTTCTCATTCGGTTAGTCATGTGTTGTTTTCGTGACCTGAGCCGACCCGATCAGCCAAATTGCTGGTAATGATCTATTGTGTGTGTGTGTGTGTGTGTGTGTGTGTGTGTGTGTTTGTGTGTGTGTGTGTGTGTGTGTGTGTGCGTGTCGAATGCCTGGTCGAGCAGTAATCTCAAGACTCCTCAGGGTTCTGTGCTGGGTTCGCTTTCTGGCATCAGATTAAGACATTTGAGTCCTTCAGTGCACAAAAACAACCCGGTTCTGGCTGAGACAAATTATATATGCAACAAAACACCAGTTACCTAACATACTGTGGACTCGCTGTGCTCTAATGCACCAACTGTTTGATTCAGTTCATTTAAGATGGTGAAAAAGCTGCTGTGGATTTAAAGGATCATAACCTGTGAACATGGTTTATTATATTATCTATTATAGACCAAAGCATGGACTCAAAAGCTATCAATACATTTACATATGCAAATGTAAAAAAATAAATGGCAAATGTCAAGGAAGTGATAGAATCATGAACAGATGATTTGGTAACCATGGTAACACCTATAGTGTCAGCACAAGGGCAGTGATTTTATCTGATAAAGTGAAAAGGGGCTAAAGAGTGTGAGGTGTTTTTTACTACGTTTTGTTTATAGAAGTTTATTTTACGCGGCCAACAGCAGAGTTATTTTGGTGTGTGTGATGGTGAACTTGTAAATAAATTGATATGAATGAGAAATAAGAAAAAAAAAAAAAGATAATTTGGGGTATTCAGAGTGCAGTATTGTGTTTATCAAAGCCACTAGAGGTTGAAGAGGCTTAAAACTGTGCAGTCACACACACACTCTGTCTAACGAGCATTAACCTCCTGCAGCTGCAGCTCCTCAGGACGCACGTCAACAGGTGGGATGTAATGTGGAATCACAGCCGACCAGCCTGCAGATGATTAAACAATTAACAGTGGACACAAACACACCGTTTGTCAGGTAAAAAAGTCGACATCCATGAATAAGATGTATTTGCCTTTTTCATTTATGCTGTAATTTACTAATGAAAGAAAATGTGGATGAGATGGTAGCAGCAAGGAGAAAGTTGGAAACAGTTTTTTAAAGGAAAGAATTTGGAAATTAATCAGGTAAAGATGTAAAGAAAATATGTATATATATTGAACCCTTTTCTTTCCTTAGAAAGTTCATTTAAAAGCAGTAAATTCCACATTAAGATACAAACCAGTCTCTCTGCAGAAGCTGTTTAAAACATTTCTCAACATAGTTTGAACAGTTTGGTTGGAGAAGTATTAACTGTGCATGATGACGTATTGGTGCCTTCAAATGAAACTGGTGAACTCGTGTTTACAACATGGGAAGTCGTGTACACGATATGCTCGGCGTTCGAGTGGTTAAGTCGTGAAGAACACCGCTGCTAAGCAACGGCAATATTAACGTTACTGTCGGCGTCTAGAAGCCACAGCTAGTGGGTAACATAATGCAGGAAATGCAAAGACATAATGACAGAGGAGAAAGATGAGGCCGTTGGGAATATCAACATTTTCCTCAGACATATTATAAAATTACAAAGAAAAACAATATACAACTAAAATTACAATATATTAACTTATTATGCACCGAAAAATAACTTCCATAACTTCCACCATTTCTGTCAACATGAAAAAACGAGTTACAAGTCGTGAACTCGGAAATTTCAGAAACTTTCCACTTCCGAGGTCGTGAATACAACATGAGGGGGGGGGCGTTCATATGGACTCTCCCGGTGAACACGGTGAACACGGTAAACACGGTAAACACGGCCCCATTTGAAGGCACAAAGTGTACTGCACCAAACACTTCACCCACATAACTCACTGAAGTCCTCTGAATCTGAAATGAGCAGCAGGATATTAAATGAGCTGCTTATTTGACAAACACAGATTTGAACAAACAGGGAAAGAAAAGAGGAGAATACAATACAGCTACAAAATATGTTTTGAAATAAGTGGCTGCAAAAAGATCAGTCAGTGAAGCATCCGCAGATGAAGAAGATAAAGAAGTAACGGAAGTGGGAATTGGTTTTGGGCACTATAGTGTGGTTTATTTATTGGTCTGGTCTAAAAGGCTCCAAAGGAACCACAGAGGACTCATTAAATACACTTCTTCTGTAGCAGACGGACCTCTGCTGACCTGAGCTCAAACCTTATCCCAACTTCTCCCCTGAGAATCTCCTGAAAGGGAATAATATATTTATAAATCTCTCCTGGCTGTATAGGGTATGTGTGGAAGTGGCCCAGGTCAAGTAGTAAAGACAGAACACTCACTATCAGTGAATCTGACCAGTGTTGTAATAGTTTGTTTGTTTGTTTATTTAGATCCCCATTAGCTTTTGCATAGCAGCAGCTATTCTTCCTGCGGTCCACATAGTTTACATGGTGACAATACAAAAATACACATTCACACTACTCATCATAATACACTAACAGAACACATCGTAATGCACGTCTACTGTAAATAAAACAATAACAACTGACACAGTTTAAATAACACAAACACAAAGAAACTAGAAAGAAAATAGAAAGGCTCCGACTGAATCTATCATATTCTAACAGATAAATATCATCATTTAACATGGAATGCCCATATCACACTTTTACACCAAAGAATACCTATTTATTAATAAAGTTTTTTCTTAAGTAATGCTCTTTTAGTATTTTTTTAAAACCATATATGTCATTTTGTTGTGTAATATGATTTGGGAGTGAATTCCATTCTTGCATTGCTCTGTATGTAATAGTGATTTACCCGGTAACAGCCAACTAACGCTCATTATCTGCAGCTGTACATTTACCAGCCACAGTTATAATCAAAGGTGTCCCCTTTAGTTTAGTTTTAGTTTAGTTACCCAACTTTTTCTCTTTCTAAAAATAAACTCATCATTGCACAGTCTGCATAATCAGGGGATTATATTTAAGAAGCCTATGTCAACGGTTATAGTTTCAGCAACAGACAAAAACAAGTAGTAAAACACATTTTCGGACCTCCCTTTGGGTTGGTTCAGTTGAACCTGTCGCTCAGTATTTGCCACACAGGCTGGTCTCATCCACCATTCGTAGCTATACCTACGAAAAGTAATACACTGTAATTCATGTACAGTATATCCCCGTGAATCAATTTGTGTGTAATCCACGTAATTGTAAACCAGGAAATATAAATAGCAGCGAACGATGAGTGGGTCAAAAAATACCAGACTTTCTCCAGGAGAAAGATGAAACAGGAACTATCTGCTGAGTTAAATGACAACAAGAGGCTACGACAAACGGTTTTAAATTGTTTTTATTTTATTGTTTGTGTGGAAGCTAATGGAGATCCAAATAAAGAATAAATAATGTGCACATAGGTTGTTTGTCTGTTACGCTGCCTGCTTGGCCATTTTGTCTTGAAAACATCCTTTTTTGTTTTACTTCTATCAGGAAAACCTGAATGATATCTAAACAAACGCCCTCAGATTAATGTGTACCCCTGAGGACTATTGTTTTTAGCTGCTGAATAAAATAAATGACCTGAAACTCAAACTAAGAACAGGAGCAGCGAGTCCAATATAATGGTCATGTTATCTTTCTTGGTTTATTTTTTTTGATTAATTTAGATTACATTAAAGATTCATGCAGCCTCCCGGGTTACACAAAAGTTTAAATAAAAACTGGAAAAAAAAACGGTTTCAATATCCCCGTCATTGACACTGATGTTTGTTTTCGTGCCCTTGAGGAGACTCGTGTATCACGTATCATTTTATAAAGCCAGAATAAACCAATTCCCCTTTTATTTTTTCGTGACCGAGACCATGAACAGGCTTTATGTTCAGCTCCAGCCTTGCTCAGCGTTTATCTTCACAATCTGTTGGTTTCTGCAGGATTCAGTGCTCTGGTTCATATTACAGGACAGTTTCTACTCTGAGGCTTTAGTTAGGAGTCTTCATTTCATCCACCTGCATCGCTGTTATCAGCCAATTGAATGGTGGTTATCACCCTCACAGATATAGGTTAGAAGAGGCCTGCTACACCTACTAGTAGGTTAAGAAGACCAAATCATGATCTTCTCCTAAACATTACCAAGAAGTTTTGTTTGAATTCACAAGATTAACCACATGTTTTTAACTGCTACCATTTCACTTTCACTTTCACACCTTGCAGGTTGGTGCAGTTTGGCCAGTAATAACATGTTCCCATACAACGAAACTACATTGCCAATTACGTGTCGAAGGAAACATATTTGTTTGTTTTGGTGTCCCGTGTGAAACCAAAAGTCGATGTTGACTTACTTTAATTTACGTCCATAATTTAAATAGCTTAACGTTACATTACAACATATTTATTTTAAGCCAAACCCCGGTGTTTTACTAGACCTTACCGAGTAGTTTTGATGTGTCTTTGTTTTGCTTTAATTGAGAATGCAGTTTAGTTGTATGTGAATGTAATTTTGTAGGAGACAGTGTTGGTTTGGTCCATCTGAAGCATTACAGTAATATCAACTGTTAACAGACATTTAATGTGATAATGGGTGCGACCACTGAAGTACACTGAAGGTTTCTTTGTTTAAGTTTGCGCTATATGTTTCTCAAACTTACAGGAGTTGCTGGAACTTCAATAATGTTTATGTTATTGTATATGTATCTATAGTAATACATACATATCATATATACAAAGCGCAATTAGGCTCTGATTTGCATTCGTAGTGCAATTATAGGTCACTCTTCAGGGCTAAACACACAGTGGATACTGGATCATTTCATGTGCAAATTAAGTAAACTAATTGCAGCGGGGATGAATGAATTCCTGCTTCTTAATACTCTTGAGTTAAGGCAGCGTGAAGCGTTTGTAGAGCGGACCGAGTGCTTCACACCACTCAGGCAGTTTTACAATAACAGGAAGGAATTCAGTGCACACTATAGAAGGAACATTTCTCCTGTATGGGCTGACGTGGGGTTCAGGAAACAAGCCTCTCAGTCATGAGTAGAGGAAGAGGAGGAAGAGGAGGAAGAGGAGGAGGAGGACCTGTTCCTGTACCGGCCATAGGGGGCGCTAACGTTCAGCCTTAGTGTGAGGTATAGAGAAAGAGCGGGTAGGGTTGTTTATGTGTTTATACTGTATGTGTTGTTAGTGTCTTTCATGCATTATTTAGTGTAACCTGGAGCACAGGGACGGGGATAGAGGAGGACGCAGACAGATGGTTTAACAGCAAGACATGAAAATCAGATTGCAAAGTCAGAGATGCAGTAAGAAGGAGCTGGAAGCTGCTGCTCTGCTGCCATGTGAGATAATTACAGAAGATAGATAGATAGATAGATAGATAGATAGATAGTAACTTTATTGATCCCGAGGGAAATTCAAGTTTCCAGCATCACAGTTCCATAGTGCAAACATATTAGTAAAAACGTCACAGGTAAGTAGTACACATGTTAGTAAAAATGTCACAGCTGAGTAGTACACATATTAGTAAGACGACACAAGTAGTAACAAGACACATGTTAGTAATACAGAGTTTAAAACACTATATGCAATGTGCAGAAGAACTGTTAAAAATGAATATAGTGCAGGGTAAACAACTGAGATACAGGACTATTTAAAGAAAAGGTGAATGTAGTGCAGAAAGTGATATAGTGCTGGATAATAAAATATAGGAGAAACAGATATTAAGAAATGTCAGATATGAAATATAATGCAGGGTTCTTTAAGGCTCCGTAAATATATTATACATCTATATGTATCTATTCAATCTATTCATGTATGTCCACTCAAAGTAATACACACATACCATATACAAAGCACAATTAGGCTCTGATTCACATTCATAGTGCAATTATAGGTCACTCTTCAGGGCTAAACACGGTGCTTTTGTAGGCAGTGGACGCTGCATCATTTCATGGTCTAATTAAGTAAGCTAATTGCAGCGGGGATGAATGAATTCCTGCTTCTTAATACTCTTGAGTTAAGGCAGCGTGAAGCGACGCCCTCAGGAACGCACCGGAGATGTTGAATTTAAATTGAGGTGAATAACAAAGTGAGAGGAAGACAAGAGAGACGGAGCCTTAAAGAACCTGCTGCTCTCAGTGTTCTGCATGCTTTATATGAGATGTGCAGTATGATGCTCCGGCTATCTTTCATCAAGATAGGATAATGGATGGATGGATGTTAATAAGAAGACAGATGCTCACTCATCTATAGGAAGCTGATCTGGAAGCTTCCATCATTGTTTAAATTTTAGTTTCAGGTATGGATATTTGTGATATTAAGCATTAGTGTTAGTGAGTAGAATAGTGAAGAGGAATTAATTTGAGCTTTCAGGGTTTTGTATAAAGAAAAATTCTTCTTCTATGTGTTTATGTTGAGGATGTTATAAAAATGTTATAGTGAGGAAAAAATACTTCAAGTGGCTCATCCTACTTATCAACTATATGACTTGTTTCTGATTGGCTGGCAGTTCTGAATCAGTGCAAAAACTACATTCAGTTGCCAGTTTATTAGGTACCCCTGGCTAAATAAATAGACTCACTAATGCAATGTACACCAGTCCTGCAATAAATCCAACCTCCACGGACGTTACACTGAACTGTGTTTATAGAGCGGAATCAGAACCTCTCTCATAATAACCTTGATGAAGCTTATTGTTGTTGAATAATGCGCAGCAGTACTTTGGTGGGGAGCCAGCGAGTGTTCTTACCTGCTGCGTTACAACGTTCAGGTGTTACTTCACCTTCGGGTTGACACTCTTCTGCAGGTGAGAGGAAGCAGCTGGAGAATGTGTAGCATATATCTGTCTGTAACCTCCAAAAGGACAAACAGGAGAGTTAACAGTGACAAGGACTGCAGAGCAGAGCGGACCAGGCAGTTTAAAATAGGGAGAAAACGAGGAAAAAAATATAGAATGAAATACATTTTAAAAAGAAAACTTACAACCCTGAAAATCTAATCATATCAACGGCACAAGACTGGATTCTACTCTACTCTACTACTACTCTTCTCTCTGTACTGCACTCTGCTCTACACTAATCCTCTGTGGGAAAGAGTAGGATGTGAGATCTCTGTTACAGTGAGCAACTTCATCCCATGTCATGACACTTCACCTGCTGTTTTTGGATCAGATCAATCTGAATCAATTCCAACACTAAAAGCACACAGTGGTATAACACATGTGTCCCTAGTGTTTTGAAGAACAGGAAAGGCTGCGTGTCCCGGCTGCTTCTGCCTCATTTAGCTGGTTGAGGATCTGTTTGTCTGGGTCAGCTCCGAAGGGAAACACCTCACCGCTCTACATGCTTTAGCAACAGGTACAGGAGAGCAGCAGAGGCCAAGTCTAGGTGTGGATGTATTATCTCCTTTGGAAACAGCGTGTGCCGGTCTAACTTAAAGAAAATAAAAAAAAGAAATGACCTGTATTTGTGATTCGCTTTGACACACAGCTCCACAACCAGACATGAATGTTGGACTCTATGATGGTGGATGCCGTAGAAACCATTTCTAATCCAGCTGCATCCTTCAGCGTACATATAGATATATATCCGTTTGTTTAATTAGCCTTGTATTTCTCACCAGGCCAAATGTGAGGCTTGAGGTTTGGTCCATGCAGCCTGTTCATAGTTCAACACCCCCAGATCCTCCAGACTCCACTTCCATCGGCTATTTAGCGATCACAAAAGTGTCTACGCACTTCTAAATGATGCAACTGCTTTTCTGTTGTATTAGTCCATCAGGAATCAAACTTCACAGAAGGAAACCAGAGTAGCAGCCGGAACAAAGAACTTCTAACGACAAGAACAAAGTTAATTTCAGGGTTTGAGAAGGTTTGAAGGTCAGAGCTTCTGATCCATGACGGTTTCTGAAACTGTTAGATACTAAATTCAAAAATGTAAAAGGTACCATGCAGGGTAAATTAGTAATCTTCAAGACATCAGCTCAACCATCAACCTCTTGATGCTGGACTGCAGACTCTGGGTACAGAGTTTATATTCCATATCTGACATTTCTTAATATGTGTTTCTCCTATATTTTATTTTATTATCCAGCACTATATCACTTTCTGCACTACATTCACTTTTTCTTTAAATAGTCCTGTATCTCAGTTGTTTACCCTGCACTATTTTCATTTTTAACAGTTCTTCTGCACATTGCATATTTTGTTTTATACTCTGTATTACTTACATGTGTTTTGTTACTACTTGTGTCGTTTTACTAATATGTGTACTACTCACCTGTGACGTTTTTACTAATATGTTTGCACTATGGAACTGTGATGCTGGATACTTGAATTTCCCTCGGGATCAATAAAGTTACTATCTATCTATCTATCTATCTATCTATCTATCTATCTATCTATCTATCTATCTATCTACAAACAGCTGTAGAGAACATCTGGCAGAGAGCGTAACTGCAGCCTCACAATGAATGAAGAAATCATCAAAAGGATCTGAAATGTGTAAAATATAAGAAGAGTGAACACCCCACCGTAGTATAGTAGTAGTTGTAGAGTATAGTAGAGTAGGAGGCCGAGAGACGGAGCTTTATGTTCCTTCCAACTATTTTTCAAAAAGACGATCCTTGAAAGAAGAATTGTTTCAACCACTAAGAGGACATTTTAAGAAAAGAAAACATCCTAAGGCTGAACGTCGTGTGTTAAATGGATCATGGTTGGCAGAACAACGCAGCCTGTCTGATCTGTTTCCACTCCATTACTCTGGCTGAGGAAGTGTTAGGCAGAGGAAGGAGACCTCATCAGTCAGTCTGTCAGTCTCTGGACTCAACGGGCTCTACTGGCACCGCAGCAAGACCACGGAGAGGCTTCTCAGACTCCGACTGGTCACTGATAGAGGTCATGGGTTCTCCCCACTGAGGACTAGATAGATAGATAGATAGATAGATAGATAGTAACTTTATTGATCCCGAGGGAAATTCAAGTTTCCAGCATCACAGTTCCATAGTGCAAACATATTAGTAAAAACGTCACAGGTAAGTAGTACACATATTAGTAAAAAACGTCACAGGTAGTAACAAGACACATGTAAGTAATACAGAGTATAAAACAAAATATGCAATGTGCAGAAGAACTGTTAAAAATGAATATAGTGCAGGGTAAACAACTGAGATACAGGACTATTTAAAGAAGAAGTGAATGTAGTGCAGAAAGTGATATAGTGCTGGATAATAAAATATAGGAGAAACAGATATTAAGAAATGTCAGATATGGAATATAATGCAGGATAAGAACTGAGGTAGAGAAGTTTTGTAGTGTGCAAATTAAAACTGCAGGACAATGTCTTGAAAATTGGATTTAAGACAAGACGTCACTTGTTTCACCATCTATATTTTGGAACAACTGTTGGAACATGTTTGTACTTTCCAGATGTGGCGCTATTGGAACACAACTACTGGCCAGAGGAGAGAAATATGATGCAAATATTGAAGGTGCCCAGAGGATTATTTAGCTTTTAGCTTTACTGTAAGGTCACAATCAGGTTAGGGTTTTACAAAACTCTGGTTCAGAACAACGTTGCTCAGAACTGTTGACTGGACTTGAGATTTGCGGCGGACATTAATGTTCTTTAGAGGATGATTCCTGGTATTTATGGTGAACCCCTCACCTTTCTTTTGGTTCCACCGTCAGGCAAAAATATCCACTTAAATATCTACTGATTGCTTTTGATTTGATTGATTCCTTTTGCTGCAACACAATGTCTAAAACTCCCTCTTTACAGAAATTGTCCATTGATTTGTTACAGGGATGTTAGGACAGATCAAGTGCTGCAGCTAAAGCTTAAAGTCAATAAGAGCAGAAATCACAAAGGAAAGAAAGAAGAGCACAGTGAAACATCAGCACCATCTTTATGTACTGCTGAGCGTCCGTAGAGGCTCTACAGATGGTGGTTACCGCGGTGATGCCGGGCTGACAGCTCATCAACATGAGTGACTCGTGTTGGGATGAGACTCGGACCGACGGGACGAAGGCAGGAGAGAATTAATTTCCTGCCACAGGTTGATGCAAAATGTCAAGAGAATTTACTTCACGAATGTCACATTTCATAACACCGTGTGTGTTGTATTTATGTTTGTTACCAGGGAGAAATGTAAATGCTAGAATTGGCAGCACACATACAAACAGCCATTCAGGCTGCAGACAGCAATGATGACGTGGATTTATTTTACTGGTATCCACAATAAGCTTAACGACAATTGCCTTCGATAGCAGGGTAAGAATTTATTATCCCCCTCAGCTGCTTAGAACCGACTGTAGCCTGGACTCCATTTTTAATGTACTGTACTGCAGTAATTTATGTTTGCATCAATGCGTAAATTATTCATGACAGAAAGAGGGAGAAAAAAACATGAACCAAGGAGAGAGAGGTGGAGAGATACTGTGGTGATAACTGGTGAGCAGAAACATATTGCATTGGTTTTAAACCTGCTCATTCTAGTAGTACAGTAGAGTTAATGAATGGTAGTTAGAAGAAGACAAGAAGCTTAATTGTATATGCTAAATTTTCTGTCAATCTGGTGAGCACCACTGTCTTTAGCAGATGTAATGATATAAACATTAGCTCGTAATACATTGGATCAGAGACATAGAGGTATCACATCACATAAAGAATTTGATTTAATTACACCGACATGTTAATGCTGATAACGTCACCATCTCATATCTTTGGTTTTCTGCAGAGGTTAAAACATGTTGGAGTGGATTTTTCACCCTTTAGTCTTTCACTCCTTCCACCATCTGTCACAGCGAGAAACTGTTTACACGTCTACCATAAAGCAATGCAGCATATTTCCCCCCCCCCCCCCCCCCCCCCCCCCCCCCCCGCTGGCTCATAGTGTGAAGCTCAGAGAGGCTGATAAACAGTCCTCTGGTCTTTTTGAACAATGATGTTGTTTGCTTACTGTGAATGTCATAAAATCAGGCATTAAGACCGACAAATAGAGAAGGAGACTAACAGATTATAATGTCTGCAGGTTGTAAACAGAGGAAAAGATGCTGAAATAGATGAAATGGGAGCAAAAGACGAAGGAGGTGGAGTCGGGATGAGAGAAGAAGAGGAGCGAGCAGAGAGGAGTGATTGTCAGAACGCCTGCATCCTGGAGACGCTGCTCGTTTCTTCTGCGTCGGTGCTAAATTTGTCCGGGAAGCCTCGACATTCACACTGATTACCATATTAGAGCGCACGTACACTCACACACACACACACACACACACACACATATATGACACCAGCTTGCTGTGTGAATATTTTGGTGAATGATTCAACTTTAAAGATTTTCTTTTTATACTTTTTCTGTAATTATCATATCTGCCCTCCTTTAGGTTACGTTCTGTTTGTTTCAAGTCACTCGTTCATGTTTCCTGTTTTATTTTGTTACTCACCTCTCCTCTCATTTTTAGATCACTTCACTTCCTGCCCCGCCCTGATTGGTCACACCTGTCCCTCGTTAGTCCTGCAGTCACCTGACCTCCTGCTCACCTGTTCCCACTCCGCCGTTAGTCAGTCACTGGCAGTCACACAGTACATACTGCAGACTGCGTACTGCGTTTCTCAGTAGTCTGCAGGTACTGTTCAATTGTTTAAAGGGACTATATGTAACTTTTCACGCGCATAAATCATAACGGGTCGGAATCCCATGCGCGCTCGCGTGTGGGTACGCGCTGCTCCTGCTGCCTGCTTGCACACCGCGCTCGTTCTCACCCGCTCGGCTCGCTCCAACTCCACGTGCACGCGCGCACACTGCAGAAGAGTTAGTTTAGCTCTGAGAATATCTAGTGAATGTGCAGTGGACGTTTTTGCAGAAATAAATGCTGCAGCTCCTCCAGACCAACAGAGGTTTCCCGTGTGTTGTGAAGTGACGGAGCTCCGCAGAGAGTTACGTTATCGTCCCCCCCGTTCCCTCCGCGGTCGGCAGGCTGAGACAAGAAAAGCCAGCACTAGAATCAGCATTGATCCATGGAGAGACCTTCCTCTGGTCAGCTAACATTACTGCCAAGCAGGTGAAATATAGAGTGATATTGTGATATTGTGTGTTAGCTGACGTGTGTCGCCTCACTGTTTAGACCGGTGCTCGTTCATGTCAATGTATGCGCGAGCACAAGCGCGAGCGCGAGCAACAGGATGCTGACTTTCGTTGACATTGCGGCCACAAGTGTCGCTGTGAACAAGCAATTTCTGATTCTTACATATAGCCCCTTTAATGTTGCAGTGCCTTCAAACAATCTCCTAAAACACCGGACTAAAAACTTGTGCAGCAGCATCGAACGCCAACAGCTGTGACGAAGCCTCGGAGTGAGAACAGGCAGGAAGATGTGAAGGACAGGTTTGTTTGAAGGATTCAGACTCTGAACTGGGACACAGCTGATGTCAGCATGTCCTCATGAATCTCCACTATTGAAGCTGCTGTGGAGGCAAAAGTTGTCTCTCACCTGGTCCAAACTCAGTGTGTTGTTGTGTCCTCACATCTGAGTGGGAAACAGAAAAAAGGAGTGTTTTTTTCTGGCTATCACACATTTCAGAAGAGATGGAGAAGAAAAAAGACTCCCATAATAACCTGGTTGTTATGACTTCAACGACAAGACAGTGAAAGAAAAGAAAGGACGGCAGAAAACGAGCGAGGAGGAGGAGAGCTGTTTTCTCATTCTGTGCTTTAAAGACTTGTGTAGAACAGTGTATTCTTGTACCTTTCAGTAGTGCTGTTAGATAGGAAAAGACATTATTAAAGATAAAGGAAAATAAAGGACTTTCCACTAAGGACACCGGAAACAAGACCCACTATTTCTGTAGCTTCTGCCATTCAGGATATTTTTATTGCAACTCAAGTTGGATAATTTAGAAAGGAGAGAGCTGGTGTCCCAAGAGTCAAAGTGTTAAAGAAATGAATATAGAAGGCATCAAAATAATAATTAGAAAATGGTTTCATTCTGCTAAACCCACATTGACGTGTAAGAGTGAGGGTGCGGCGTGAGCAAGACAATAAAACTTTAGTTCATAAATCGGATTTGTTCTAGAGTTTGTGTTTATGGACAGATGTTGCTGAGCAAATATTAACTGTTGGTACGACACAGGATGTAAACTGACAGCATCACCACCTCCATAAAAAGAGTTCTGGCTCTATAACATGGCGCTACTTACCCGTCATGTCATTTTAAACATTTTAACAGTGAGAAGGATCTTGGAGAGTCTTGGTCAGGTTTATTAGGTCGTGAAGAGATCTCAGTAGGTGTTGTTTTATCTCCACAACGTAGTGTACAATTTAATAAGCTCATGTGCTAGTAGCTAGTAGAGATAAGGAGAATTCCAATGAGAGACAGATATGTTGTGTTTTAGGTATGTATCGTATTGGGTCTCTCTATATAAGGTAGTCCAAATCCGGTTCACTTCGTTTGTTCATTTTCAACGATGTTTTTCTTTTAAGCAAAACAACAAAAACATTCTGATCCGCTCAATCAGCTGTTACCTCCAGCACATCTAAGAAGAAAAGGTGAAACAATTTGGCAAAAAATTAGAATGAGCAACATGATCATTCATACAGAGAGACAGAGAGAGAGACAGAGAGAGAGAGAGAGAGACAGGGAGAGAGAGAGAGAGACAGGGAGAGAGAGAGAGAGAGAGGGAGAGAGAGAGAGAGAGAGAGACAGAGAGAGAGAGACAGAGAGAGAGAGACAGAGAGAGAGAGAAGGAGACGCGATGAGGTGAAAGCTGACCCGGGACAGTTTAGTGGATTATTTTGGACAGCTGTAAACAAGCTCCTGGTTCTCCTCATCTCTCCGTCACTTTTCATTCGGTCTGATGAGATTTGGATTGATTCTGACGAGCAGGGTTATTAAAACACAACACCGACATATCCCCAAACGTCCATAACACTCCTGAAATAGACACCACCGGCTGTTCATATGTGAGTGTTTGAAGGTGGTGTTACGTTGCAGAGGATGCGGAGGAGGAGAGGATGAATGATGAATAAGAAAGAACATTTAAACTGTTCTTCTCCATTCTCACGACTCCCCAGAGAATAGAAGCTGTGACTGTTGAATGAGCAGGATTAAGGCACCCTTGTGGGGGGGGGGGAAGTGAGACAATGGAGGTGATTGGGACGCACAAAGAGGAGAGTGATATGATGAGAGAGACAATTACATCCTCGACTGCAGTGTCAGAGTTTTACCTCTAAAGTACCCGACTCCTATTGAGTTGAGAATAAGCGCGCTGAATGAGAACGAGCACAAAAAGGCCGACTTCTGAAGAAAGAACACACACAAAAGCACTCAAACAATAAATGAAAAGTGTCTTTCACTGAATGGAAACTGGAGGAGAGAGAGATGATGCCAGTTAATGATAGAGATACAAGAGGAATGTGAGAAGATATGACGGAGAATGACAAAAATGTTTGACATCCTGTAAACATCTTTCTTCTGAGGCATTCGCTCCGGTTTAATTGTGGATATTGTTGTGTGGCAATGTAGAAAATCACAGAGAAGGCCTTCAGTCTGAAGGCCGGACCAGCTGCAACCGGCTTTTTATTATCTTTTTTTGAATAATAAGGAAAACACAGTTGAAACCGACCCGTGTCCAGGTGATTTGGTGGGACATCCAAATGTAACAGAGACATAATTAATGTTATAAGTTTGCGATACCGCAAACTTAGGTTTTGATCTCATACCAAGTAATTCAGGGCCAGAAATCGCCAATATCGATAAGATACTTTTTATAATTAAAAGCTGTTTATGTACAAACAACCTGTCAGAATGTGCAATAACATATGTTGGACACTTTTGTGCAATAATCTGGCAAAACTGGCAAAACTGGCATCTCGCCAATATACATATTGTAATTTTATATATTGTACTATCTTTTATATTCTTTTATATTTATATTGTATTATCTCTTTCTATATATTGTATTATCTTTTCATTAGCACCTATGGGATTGTCACAATCTAATTTCATTGACAATAAAGGCCTTGAATCTTGAATCTTGAATCTTTCATGTTGCTTTCCATGTTAATTACTAATCACATGCATGTTAAAAAACAGGACACTTTTTAAAGGCAAATTACAAAAATGTGTTTTTTTATTATTGTGAATTGAATGTGCAAACATCAAACTGATCCCTTTTTCTAAGTAAGTAGTTTAGTTGCCTATAATCTTAAGGAAGTTGCTTCCTGTTGAAAGGACTGTGTGCATGTAACGAGTGTAAAGTGACACGTGTTGCTGGACATTCAGTCGTAAGAGGAGGAATAACTTTAAGATATCATATGAACCGTTGTATGAGAATACGTTGCACACATACATAAATAGATTGCACCAGTATACTATAGTATATATACAATACTGATTACATAACATGCAGAGCTTGTGAAAATGTGAATTTAATTCTCTGAAACAGCATTTAAAACATTTAGTGTGAGAATATTGTGGATGCCAGGAGCCAATTGTTGCAGTGGTCAGATGCAACACACTCAGATTTCCAAAGTGTGAGCCGGCCTCTTCATGTAGTGTGTTACTGTACAACCAGACTTAATGTAAGTGACTGTGTGACGCTATACTGTCACGTTAAAGCTCTCTGAAATGTGCTTCAAGTCGACACATATTAGTTTCAATTAACAAATAATGAAACGGGGTGATTCGATTGTGTAAAGCGCTCTCATCTGTAATTTTGAAGCACTGTACGCACTCCATGAATAGTCAACATCACATAAGCCGCCTCCGTTGAGTCTATTCACAAGCAGCAGCAAAGGTTGTAAATTACATTTTACTTTTAGATTTGAGTGTTTGTTTGTCTTTGTTCTGCTCTTTTATTTTTCACCGTGACAATTGTTGTGTCAGCGAGGTCTCACTATCTCTGTGTGTTCAGAAGGCCTCGTTATAATCCAGTGAGGTTACCCATCTTTCAGTGCGATATAAACTAGACTTGCAGGGTAATGTGGTGCAACAAAGAGCACTTTTATTCAAGTCAGGGTCACTATGGACATGTTCTGTCCTAAAACTCTGTATTATATTTATGTAGTACTCTACCAACGGAAATAAAAACACAACCTGACCTGAAAACGTTCAATGAAAAGGTGAAACACTGGCTGAAACTAAACCAAACCTGCGATCACTGATTATTTATTGGGAACTAACATATTTAATTCGACTGTATTGTACGATGTTGTATTATGTGATTTTATGTATGATGTGCTATTCTGTATTTTATTTTTTTATTTTATCTTCTTTTTCTTAAAAGCCTAACCAGGGACAAGGTCTGCAAATTAGCTATGGCTAGAAGTCCTATATACGTTGCATCGGTTGCACTTTAATTAAGTGTAACAATGCCTATGTATTGTCCCTGTCAAATAAACTAATAAATAAAAAAAAATGTAATACAGCCACAAGGTTTAAAGGAGTATTTACTGATAATTTATGGGCAGAGAACTCCCCTTTATCAACGTCCTGCCAACATACACGTTCATGTTCGGCCTGATCTCACAGAAATACGTGAAATGACAGCGCATTACGTGCATTATTACCACGGAAACATTAGCAATGGAAAGTCAATTTGTATCCTGTGTCGCGGTGGACACACAAAGTTCCAGGTTTAACAGATATACAGGTTGATCAAAGTCCACGTAGGGAGGAGGTTACCATGTCACAAGATCCCGAGAGCATCACAGGATCACATATCACACAAAAACCCATCTAGTCAGGCTTCAAGTGATGCATTTGTGTCCGGCATAGCCAGATCACGGACCAATCAGAGTCCTGTGTGGAGCTATCGGTGGCTACGGGATTGGCTTAGGTGTGTGTTACGACACGAAGAGGCGACTGCTCGTTCAAAACAACGATGGCAGCTCCTGCAGAGGTTAGCATAGCTGCTGCAGTAGCATCAGGTCCGTCAGAACTGGAGAGGATTTATTCACTGAAAGAAGAGCAAAGAACGGCACTGAAGGCTTTTCTAGATGGAAAACATGTCGTTGCTCTTCTCCCGACTGGCTTCGGCAAGAGTTTGATTGACAGATGTTTCATCCAATCACCTACAAAGAAATTTTTAAAGCACCTGCCAGTTTCCAATGACGGCTTCTCAGATGGTTCTGTGGAACAAACCATCTGGCGGATCAGGTTAGGTTAGGGTCTTGGATGGGTCAAACACAGGAGACTGGTGTTTGTGTCCCGTGTGAAATGTAAAAGTTATTTTAAATTACGTATATAGGCTACATCAGAAGTGACATCACAAACGTAGTTCTTTTAACCCAAACTATGACCTTTTCTTTCCTAAACCATTCAAGTTATCTAACTTTGTTGCCCAAACCTAACTGAGGAGTTTTGTTGCCTAAACCTAAACATTAAATTGACCACAAATGTGTTGGATCTACAGAAGTGAAAACTGGAGATTGTTTATTATTCGAACAACTCAAACTTTAAGGCAGGTTCAGACTCGTGCTGACATTTAAATGTTCTGACTCTCGCTCAGATTGCTTTGAAGCAGCACATATCCTCAGCGAGCACAGCTCAGGTGCAAACAATTAAAACAAGTCAAACTCTGTCAAAGAGATTCAGTGAGTACAGAATTCAAAGGAAGAAGTATGGCAGCACGTAGACTTAGAAATAAAGTCATTGTTCCAATAGAAATGAATCTTGTGGTGTGTGAATAAAACGTTTTCAGAGCCCTGAATCAGCATTCATGAGAGTGTCTGTCAGCTGCAGCCAATGATTTGAACTGACAGCCTCCCAGGCAGAAAGCGTGTTACTCTAACCTCCAGACTGCATCCACCACACTTTAATCTGGTTTATTTGATCTAAAGAAGACCCAGAAAGGGCTATAAACACTCCACCAAACAGACAGCCTTTAGAAAGGTCAGAAAGTATTACTGAATCTCCTTTATTCTTCTTTATTTCACCGCTATCTTAGTGAGACTGACAGCAGCAGAATCGGAGCGGATGGGGAGAAATAGAAGAGATATTCAAGTGGGATTTGACCCTCTGCCAGCCTGGGCACATTTAGATCCAGTGGCTGTTTAGGGAGCTATACTCCATCAATTCAATAACCCATTTTAATCTTCCAATAAGCGGCCTTGAGTTCTGGAACCTGCCTTTGAAAAATATTGCAATAATCCCTCTAGTACACCCGTGTGACTTCATCCTCCTCTCTGTCACTATTAGATTCCTCCTCCGTTTCAAACACTTTGAGGTCAGTGTGAAGATTGCAAAGTGTCGTCGGGGCTTCCCTCTCCCCGCGTACTGTATATTGCATTGTCGACCCTCTGGGCAGTTTGTCAACTCAAACAAAAAGTCCAGAAGAGAAGTCTCCATGACCACAACTGATTTTTAATTTAATCTAATCTGATTAGTTGAATTTGCAGATTGAAAAGAATTTCAAGTATTCCCAGAATTCCCAGGCCTACAAAAAAATGATCGGATAAGTTAAGAAATGAAAGTTGCTGATGTTGTTTAGCTCTCTTTGAAAAATGAGCACCAGGTCTCAGAGGACAAGTCCCTGTCCAAGTGTAATATATTACAAAGCTTGGGGGAACTGCAGACGGGTAATTACAGAGAAAGTCACTTACAGCCTCAGCAGGAAAGCTTCTCTTTCTACTTTCTATTCTCTGGCCTTTGCTTTGGGATTTATTTGATTCTAAAACACTTCCTCTGTTTCCAGTTGACACAATACACTCTGGCAGCCATATTGTAGGCCCCTCAGTGCTGGTCGTGTCTAGAAGGTAACCCACAAATTGCGAAAACTTGCAAAGACTCTTGCGACTCTGATATCCTAACCTCTACCATTCAAGGTCGATGCCTAACTTTAACCATCACACGAGAGTTTTGCATCTTGTGTGTTCCCATCTAGACGTGATCCTCAGTTCGTTGTCACCACTGATTGTAAACAGCTGATTATGACCCTGAAGATACAACGTTGGTGTCTTGGTAGAACTGTATGGAGGACGGTCTGCAGGACAGTTAATGCAAACAGTGCACTTTAATAGACTGAGCCGATTTAACTTTAATTCTGCACACTACAAAACTTCTCTACCTCAGTTCTTATCCTGCATTATATTCCATATCTGACATTTCTTAATATCTGTTTCTCCTATATTTTATTATCCAGCACTATATCACTTTCTGCACTACATTCACTTTTTCTTTAAATAGTCCTGTATCTCAGTTGTTTTACCCTGCACTATATTCATTTTTAACAGTTCTTCTGCACATTGCATATTCTGTTTTATACTCTGTATTACTTACATGTGTCTTGTTACTACTTGTGTCGTTTTACTAACATGTGTACTACTTACCTGTGACGTTTTTACTAATATGTTTGCACTATGGAACTGTGATGCTGGATACTTGAATTTCCCTCGGGATCAATAAAGTAAGTATCTATCTATCTATCTATCTATCTATGAACTGTTTCCAACAGGGAGGTGAGTATTTCCCAGCTGACACCTCAGAATGATTTTATGTTTGCATCCATGGATGCAATTACACACAAATATACTTCCATGTTATGATTTAGATCATGTTGTGTTTCCAGATGTGTCACCGTATATCTATTAAACACTGAATGAGGCGTCACAATATCAACCATTCCTCAGTAAAGCTTTCTGACGAGGTCTTCTGAGGACGTGTTTAGCTGAGAACCTTTAGTGTCATTAAGGAGAACTTCAAGTGTTAAGATAAGATACTTTGTCAATACTGTCCCAGATCTAATTATTCTCTGTGTAGGGAGCTGGAGTAGCTCCGGCTGTGCTGATGGCACCGCAGGTTAAAACCAGTTCTGTAACACGGAGGTTGTGTCAACACATTACTTTTAGATGTTTGGATATGCTTCTTTAAATAAAACACATTTTCATTCCAGCATTCATGTCAAACCAAGAAACAAAAATCCTTCATGTCATGGTGTCATGATAAGAGTCAAATCTAGATTTAGAAACACCCCCACCCACATATTTATGTCTTTTCTAACTATGGTTGATTCCTCTCTCTGTAACACTTTTTACTCATCAAATCGCCAAAAGTAAAATCAAAGAATTAAGGAAATTAAAGAATTCATTGAATCGAACATTACAGCAGTGGTCGTTGCAGACACATCTGGCAGACATCTGCATTCTACTGGGAGCACTTTTCTATAGTTCTTCTCCTGCTTTCCCTTTGCACCTCTTTTTCAGCCGCTGTACTCTGTACACATTACACCGTACACATTACACCGTATTAATCACAGCGGGAGTCTGACAACCTCCATATCTGGTATAGAAGAACTGATGAAATGTTGGAGCGTCTGGATATGTCACTGAATGTGTCCTGGTGTGATAATAAAAATGGAACCTTATAGCTTCTGTTGATGTTTTCATTTACTGGTCCAGCGCAGCAGTTACAAGCTAACTTTGGAGATTAAGGCGGTTAAAACATTTTGATGTCGATGTGACGGCTTGAATGAACTACATGAAGACCAAATATAGAGCAGAAATGAAAGATGACACGACATCGAGCGTCTTCAGTCGGTGCCGCTTGGATAATTTTGTGGGATCAGAATCTAAATTTGCTTCTGATGTCAGTTCAAAACCATTTCCAAAGCTGTGATAATGAATATTGCTAACACTAGGATACGATATGTGAGTACGCTCCCTGCATGTTGCCATCTGTCAAACACTTTCTGGTGTCTGACGAACTACAAAGCTCTAAACATCGAGACTAATGTCAGATTCAGGAGAAGTGCAATAACAATAACAGTTTCATGCCAGTTCCATTTTTGTCACACATCATAACCAAACAGTATAACACAAATATGACGGTATTAACCCTTTCAAACTTCTACATCTGATCTAACAAACACACAACACACTTTTTTGTGTCTCTCTTGTGTCAGACAGAAAATTAATCTGCATCTATTCTGATAGGATAAAACATATAATAACATTTGTGAATTGCATTTTTTTCACTGTTTCCCAAAATTTTACGGACAAAACAAATTCATCAAATACATTTGTGTTCAATTTAATGTGGTTTTACACTGACAGTAAACAAATTCTATCCAATACTATAGAGCCTGTATTGTTTACTGTTGTAACATTGATTCATTGGTTGGTAATATCTCTAAAGAACACGTCGGTCTCCACATCATTAAACATCCTGGAAAATGATTTCTTGAAATGAAGATTTTTCAACTGCCTCAAAACACATGAGCACCCTAATAGAGTTACACCAGTAACACATACACAGTAAGCAGCATGGTGCAGAGCTGCATGAGCACCTAAACACATCATCTAATGTGAGTCTTGTATGATCGGTCTGATGCTGTTAGCTGATGTGCTCACTGTTGACAATGTGGGATTTGTGAAGGCACACAGCTTCATTAGAGAAACGGTCTGTTGTGTAGAGATGAGTGTTGAAGCTGCAGACTGGAGCTGTTGTTGTTGTTGTTGTGTTGATGGTTTCCAGGAGAAGCAGCACGAATCCCTGGAGACAAAACACCAGTCGAAGGCGTCTGCAATTAAATACACAGACCTGCCAACGCAACAAGCGCCTGCACGGACACACACACACGTTTCATTTGCATACACAAAGCCAAAGATATGAACAGAAAAACATGTTCCCTCTCCCCTCTCTTGTCTAGAAGGTCAATGCTAATGACCGTTTCTCAGAATGAGGAGGTGGAGAGGAAGACAGCCAGCAGGAGAGAAGAGGAGGATGAAAGAAGAAGAGAAGGGGGGAAATGAGAAATGAATTTCAGGAATACAAGAGGAGAGGCGAGAGGGAAGATGAGAAGAAGAAGAAGAAAAAAGATATAGGGAAGAATGTATGAAACCAGAGAGGATGAAAGAGTTAGACATAAGAACGAAGGAATGGACATGTGAAGGATGTGATTAATAAAGGAGAAAAAAGGAAGAAAAGAGACAAGAAAGGAAGAAAGCTAAAAGACAACAGCTGTATTTGAAACCGCCTACTGCATACTACTGAGGAACACAGTATACAGTACACAGTACATACTGCATACTACTGAGGAACACAGTATACAGTACACAGTACATACTGCATACTACTGAGGAACACAGTATACAGTACACAGTACATACTGCATACTGCGTTCCTCAAACGCGGGCGATGGCGGAGCTTTTCTACTCCAAAAAGGCAGATAAACACAGGTTCCTGTTAATTTATAATTAAATGTTCAAATCAAATGTTCGATTCACCGTCTAATATCGTAAAACTGTCAATATTCTAAATCTACACAGTTGATTTCTCTCCTCAAAAATGTTCAGAAGTGAATTTAGTGATGAAATAGCTACGAAAAATGTAAAAAAAAACGAGCCGTTTCTGGCTGCTGTTGTTGTTGTAACCGTAGCCTGTAGCGTTCCAGCGCTTTGCATTGTGGGATACAGTAGGAGAGGTAGACTGGTCCGGTTCAGACTGGAGATTTATTATAAATCAGTACGACATCCAGGTATTTTTGGCATACTGGAGATATTGCTTTTGTTCGCATACTGAATACTACATACTACATTTTGGCCAAATCAGTACATTCTACTAGTATAGTATGAGGTTGTACTACTAGCATAGTATGAGGTTGTACTACTAGTATAGTATGAGGTTGTACTACTAGTATAGTATGAGGTTGTACTACTAGTATAGTATGAGGTTGTACTACTAGTATAGTAGGAGGTTGTACTACTAGTATAGTATGAGGTTGTACTACTAGTATAGTATGAGGTTGTACTACTAGTATAGTATGAGGTTGTACTACTAGTATAGTACGAGGTTCTACTACTAGTATAGTATGAGGTTGTACAACTAGTATAGTATGAGGTTCTACTACTAGTATAGTACGAGGTTGTACTACTAGTATAGTACGAGGTTCTACTACTAGTATAGTATGAGGTTGTACAACTAGTATAGTATGAGGTTGTACTGCTAGTATAGTATGAGGTTGTACTACTAGTATAGTATGAGGTTGTACTACTAGTATAGTATGAGGTTGTACTACTAGTATAGTATGAGGTTGTACTACTAGTATAGTATGAGGTTGTACTACTAGTATAGTATGAGGTTGTACTAATAGTATAGTACGAGGTTGTACTACTAGTATAGTATGAGGTTGTACTACTAGTATAGTATGAGGTTGTACTACTAGTATAGCATGAGGTTGTACTACTAGTATAGTATGAGGTTGTACTACTAGTATAGTATGAGGTTGTACTACTAGTATAGTATGAGGTTGTACTACTAGTATAGTATGAGGTTGTACTACTAGTATAGTATGAGGTTGTACTACTAGTATAGTATGAGGTTGTACTACTAGTATAGTACGAGGTTTTACTACTAGTATAGTACGAGGTTGTACTACTAGTATAGTACGAGGTTTTACTACTAGTATAGTACGAGGTTTTACTACTAGTATAGTATGAGGTCCAGAATACAGCCTCTGAAAGATTGGAGGAATAAAAGAAAAGCAGAATTTTTCCAGGAATCTCTTACATGCAGCTGGAGGTCACATGGTTAGAGGTTCAGGAAATCCTGAACAAGTGTGAATTTGTGAAAGGGAAAGTGTGTGTATGCATGTTAGCTTTTCTGTGCATGTGAGCGCTAAGTAACGGTGACCTTTGCTGCAGTTTCAGTGTATATTTTGACATGAGTGGTTTTACATCAGGACTAATGGCTGATACGGAGACACGGGCGGACAAATAAGATCCCTGAGCTCTCCTGAGCCTTCAAAGATTGATCTGGTTTCACAGTGAGCGTGGTTGTTAGGGTCGCAGAGTGAAAAAGAAAGACATAATGAGACAGATACAAACAGAGATTGATGAGCGTAAAATAATCACGATGAATTAAGAAGGGGTAATTAAGGATAATAGCCAGGAATCGCAATAGAAACAAACTTTGATGTAAGTATTATTAAGCACCATTATTTTTCAATACATGATGTAATGAAAATGACCGCGATCACCGCGGCACAAATCCCCCTCTGGGGACGTAAAGTGATGTAATTTATTAATGTGCTTTTTGCTGCTCTGATTAATTGAAGTCCTATCCAGATGGACCTCTTGAATCTCTGAGTACTTATGTGTGAAGAGCTCTGTTTCCTGATTGTTCATTTAATCCGTTATGTTCCTGTTTGCTGAAATAATTTGCACAGGTTGTTGTTAGTGAGATGACCATGGCAATACAAAGTACACACCATGTGTCTGTATGTGTACTCATGATAAGGATGATCTGCCTGTGCAAACACACACAACAACCACTAATCCCATTTCAACTGCACATACTTTATTTTATATACTTCTTAAATCCATTATTTCTCATTTTCAGCCAACAGAAGAAAAGAAAATATCCAGCAGCACAATATGCAATTAATATTCTGGAGGCTCTATGCAGACATTGTGGGGATTTTAACGCATGTCTTCTATTGTGATATGTTTATGTTGTACCGTGTCCTTGTAACCTAGTATTGTGTTCATTATGTCTTATATTTACAGTGTGTTATTTCATACCGAGTCAATAATAACTTTATTTATTCATATAGCACCTTTCAAAACAAGGTTACAAAGTGCTTTACAATAAAAGCAAGTAATTAACATCCAGAACTTTAGATCTAAACAAGATAAAATCATATAAATACAAAATAAAATCAAATAAACAAAGTTACAACAATGATCAGAAAAAGGCATCATATAAAAGTGAGTCTTCGGAAGAGATTTAAAAGAAGATACTAAGTTTGCCTGATTTCAGTGAGGCAGGACATAATACAGGACACATCTGTGGTACCAGGCTTTAAAGGGACATACAGTTAGGTGTCATCGGCATAGCGGTGGAAGTCAATGTCATGTCTACGCATGATTTTCCCCAAGGAGTAGCATGTAAATGGTGAATAAAAGGGAACCCGATACAGACTAGAGGAACGTGAGAGGAGGAGGCATCTCCAAGCGTTACAGAGAAGGACCTGTTAGACAGGTGGAGGTTGGAGGATGGAGGTTGTCTCATCCCATATGATGTTGTAATACATTACGTTAAGTGTCATTGCAACAGATTATCATTTGATGAGATATTCTGTGTGCAAATATGACATTTTGTCTTCAAGGTGATCCAAGAAAAGACTTTGGGATGCCAAAACTGGAAAGGTTTTCATCCTCCCTGGAGCGTGAATCTGCTCAGTGAATTTCATGCTCATAGATTTTGATATTTTTTGTGCCGTGGTGACACCTGCTCTGTCTCCCTTTCTCCTACATCAGCTTTACAACTTGTCTCTTTCACTGGCTCTGCATTGTCATGCAACTTTCCAACGTTCCTAATACCCAAACTGTCACAATTGTCCCAACTAAATCTCATGGGAAGGCATATAAATAGCACGAGATTACCAGGACGTTCCGTGTGTCATGAGAACAAACTTTAGCCTTTTCGCATGTCATTTTTACACCAAACAAAAAATGTACAGTAACGGCTGCAGTTATATTTAGGCAACAAAACCACTTAGTTAGGTTTAGGAAAAACATGATGGTCGGACATGAAATAAGTACATAAACTAAATAAAATATGTACGGAAACAACGTAACATTAGTACGGAAAACACGTCACAAACATCACTAACATCATTTCAGAATAACTCAACAGAAACAGCGGTCTCCTGGTTGAAAGTCCTATTTGTTGGATCCGTACACCTCCCGTCCAACCATAAGCTTTCTATTCTACATCACTAGCTCTGAGCGTAGCATATTTATACTGATAAATGCATCAGTAGATACTACATGGCGTACAAATTGAAGCAAGAATGACGTTCTTATTACATGCAAATTGACTTGCTACTTACCATGTCATTCATACGCCGTTTAGTACGACCGGGCTGATTGTCTAAATGTGGAAGTTTTCACCACTACAGAAAAAGAGGTGACCAAAACTGTTGGTGTTCATCCTCTGGGGACCATATTCATGAAATAGCACTTTTCTGTTGGTTACTTGTTATTAGCAACTGACATATGTACTGTATGTCTTCTTTTTTCTATTATATTCTGTATGTTTTGCTTGTGTTTTCTTTTAGTTATTTCTCGTCATTGATACATATCCGTTTTTCTTTTCTTTCTTTTAAATAAACAAAACAAATAGTCTGAATAGTTGAACCTACTCAGAGTTGGCATTTTCTCAGCCATAGCCATTCAATATATTTACATTCTGTTATCATCTCTGTAGTAGTTTGTTAGTGGCAGAATCATGGAGTGAATGTAATGCCGAGGACACTGTATTGTATGTATAACAACGACCTGTTTTGCAGAAAGGCCAAACCTCAGGATTCCTTCATTAGTCAATCAGACCTGAGTGTTGAATAAATGTGTGAAATGTGGTTCGTTATTTCCTTCAGCCAGAGAGTCAGAGTGACTCCTGAGGTTTCCTGGCCAACCTGAAAACACTGGAAACTCTGTCTGCGTCGCTAACAGGCTCGCCGAGTGTGGCGGCAGCGCTCTGTAAACAAAGAAACCGTCCGCTCCTCCTGTTAATAAGGCGGGATGATAAATCCCTCTGCACCCTGACAACTCCACAACTAAACACAACTGTGTGGACGCCACTGAAGAGGAGAGAGGGAGGGAAACACAGACAGACACAGGGGGAGAAAGAGGGGAATGATTAAAGGAGAACACAGAATGTAGAGATAGAAAAGTAATGAAAAAATAAGGGAATAATAGAGAAGAGACTGAGGCTGAGTTTAGTGTTGTTATCTCCATCAGACTAACATTTCCCTTCATCTCAGAGAAAGAGAGATGAGAAACTAAATTGCAAATTGCAGCGACTGAACTAAACTATTTTATATTTTCCACACATGCACATAAATACAACAATCTGCACACAACCATGCATATCTCAATCACACTTTATTTGCCAGAAGGGGAAATCATAGGGAAAAACAAATGGACAAAAAATAGAATTAATATACATTCACCATGTAAGGGATAATGTACAGCGAGACGATCGACCCGCGGAGGGGTTTCTTTCACCGGCTCGCTGTACATTATCCTGCTTAATACACGGCTACTTACTGAAGAAATCAATTATTTAACACAAAAAACGGTCCTCCAGAGTCCGAAATCAGAACAGCGCCCATAGCAACAGTCAGCTTTACATAGCAACGGTCTGTTATACATAGCAACGGTCTGCTATACATAGCAACGGTCTGTTATACATAGCAACGGTCTGTTATACATAGCAGCGATCTGTTATAAATAGCAACGGTCTGTTATACATAGAAACGGTCTGTTATACATAGCAACGGTCTGTTATACATAGAAACGGTCTGTTATACATAGCAACGGTCTGTTATACATAGCAACGGTCTGTTATACGTAGCAACGGTCTGTTATACGTAGCAACGGTCTGTTATACGTAGCAACGGTCTGTTATACGTAGCAACGGTCTGTTATACATAGAAACGGTCTGTTATACATAGAAACGGTCTGTTATACATAGCAACTGTCTGTTATACATAGAAACGGTCTGTTATACATAGCAACGGTCTGTTATACATAGAAACGGTCTGTTATACATAGCAACGGTCTGTTATACATAGCAACGGTCTGTTTTACGCAGCAACGGTCTGTTATACGTAGCAACGGTCTGTTATACATAACAACAGTCTGTTATACGTAGCAACGGTCTGTTATACGTAGCAACGGTCTGTTATACGTAGCAACGGTCTGTTATACGTAGCAACGGTCTGTTATACGTAGCAACGGTCTGTTATACGTAGCAACGGTCTGTTATACATAGCAACGGTCTGTTATACGTAGCAACGGTCTGTTATACATAACAACGGTCTGTTATACATAGCAACGGTCTGTTATACATAGCAACGGTCTGTTATAAATAGCAACGGTCTGCTATGAAGAAATACAAGACCGTAGAACGCCAAAGCATTTTGCATATGTATAGTATGAATATATCTTCGGCGGTGAATATTTTGCAGGTGTTTAAAATACAGATTTGTTTATGTTGTTCAATGTGACGCGGATGTGGAAGCTGACGAGGGAGGTTCGTCACCTTGATTGAGCTCATCTGGTGGGTCTTCCACGCTATAAAAGCTCCCCCATGTGTTAATTCTCTGCTCTCTCTTCCTACAGACGCATCAACCCGGCATCACCTTTGTTTGGTTCTGCATCTTCAACACCTCCACAGCACATATGCCACACATTCATGAGGGCAGCCTCTGTCATGCATATAACATGGAGATATTTAGCAGAGGCTTAGAACTTTCTACAGAAAACATAGTGAATTTCATAGCTCTTTTATTATTTTGAAGTGTGTGATCTGACACATGGCAGTGTGGCAATAAGAGTAACTGACCAAACGCACTGAAAGTGTCTGATGCACGCTTTCTGAAGTACACATATTGTTTTAAATGGCCGAACATGCACAAAAAGCTTTAAAGAAGTGCGACAAACTGCTTTGACGCCGCTACTGTGACCCTGTTTAAATTCAACTTAATTACAATCATCATATACTTACAGGAACGTACGTGAAATTTGACCTCTGCATTTAACCCATCCTTATCCTTAGGAGCAGTGAGCTGCTGTAAAGCGTCTGGGGAGCAAGGTGGGGTTCAGTATCTCGCTCAAGGACACTTTCAAACGGACAGTAGGAGCCGGGGATCAAACCGTCAACCTTGTGGTTAAAGGATGACCCGCTTTACCCACTGAGCCACAGCCGCTCATTTTGCAGTGTCAAAGGACCCAGGAGGACCCAGCGACCAAAGCTGTACCTGTGTGGAGAGAGATAAAAGGAATTAAAAGTTAAAGATTTTTCCCCAGAGGACGATATTTATTATTAATGATGGATTAATAATAATAGAAATTGTCGCTTTCACTGGTTAAAATGCCACATGCCGCTGACGGTAGGTCACATAAGCTGTCACTACTCGTACTGTGAATACAGGTTATAACTTGATGGAAGAACAAAATAAAATTTTAATTGTCGGTTTGTGTGCTCTCTGCAGGATGTTGTCTGTTGTCAGTTAAAGATTGTTTTTGAGGTGAGAGAAGCTTCACTCTGTAACACCAGTGTTCAACTGCGGAGTGGATGACTCTAAAAAAGTTTTTTTTTCTTCTGTGGTATTGCAGAAATGGAGCAGTGGAAATCTCACAGGATCAGTTTTTACTGTTGCATAACATCCTCTCCCCTAAGACAGGTTCACTCTGTCGCTGTGCTTGTCCTCTCCAGCTATCTGTCTAAAGCTGTGTCACTCTGTGTCATTCACCCTGTCATTATGCGTGTGTTAGTGTGTGTGTGTGTGTAAGTCAGTCTAACTTTTTAGGAAACTGTATGCCCTTGGTGTTCATCTGTCTGGCAATATTTCACGCTCCTGTGAGCAAATACTGCTGCAACAGCTATTCTCAAATGGGTTGTTCCCTCTCACACACACACACATACACACACACGTAGTACATCTTCACATGTCCAGGAATTTACACCAGATGAGGATGAGCCCACCTGAAGACAGATATGAGTAATAACCGTACAGTCGTGAATATGCACAGATGAGTCCCCCAATGTTTAATGTTTTTACATAATAGATGCATATACATACACACATTGATAATACACAATTATGTATAGTATACAAAGCCTCCACTGTTGACTTAATTAATTAAAGACTTAATAGTAAAAAAATTCAAAGTGAAAGTAAAAAAAAAAAAAATAATAATAATAAAAAAATAAAAAATAAAAATAAAAAAAAATAATAGTAAAAAATAGTAAAAAATTCAAAGTGAAAGTAAAAAAAAAAATAATAATAAGAATAATAAAAAAAAAAAAATAATAGTAAAAAATTGTAAAAAATTCAAAGTGAAAGTAAAAAAAATAATAATAATAATAATAATAAAAAAAAAAAAATAATAGTAAAAAATAGTAAAAAATTCAAAGTGAAAGTAAAAAAAATAAAAATAATAATAATAAAAAAAAATTTTTTAAAAAATAATAGTAAAAAATTCAAAGTGAAAGTAAAAAAAAAATAATAATAATAATAAAAAAAAAATTTTAAAAAATAATAGTAAAAAATAATAAAAAAATCAAAGTGAAAGTAAAAAAAATAATAATAATAATAATAAAAATATAATAGTAAAAAATTCAAAGTGAAAGTAAAAAACAAAATAATAATAATAATAAAAAAAAATAAAAAAATAATGGTGAAAAATTCAAAGTGAAAGTAAAAGAAAAATAATAATAAAAAAAAAAAATAAAAAAAAATAATAGTAAAAAAAACCCTAACCCTAACCCTAACCCTAACCCTAACCCTAACCCTAAAAAATAATAAAAATTTCAAAGTGAAAGTAAAAAAAAAAATAAAAAAATAAAAAAAAAAATAAAATAATGGTAAAAAATTCAAAGTGAAAGTAAAAGAAAAATAATAATTATAATAATAATAAAAAAAAAAATTAAAAAAAAATAATAGTAAAAAATTCAAAGTGAAAGTAAAAAAAAAAAATAATAATAATAATAAAAAAAAAGAAAATAAAAAAAAAATAATAGTAAAAAATAGTAAAAATTCAAAGTGAAAGTAAAAAAAAATAAAACTAATAATAATAAAAAAAAAAAAATTTAAAAAAATAACAGGTAAAAAATTCAAAGTGACAGTAAAAAAAATAAAAATAATAATAATAAAAAAAAGAAAATTTAAAAAAATAATAGTAAAAAATTCAAAGTGAAAGTAAAAAAAATAATAATAATAATAATAAAAATATAATAGTAAAAAATTCAAAGTGAAAGTAAAAAAAAAAATAATAATAATAATAAAAAAAAAAAATTTAAAGAAATAACAGGTAAAAAATTCAAAGTGAAAGTAAAAAAAATAAAAATAATAATAATAAAAAAAATAAAATTTAAAAAAATAATAGTAAAAAATTCAAAGTGAAAGTAAAAAAAATAATAATAATAATAATAAAAATATAATAGTAAAAAATTCAAAGTGAAAGTAAAAAAAAAAATAATAATAATAATAAAAAAAAAAAATTTAAAAAAAAATAATAGTAAAAATTCAAAGTGAAAGTAAAAAAAAATAATAATAATAATAATAAAAAAAAAAAAATTTAAAAAAATAACAGGTAAAAAATTCAAAGTGACAGTAAAAAAATATAAAAATAATAATAATAAAAAAAAGAAAATTTAAAAAAATAAAAGTAAAAAATTCAAAGTGAAAGTAAAAAAAAAAATAATAATAATAATAAAAAAAAAAAAAATTTAAAGAAATAACAGGTAAAAAATTCAAAGTGAAAGTAAAAAAAATAAAAATAATAATAATAAAAAAAATAAAATTTAAAAAAATAATAGTAAAAAATTCAAAGTGAAAGTAAAAAAAATAATAATAATAATAATAAAAATATAATAGTAAAAAATTCAAAGTGAAAGTAAAAAAAAAAATAATAATAATAATAAAAAAAAAAAATTTAAAAAAAAATAATAGTAAAAATTCAAAGTGAAAGTAAAAAAAAATAATAATAATAATAATAAAAAAAAAAAAATTTAAAAAAATAACAGGTAAAAAATTCAAAGTGACAGTAAAAAAATATAAAAATAATAATAATAAAAAAAAGAAAATTTAAAAAAATAATAGTAAAAAATTCAAAGTGAAAGTAAAAAAAATAATAATAATAATAATAAAAATATAATTGTAAAAAATTCAAAGTGAAAGTAAAAAAAAAAATAATAATAATAATAAAAAAAAAAAATTTAAAAAAAAATAATAGTAAAAATTCAAAGTGAAAGTAAAAAAAAATAATAATAATAATAATAAAAAAATAAAAAAATAAAAAAAAATAATAGTAAAAAATTCAAAGTGAAAGTAAAAAAAATAATAATAATAATAATAAAAATATAATAGTAAAAAATTCAAAGTGAAAGTAAAAAAAAAAATAATAATAATAATAAAAAAAAAAAAATTTAAAGAAATAACAGGTAAAAAATTCAAAGTGAAAGTAAAAAAAATAAAAATAATAATAATAAAAAAAATAAAATTTAAAAAAATAATTGTAAAAAATTCAAAGTGAAAGTAAAAAAAATAATAATAATAATAATAAAAATATAATAGTAAAAAATTCAAAGTGAAAGTAAAAAAAAAAATAATAATAATAATAAAAAAAAAAAATTAAAAAAAAAATAATAGTAAAAATTCAAAGTGAAAGTAAAAAAAAATAATAATAATAATAATAAAAAAATAAAAAAATAAAAAAAAATAATAGTAAAAAATTCAAAGTGAAAGTAAAAAAAATAATAATAAAAAATAAAAAAAATAATATTAAAAAATTCAAAGTGAAAGTAAAAAAATAATAATAATAATAATAATAAAAACAAAAAAATTAAAAAAAATAATGGTAAAATATTCAAAGTGAAAGTAAAAGAAAAATAATAATAATGATAATAAAAAAATAAAAAAAAAAAAAAAAAATAATAGTAGCAAAAACCCTAACACTAACCCTAACCCTAACCCTAAAAAATAGTAAAAAATTCAAAGTGAAAGTAAAAAAAAAAATAATAATAATAATAAAAAAATAAAAAAAAATAATAGTAAGAAAAACCCTAACCCTAACCCTAACCCTAAAAAATAGTAAAAATTTCAAAGTGAAAGTAAAAAAAATAATAATAATAATAATAAAAAAAAAATTTAAAAAAATAATAGTAAAAAATAATAAAAAATTCAAAGTGAAAGTAAAAAGAAAAATAATAATAATAATAATAAAAACAAAAAAATAAAAAAAAAATAATGGTAAAATATTCAAAGTGAAAGTAAAAGAAAAATAATAATAATGATAATAAAAAAATAAAAAAAAAAAAATAAATAATAGTAGAAAAAACCCTAACACTAACCCTAACCCTAACCCTAAAAAATAGTAAAAAATTCAAAGTGAAAGTAAAAAAAAAAAATAATAATAATAATAAAAAAATAAAAAAATAAAAAAAAAATAATAGTAAAAATTCAAAGTGAAACTAAAAAAAAATAATAATAATAATAATAAAAAAATAAAAAAATAAAAAAAAATAATAGTAAGAAAAACCCTAACCCTAACCCTAACCCTAACCATAAAAAATAGTAAAAATTTCAAAGTGAAAGTAAAAAAAATAATAATAATAATAATAAAAATTAAAAAATTAAAAAGAAAATAATATTAAAAAATTCAAAGTGAAAGTAAAAAAATAATAATAATAATAATAATAAAAAAAAAAAAATTAAAAAAAAATAATGGTAAAATATTCAAAGTGAAAGTAAAAGAAAAATAATAATAATGATAATAAAAAAATAAAAAAATAAAAAAAAAATAATAGTAGAAAAAACCCTAACACTAACCCTAACCCTAACCCTAAAAAATAGTAAAAAATTCAAAGTGAAAGTAAAAAAAAATAATAATAATAATAATAATAAAAAAATAAAAATTAAAAAAAAGTAATGGTAAAAAATTCAAAGTGAAAGTAAAAAAATAATAATAATAATAATAAAAAATAAAAAAAATAATATTAAAAAATTCAAAGTGAAAGTAAAAAAAAAAATAATAATAATAATAAAAAAAAAAAAAAAATAATGGTAAAAAATTCAAAGTGAAAGTAAAAGAAAAATAATAATAATAATAAAAAAATAAAAAAATAAAAAAAAATAATAGTAAAAAAAACCCTAACCCTATCCCTAACCCTAACCCGAACCCTAAAAAATAATAAAAATTTCAAAGTGAAAGTAAAAAAAATAATAAAAAAATAAAAAAAAAAATAAAATAATGGTAAAAAATTCAAAGTGAAAGTAAAAGAAAAATAATAATTATAATAATAATAAAAAAAAAAAATTAAAAAAAAATAATAGTAAAAAATTCAAAGTGAAAGTAAAAAAAAAATAATAATAATAATAATAAAAAAAAAAAATTAAAAAAAAATAATAGTAAAAAATAGTAAAAAATTCAAAGTGAAAGTAAAAAAAAAAAAATAATAATAATAAAAAAAAAATATTAAAAAAAATAATAGTAAAAAATTCAAAGTGAAAGTAAAAAAAAAAAAAATAATAATAATAATAAAAAAAAAATATTAAAAAAAATAATAGTAAAAAATTCAAAGTGAAAGTAAAAAAAAAAAATAATAATAATAATAAAAAAATTATAGTAAAAAATTCAAAGTGAAAGTAAAAAAAAAAAAATTAAAAAAAAATAATAGTAAAAAATAATAATGACTTATTAGTGTGGTAGATCTGTAGTATCTCTGAACAAGCTGCTTGGGCTGGTCCGCCTAACTGTGTATTGATAAATCCATGGAGCTGTCCGTGGTGCTGAAGCAGCAGACGGATTTGTAATTGCGACATTTTCTCGGAGTCCCGCCCTTCTGTTAGTTTAGTCTGGGATCGATAATGTTCTGTAATAGCTACAGCATGTTAGGAAAACACACTAAGTCAACACACAGATATATTTGTCTCAAACGGGGCATAAATACAAACTTTTCTTATGATGAAGCTGAAATATCAAAGTATTCTATTAGAATTAAAATGTTTCAAACTCATCTTAATATTTCATCATACCACATAACCCATAGCTGATATATTCCCATTTCATAACCCTGCAATTACTGTAGTAGTAGTAGTAGTTACTTTAATGTGTTTGTGTATACATGCATTTATAACCATATGTATATTCAATTACAAGGGGAAAATCAGCTCATAACACAAACATGCAGCATTTAAAGTGTTGTTTACTTCTCAGTGATGTTATTGATTTACTGTGCGAGTCACTATGTGCATGTGTGTCTGAGCTTTTGGCAGCAGATGACAGAGCTCGTGGATGTTTCTGGCAGCGGGTGGTTCTGGTGTTTAACAGTGTTTACAGCACTTGGTCACAAAGTTGGCTGTTGAAGTTGTCAGGTGAGAAATGATGAGAGCAAATGCATTTTAGTGCAGGAGCCGAGCAATATTCAGGGTCACAATGTGGTCTCTTCAATAATACCTCGTCTTTATTTGGATTTATATCTGACACTTAAAGGTTATAACAACCAAAACAAGAAAAAGAAACTTGAACAACTGGAACTTATTGTCCTCCTTAATGAATCACTTTATGTTACAGTCATGTTTAGACATCCCTGGGCTGTGATTGGCTGAAACACAGAGAAGACGCTCTAAAGAACTTGTTTTATGATAGCATAAATAAATGATAGAGAGAGACTCTTTACTAGAGCTCCATTTGTTTATGCTGCTAATATGTACACCAGGAACAGGATGTCCTTTCAACGCTGATTGATTATGGAAATGTTGCCGTCGTGGCCAAAAACAACTGAGTGGTTCTAATTCCTAAAGCAGCATTAATTGATTTTCGGCCGCTAGGGGGGAGAAAGGCTCCAAAACAAATTGACTGCAACAGAACCTTCGTTTAATATCTGCTTAAGGCGAATGTGTTAGCGAACAACTGGACTGCAAGCAGACACAGAACAACATGGGAATCCACTAGAGTCCTCTCTCACTACCTGATAAACCCGCTCTCACAGGAAGGCGTATAAATACCACAACATTACGCGTGTCATGAGTACGCATTTTGGTGTTTTCACTTACACCCAATCGGCTGTGAGAACAAGAAAATAATTATTCAAACTGGCACCTGGATGCAATTAGGACACAATGGAGGCCGTATTTATATGTTAGTGATACAAACATGCTGAAGAGCCTGAAAGCAAAATACGATGATTAATACATGAGGTTTAGAAACGCATTAAAGCTTTAAAACAATGCTGTTTTAGAGAACACTGAGCTGCAGCGAGTCTCTCTAATTAGCTGTGAGGCCTTTTGTTTGAAAACAGAACCTATTAGTCTAATCCGATTCAGTCCCCCATTACAGCACAGTCAAATTCAATTAAGGGCCCAGTCAATCTAATCTGCTGTTATTTTAATATAGGCCCTGTTTTTTTCATGTGGATGAGCATTTGTTAGCAACCATTACAGTGACGTATGAAACGAGGGGTTAAGGCAACAAACTAGAAGAGGAAAGTTCCATGTAATGAAATACACACCATACAGCATGTGGTCACAATCTAACATTATATCATTTATTTTACTATGCTTGTTGGAGTGTAGATAAATAGGCAGAAGAATTATGCAAAATCCCAAAACATCGTGATATAACTACAGCACCCCCCCCCCATCGTTTTAGATGAATGTATCTCAGAGGTGCATAGTTTCTGAGGATGTATACAATCCAGGCTCTGAGGGATCGCAGGATACACGGGGGTAACCACAAAGACTGTATAAAGTATGGAGGAAGTCTCTGTGACGTCACCAAGAGATTACTAAAGAGACTTTGTGAAGCTGAACGTGGGACAACACAGCCTAACTCCAACGCCCCTAACGCTAATCCAAAAAAGGGCAAAGAGGTGGATCATTGGAGGAGCTGAGAGCAGACGTCGTACGGCACCAACCTGTCACTGTAATATAAATGTAGTTATATGCAAATTCACCTCCCGTGCAGTTGTCATGAACAACAATAGAGAGCAGTACCAGGCAGTAAACATGTTTATTTCTACTGTTTAGGTATTTTAACATGGGGGGTCTATGAGGATCGACTCGCTTTTAGAGCCTCAAGTGGCCGTTTGAAGAACTGCAGTTTTTGGCACTTCTGCGTTCAGCTTCATTTCTCAGCACCAGAACTTTCCGCTTGCTGCTACTCAACCGAACACACACGGTGATGTTATGTTGGAAAAGTCTTTCGATGCCTTTTTGCATCTTATAACCAAAGCATCATTTTCCAGACATGAAGTCAGTGAGACCTCGTACAGACAACAATCCAGGAAGCATCAGAACCTTTCTGGAAAGCGGAAATTTCAGTCAAGTTAATGAGGTTCATAATTCCACTGGCTCTTCATTGGTCACAGCAATCTGGACATTTTGATGCCTGACCTTTGCTTTAATTAGCATTTATTGGCTGTAATATTGGTGAAGTAGGAAGCCTGCGACACCGACGCATGTTTAGGCAGTTGTACGTAACACGTAACATTTTATACATGGATTCAGTTATGCAACTAATGATACAGTACGAACCATAAACTGTATACTAATACTATATTTATACACTGATTTCAGTACTTCAGCAGGATGATAATAGCTGCAGCCTGCTGGTCACATTGCCTATGGTAATGATTCCTCCTCATCATGCATTCATGTATATGAACTAGATGTACTGTGTGAATATATTCACACCCTCCGGAACACACTATTTATAACTGAACAAAGCTTCATCAAACTTATTGAGCCTGACCTGAGTGGACTGATTATATTTGGGTCAGCTTCAGATCTGCAGTATGATTATTACTATTAAATACTTCACGTGATAATTATCACTTTTAATATTTTATAAAATAAAAGTGCAATTTATGTTGGCAACAGACCTGCAGTGGAATTACTTTCACAAAATATGGATAAACGTCAAACTTGTGGTGGAACGTTTGAGCTTTACTGATGTTTGATCGTATGACTCAGAAGATGTATTGAGTCATATTCTGGTGCAACAATGGGTTTCTAACGTACTGAGGATGGTGGACAGCATAACACTGGCTTTATTCGGACA
>CAKAOJ020000172.1:462500-627500 GCA_916701645.2 Sebastolobus alascanus
GGAGGTGGGGAGAGGGAAGGAGGAGGGGGGAGGGAGGGGGGAGAGTTAGGGAGGGGGGAGCAGATGGGAAGGACAAGGAGGAGGGAGGAACCAAGATAACAGCAAGTTTCATCTGTCACACCTTTTTGACAGGGTGGGCTGTTTGTGTGTGTGTTCGTGTGTGTGTGTGTGTGTGTGTGTGTGTGTGTGTGTGTGTGTGTGTGTGTGTGTGTGTGTGTGTGTGTGTGTGTGTGTGTGTGTGAATATGTGTGTGTGTGTGTGTGTGTGTGTGTGTGTGTGTGTGTGTGTGTGTGTGTGTGTGTGTGTGTGTGTGCGTGCGTGCGTGCGTGCGTGCGTGCGTGCGTGCGTGCGTGCGTGCGTGTGAGTGTGTGAGATTACAGACAAACAGTATGTGTCAGCTCAAGGTCTTACATCTCCCCCCCTTTCTCTCTCTCTCCCTCTCTCTCTCTCTCTCTCTCTCTACCATTAAACAAACTAAACTCACTTTGGCACCACATGTTGACTCGTCCCGTTCTCACCTGGTATTAACGTGCGTCCTGAGTGATCGGAACACGAGTGGACATCTTTAGGTCCGTCCGTTCACACCTGGCATTAGAATACGTCTCCAGTGACCACCTGTGATCTGATCTCTCTTCCTCGCTCTATATGCAGATAAACACATACTAAACAAACGGCTGATACAGCAGACGTTGTGACGTAATACTACAGGAATGTCAGTAGTAATATCTTATATATTCCTGAATTCAGGTACATTTTATTAACATCAAAATATAAGGTTATTGTACCGGCGGTCCGCGGGGACCTCCGCGCCGCCGGAAACTGATTCAAAGTTACCTCTTTTATACATATATTATAAATATGATTTACAGTCTGATTCCCTGTAGCTCATGTTAAACACAACCTTGGAAACAACAGCACCAGGAAATACTTTGAAATAAATTTTGCTCCACGAGTCGTTGAGATACCATAAAAATCGTAAGACCTGTACATTGTCATTTAGACGAATACTGTTTGCAATGAAACCTTTGTTTCTTAAAGAATGTCTGTAATGTTCAAAGATGAAGCAGGACGTTGGTGTAAACTGTGATGACAGTTTGGGTGATAATCTTACAGTTTAACCAGTTTTCTCCTGTCTGTGGGTTTGTTCAGTGTTAGGCAGACACTGTACACATTAAGCCCGACTTTATCGGTTGCACCCAATGGTCCAAATTTCCGCAATATTGGCTGCCTTTTGACGTTCAGGGTGTTTGCAATGCCTGATTGATTGCAGGTTCCTGGTCAGCTGTCTTGCAGTTTGAGCCGTTCTGTGATCAGACAAATTTGAAAAGGTATCTTGCAAAATAACGGCTGTACAGCATTGAAGTTCAACGAGTAGATTGATGCTCCCCAGATAGATAGATAGATAGATAGATAGATAGATAGATAGATAGATAGATAGATAGATAGATAGATAGATAGATAGATAGTAACTTTATTGATGCCGAGGGAAATTCAAGTTTCCAGCATCACAGTTCCATAGTGCAAACATATTAGTAAAAACGTCACAGGTGAGTAGTACACATGTTAGTAAAACGACACAAGTAGTAACAAGACACATGTAAGTAATACAGAGTATAAAACAAAATATGCAATGTGCAGAAGAACTGTTAAAAATGAATATAGTGCAGGGTAAACAACTGAGATACAGGACTATTTAAAGAAAAAGTGAACGTAGTGCAGAAAGTGATATAGTGCTGGGTGGTTAAATATAGGAGATATAGATATTAAGAAATGTCAGATATGGAATATAATGCAGGATAAGAACTGAGGTAGAGATGTTTTTGTAGTGTGCAGAATTAAAGTTAAAGAGGCTCAGTCTATTAAAATGCACTGTGTGCATTAACTGATGTAGATGATGATGAACCCTTTCCATTTTAGACACTTTGTGAGCTTCAACCTAGTTCCTCTGCCATGACATGGAAGCTGCTGACTTCATGTTTATTGTAGATATGTTCATATAAGAGTTTGTCCCAGTCTGTTTCTCTGTCCCTCCTCTCCAGCCACATTCCCCCCCGGCCCCTTCATGGTCATTTCCCATCCATCCACCAGGTGCCTTCAGACTTTCCCTCCTTTCCCCATCACCTGACTGCCGCACCCATACACACCTGTTCCCACTTCCCTCATCAGTTACCTGACCTTCCCTGCTCACCTGCATCTCATTCCCTCATCAGCCTCTCAGCTCATATACCGACCAAGTTCACTCATTCCCTGTCAGACCATCTTTGCTGCTTTCTTGTTTTTTTGTCAGCCTGCCTGCTTATTCCAATACCTGCTTTGCTTCCTGTGTATATATCTGCAATTAATCACTGAACTGATCCTGTCCACCTGCTTTATTTGGGTCCTATCCCTGTTACCTTTATTCACCACATTGTGAAGAGTTTCTGTAAGACGACTAAAACAATGCTTTTACAGCTGGGTCCATCTCAACCATGCTGTTCCTGGCTCTGGCAGAGGATAATTACATTCCTATTCTTAGTCTGCAAAGCTCTGATTGGCTCAGTTGTTTTTCAGCATAACATCAGACTTATTTAGAGCGCTGAAAACAATTAAAATCTGAGCAACAAATTAGTCCTTGGATCCTTTATTGCATTGTGTGATTTTTCTATCTTTTGTTTTTTCTTGCTATATCCAATAAAATGAACAACTAACAAAACGTGATTCCCTTTACCAGCTGCATTTAGACAATCGTTTATAACCACACTTAAATAATCACATACAAATGGCTTAAAGGACACACCTAAAGTCAAACATCTGTACTGCCTATTCATCAACGCACACACACACACACACACACAGTGAGAAACGCAGTCATCAAACATCAGCGGCGCTGCCAGGAACGATCAACCTCATGCAGAGAGAGTTAAAGAGCTCCGACGACAGACTGAGCTGAACATCAGCTCTGTGAAGAGAGGGATGATGACAGGATGGATGGATGGATGACAGACGGCTGAGAGAAGGCAGAAAGAGAGAGAGAGAGAGAGAGAGAGAGAGAGAGAGTAAACACTGAGTAGAAAAGAGGTTAGAGAGAGATAAGAACATTTTCACTGAGCAAACTCCTCTGAATCTGGCAAATGAGGATTATTTAGATTGAGCTGATGGATCGAAGAGTAAAATCACACAAACTACTCATTCTGTTTCTCCTACACGCACACACACACACACACATCCCTGTACTTCTATCTCTGTGAGGACACTCATTGACATTATGCTTTCCTTGACCCTTACACTAGCCTAAACTCATTCTAACCTGAACCTTAAAACCAAGTCTAAACCGGGACAATTAGCCAGAACGTTCAAGCCAACAGCGGAGCAAACAGAGGGTTGGTTTTGTGATTGATATTCTTTGTGAATATCAGTAAATGTTCATTGGAAGACAGTATACAGTATGTAGTATGAAAGGGTTAATGTGATGTATTTAGCAGTATGCTAGACCAGGCTTTAGCCTTTAAACCAGCTCTTAAAGCACTGGACAATAAAACTCGTATTGCAATATCATCAAAAAAACAACTTTGATTTTTTCTTTGCAAACCTTCTGACCAGTGAGAACAACACCAGATCTAACTTTAACATCCAAACCTTTTGTAAAGGATCATTATCTTTGTGCTCTCTTTCAGGCCAGTTTTCTGTGGTGATGAGAAAACGATGAGAGCACTAAAACTCTGACACTTGACATTTTAAAGACTGGCTGTTTGCAGTGTGAGCCATCTAAGAAGGGTTTTTGCTCTCACATCACCCAGGATAAAGCATCATCAGACAAATGCTAAGAGAGATGTCAAAGAAGGTTGACCGCTGTGTGTTTGTGTGAAACAAAATGAGTAACACATCCCAGCAATCATTCTGTAAATGTATTCTTTTTCTACTTAATGGTGTTTTGGATAAAAGTGTCTATAAACTGTCACGACATGCTGCACACTTTCTGTCCAACGTGATCGTCTTCCCCTCTAGTTAGAGTTCGCACAGAAGGTTTGTGGCTGGTTAATGTTGTGAAACGGTGGCGGTTAGGTTCATTACCACTTAGGGTTAGAAAAAACATCATGGGGTCGGCTTAAAATATGAACGTTTCTTACATAACTTAAGCTACGAATGTAACATAACGTCGTCAGTAAAAATCACTCAACTTTTGGTTTGTGGAACCTGTTACAGGTTGTGAAACATAATGAGGCTGCTACACAAAACGATGTTACTGATACTGGATTCAGATTTTATTAAAATGCACCAATTCTATTGTGCCACATGTTTTGGACCTGGCTCACATAGCTGCCACCGTATCTACAGTGTTGAATAGAGCCTGGGTCATTAGGTTTGGATTTAAGAGCTTTGCTCAAGGACAGTTTGAGTGTTATTGAATGATTTGAAATGCAGCACTTGGGGTTTGTTCAGATTCGAGTCCATTACTTCAATACTGCGCATTCTTGAGAACTCGCTCATCTCCCTCAGTCAGACGTTCATTCCTTACAGGACAATAAGAGGCGATGCACACAAAGACTGCAGCCTTGAGACCGAGGTGATAATGCTGTTCTTTCAGACTCTGTGTGCTTTTATAAGCAGATGGACTGCTCACATGACACCCAGAAAACCATGAAGTGCGGCGTCTTTTGTGGTCCTTGTTCCACAGACAATCCTCGCTGATATTATTCAGGTTTTAGGAGCGTTCTTTGGACATGTACGCAGCACATTCTGAATATAACCCTCAATCGGGGTTTTTACAGCAGTTTGCGACACACAGCCTCTGACCTGTTTACGACCAGCTCTGTGTGTTGTACACTAACCAACTAGCCGACAGTTTGCAGAGATGCATCCCAAAAGAAACGCCCACATGTCTGGTCGAAAGGAGAACCACACGTACTTTTAAACACTATGAAAGACTTGGCAACGTTTTTGGATATGAGCAAATATCGCCGACCTTTTCAAGAAGGTGTTTGAAGGAATGAAAGAGGGAGGCTGTTACATTAATCAGAGTATGCACGGCTGCATGTAAACGGGAATATTACTGGGAATATTAATTCGCATCAGCCATGTAAACGGCTTAGAAGGAATATTATTCTTTTTTTGGAAGAAGGGCAAAAACTGGAATGTTTTGTGCATGTTAACATAGTCAGTGTTAACCTTAAAGTTGTATTCTGATGTACGTCTAAATCTGAAGTAGATAAATCACCATGTAGTAAACTGAAAGCAGCAAAACTAAAGAACCCAGAGGGACAATAATGCCAATATTAAACAATTCTGCAAAACCCTGAATTATGTTCAATCCCTAGTTCAAGTCCATATGAGCCTTTCTGGAACAACGCTCATGATTCGTCTCCATCCATATATCTCACTCCCCTCTTCAAAACAGCAGGTTGGTCTCCAGCTCTGAAGAAAAAATGGTAATGTGCTTCCCTTCTGCAGTGTCGTACGGGAAGCACAGCATGTCGGATCAGAGATGAAAGGTTGCTGCTCCGTTCTCACAACCAAAGGAGATGATGGGGGAAGAATGATGGAGAGGGTTTTCAGAGAGGAAGGGAGGAAGCTGGTGGGGGAGGAAAGAGAGGAGAAGCTCTGGATGTTTCCCTGAATTGTTTCAATACTGGATCTTAATATCTTTTGATATCCATTCAGACCTTCTGAAGGTGTTTAATTAACTTTTCCTTGAGCAATAGTATATTTTAAAAATGCATTTTGGTCATCGTTGAACTTGGCATTTCGCTATTAAGCAAATGTTTCCTGAGAAGAGGAACATGAGTTACAGTAGAGAGAGTGCAGAAAGGGAGGATGAGTGAAATTCAACAGACTGGAAGAAACAGAGATAGAGAGAGACGCTACAAGAGTTATGATGAAACAGCATTTTGTTTTACAAACTTCACGCTATTAAATCAAGTTTCCCAGTAAACAGAAGGAAATGCCTCCGGCTTCTTTAGGACATCCACATGAAAATGAAACAGTTGTGAATAATCCGTTATTCCAGAAACACAGATAAACTGAAGATCAAATGAAACTTCTTGAGGCTGAGAGTAGCTTAAAGTTTAAAGCTGCACTTTGAAGGATCTGAATGTAAAAATACAATCAGTCTGAAATATGAAGCGTCCTGTCCCTCATGATTAAAATGTAATAGATTCAGCTATTCTTCCCCAAGTGAAATTCCATTGAGGGAGTAAAGTTATTTTATTAAGACGTCTTCACATTGAGAAGAATAAATCAAAACTTGATATTAAAAGTAAAAAAAAAAATAGTCTTGAGCAAGTGTTTCATCCAGAGAAAGCTGGACTCCTCAACAGTGTCTCAACAACACAGAGAGGAACAAACTTTACTGCAAAGACACACATTTTGTGTCCAATCATGGTGCAAGATCCCACAGAGTGCTGTGTTTGTTGGACCCATCCTCAGTGAACAAACTCCTGTTAGCAGGATGCTAAGTTCTGGAGAACTTTTTAATATCATTGCTGAATCTGCCGGCTTTTACTTCCATATAAGTATTAATTCGAGGAAAGCCGGGCTATGTTTTCATATTGCCAAAGGTAGAACTTTTCCTTTCCTCATTTTAAGAAGCCTTGGTGTTGCTGGTAGCATGTAAAATATATCATGCAAAAGCATTAGCTGCGAATTAAACCAAGTGGACCTGCTGGTTTCCAGCAGCTCTGCCTTTCTTCCAGTCAGCTCCACATCCCGGCAGCAGCAATTTCCATAATTGTCAGGGAGAAGGCTCTGAGCTCCGGGCTCGCAGCGCAGTGACATAACGGCGAGATCCGGCTTTCAGCTTATCAGCAAAGGTCACGGCTGATTTTCAATGTGTGCTCAGTCTATCTAGTGGCCTATGCATCATTCATAGGATGAAAGAAAGAGAGGAAGATGGAGGACGGAGGTCGACAGAAAGAGGAAATACACATGCAAAGAAGCAGCTAAGATCCAAACAAACAGGTCAACAGGCAGAGGATCTGAAGAACTGACCGCGCTGCTGTCATTATCGGAGTCAAGTTACTCCTCATCTACAGGCTTTCCATGAGGAGACGGAAACCGTGGGAAAAAAAAGATGTATGGAATAGACAGAAAAATAAGGGTGACGAAATCCAATAAAATAATGTTCCACAAATGTTTCAGAATCATTTTCTGTGTGTTTAAAACATGTTATTAAATCATAAAAACTAGAGCACCACTCACATGCAAATTGATGGCTTTTCTGGCAACTGTTTTTTTCTGAATATATTAGTGTTGCACGGTATACTGACACTAGAAAGGTATCGCGATACCCTGCCGTTAAAAACGGTACGATACCCCATTTTATTAGTACCAATACTTTCAGTGTGCAGCGCTCTGCTTTAGAGGACGCCATCAGGATCGGGATCCCATGGGAGCAGGAAGTTATAACTTTACTGCTGGTGGAGCAAGAGGTCAAAAACTAAACTGTAGCGATTACCAGAAGAAGATTACCGTGCGTCTCTGTAACGTGTTAAAGTATTATTTGTCTCTGTACCAATCAGAATCGAGTATTCAACACAGCCGTGTTATAAAGTGAGATGTTGAACATGGATGAGTCATGTTCAGCCAAGACTTCTATTAAATAAAGTCGGCGCTGATATCCATCGATACATCACCGTCAGCCTGCATCTGTCTCACTCACTCTCTGTCCTTCTTCTCCTTTCTTCCCCTCATCCTCTCTCTCTCTCTCTCTCTCTCTGTCTTTCTGCCTCTCTCTCTCTCTCGCTCATATCATTAGCTGATTACTCATCCATCAACATGAATTACGGAACAGCAGAAGCCAAGGGATAAACATGCATTTGCTCCGCTCATCATTCAACCTGTGTGTGTATGTGTGTGTGTGTGTGTGTGTGTGTGTGTGTGTGTGTGTGTGTGTGTTTGTGTTTTAGTTGTAATTCCCCTCATAGAATATTCAGGTTGTTGACATCTCAAGGCAGGCAATAAAACAAGTACACACACACACACAGTCACACAAACACGATTTACTACATGCTTCATTATGTGATGGATCACCTCTCCCCTAAATTAGCAATAAAAGCCATGGCTGCCTAAAGTGCACACACAAACACACACACACACACACACACACACACACAGTCACTCAGATGCCCGTCTCTCTGCTTATCTCAGCAGACGAGACGGTGAGATAAAGAGAGAGAGAATCAAAGTCAAAGAGTTTAAGGGGGAAACGGAGACGTGAAGTCAAATGGAGGATTAAATGGAGTGAGAAACAAACAGCTTCTCTTCCACAAATTACAACTTTACTGCAACATGCAGCCGTGTGATTTAAACTTAATTTGAAATAACAAAACAAACGAAACTATTTCAAGTTTTTTTTTAATATTTCTATGTAACTTCAAATGTTTGGCACAGTAAAATACACACACACATATATATATATATATATATATATATATATATATATATATATATATATACTTGGAACATTTCTCTTCTGGCTTCCAGCAGCAAATATTGAATTTCAGCTTCTGTATCCTTGATAAATCCTGTATTGCAAATGTGATGAGGTCAAAGTAATGAAGCAGACAATAGTCAAGTTTGCATTCAAATTTAACGCAACTTTATACAGAATTTCCAGAAAATCTGAAAAACAAAATGCAAATGAATGCTTTGCTTTTGGCTTAATCAATGTTCTGTGTCTCCGCTCTCAGAAAGTGAAAAAGAAAACAATAGAAAGCATTGATGCTGCTGATCATGTGTCAAAGTCTTCAAAGTATCCCCAAGACAGCTAAAGTTCAATATACCTCTTGTTCTCATAGGCCAGAGAACAAAGGGTCCCACTGAGGTTCAGGTTTCTGTGTATGAAAAAGACATTTGGTGAAGTTTTTAATGAGATTTGGTTTAACATTGAGTTCACCGGCTGCCTGCTATAGACATAAAATGAGATGTTGCCCATTTGAAACCAGTAACAGAGTTTTAAAAGAAAATGGGCAGATGGGAGCATGTCAGAATTACTCAGGATGAATCTTACTCTGAGATAACACTTCATGTAGTCCTTTCAAAGACTTCATGTACAGTTGTTTGTTCTCTAGCTTTGCTCATCACTCCACTTGTCCTGAAGTGGCATTTCCGGACAAGTGGAGTTTGCCTCTATTTGTCTTCTGGGAAGTAAATCCAATATTGCCACAAGGTGAGACAGACAGACAGACAGACAGACAGACAGAGAGACAGACAGAGAGACAGACAGGTGGGAGCATAAAAGCCATGAATCATAACCTCATTATTCCTTATTCAAATAAATTAAACAGAAAGTAATTTATATTCCGATGAATATTTCATGTTCCATCTGGATCCTGAGTTCTGTTTCTCCGTACTCACTTTGTCTTTCTCTCTCTCTCTCTCTCTCTCTCTCTCTCTCTCTCTCTCTCTCTCTCCCTCTCTTCCCTCTCTCTCTCTCTCTCTCTCTCTCTCTCTCTCTCTCTCTCTCTCTCTCTCTCTCTCTCTCTCTCTCTCTCTCTCTCTCTCTCCGTCTCGTTACCACTTTAACTTTAATTCTGCACACTACAAAAACTTCTCTACCTCAGTTATTATCCTGCATTATATTCCATATCTGACATTTCTTAATATCTGTTTCTCCTATATTTTATTATCCAGCACTATATCACTTTCTGCACTACATTCACTTTTTCTTTAAATAGTCCTGTATCTCAGTTGTTTACCCTGCACTATATTCATTTTTAACAGTTCTTCTGCACATTGCATATTTTGTTTAATACTCTGTATTACTTACATGTGTCTTGTTACTACTTGTGTCGTTTTACTAACATGTGTACTACTCACCTGTGACGTTTTTACTAATATGTTTGCACTATGGAAGTGTGATGCTGGATACTTGAATTTCCCTCGGGATCAATAAAGTTACTATCTATCTATCTATCTATCTATCTATCTATCTATCTATCTATCTATCTATCTATCTCTCTCTCTCTCTCTCTCTCTCTCGCTTTCATTTCTTCTCCAACGTCTCTCTAACTCTTGGCCCAAATGTTCCTCTTTCCCTCTCTCTCTTTTTGCTGTCCCATCATCTCTGTCCCTGTTGCATTAATGTGGTCTCCCATCATGATTTTATTCTTTCATTATGTCTCGACGCCTCAATTTTGTCTGTCTTTCGTCTGCGCCCAGAAAGGTGGTCCGTCCTCATCCAAGCTTTTGTGGTGTCGCTGGGGAATGTGACCGTATCCTGGTGTGTCTGGTGATAGTTTGGCAGTGTCTCCTTTACTTTACTTTACTTTACTTTATTGGGATCCCCATTAGCTGCCACCAGAGTAGCAGCTACTCTTCCTGGGGTCCACAAACAACAAAAACATAACATATAACAATACATATAAAACATTTAAAAAACAACAACAGAAACGTAACATATATCATATAGCAATGCATATAACACATTTAAAAAAACACAATAAAAACATGAGAAAATAAAATAAAAGAAGAAAAACAAACAAAAACTGCCGAGAAAAACAAACAAACAAAAAACTACAAACAAACAAAATCAACCTGCAATCCCTCATGTTTGTTCAGGTCGGCCGCCAGGGTAATTTTTATTGTGATTTTTTAGTAATTTTTTAAAACTTGCCTTGCTAGGTGCTTCAGTGATCATAGTAGGCAGCTTGTTCCACATTGTGATAGACCTATACATAACAGATCTGCACACTGCATCCGTTCTGGGTTTTGGCTCCTGGTGGTGAGCATCGGTCTCTGTTGAATGTGCTGCTCTGTTGTTCTCCTCTAACCAAGCTAATATGTTTGGTCTTATGGGAGGAGGATTACGTGCACACTGTTTGTTGTGTTTCTGCTCTCTCTCCTGTGTCTCTTAAAGAGCCGTCCTCCCCCGCCGTGCAGCTGTGCTGAATGAAATCACACATCAGGGCCGGTGGTTAAGAGTCGGGGAGAGACGAGCAGACGGTGCCGGTGAGCCAGATCACAGTGTTCAGGCTGTGTGTTTGGTAGACGTCGGTGGTCGTCCACCTTGAGGAACTGTGTTAATCAGTTTGTGTTGTCGTCTTTGAGCAAAACCTTAATTATTGCCTCTATTTTTCACTTTCGCTTTGTCGTTTTCATTTGGTGGTTGTACACATTTTCATTTGTTGTTAATAAATTCCTGTTTTTTTTGCATACCTCTGTTGCCCGTCTCTCGTTCCCTGGGTTTATTTTCATCGTTACTCCCCCCCCCCCCCCCCATCCCCTGGACCCTAATCGGGGGAACGTATCAAAAAAATGCTTTTACTTTTGCTATGTTTTATTCCCCTGTATTAATTAAATAAAGAAACCATGAAATTTACTCTCATACAAGTATTGTTTTCCAGCAGATTAACAACATTAATTCTAAAATATATGCAGCATGCAAAATGCAATATACAGTAAGTGGATACGTTGCTATGTGAAATACATATGACCACCTCATAAACCCTCTAAAGTCAGAGTCTGCTAGCGTTGTTAAGTGTTCCGATAAACAAATTTTGTATTTTGCACAGCATGAATTATACAGTATGTGTCTGTTGTTTCAGGCAGACAAACACTCAGCTCTGAAAGGTTATTACATTTCTGCATATATATTTGTGCAAGTTGTCACTGTGTCATTTAATAATCGGTAGGATATTCTACAGTTTTTGGTTGAATAACAGTAGCGGGATTGCAAAGCTTAAAGCAGCTCAAAAGCAATGAGAAGGATTTTTACCACTCCTGCTTCTGTATTAAGTGCTAACGCAGGACATCCACTCTGACAACATCTCCTGATAGCTGATAATTACATCTGTACACGTAAACTGGAGCCAGTGGTGACGAAGTCATGAGTCATCATCTACCAAACACTAATCACACTGGCTCTTACCTCTGATTCAGAACACAAATAGATCACACTCTGTATCATTCCAACCAAAACACATTTGTTGTTCGTGGACACATGAGCATCAGAAAAACACATTTATCATCCAACATTAGTACAAAAGTGACAGGTGGTTACAGGCATCACCTCAGATCGATAAGTCAGAGTCCGTGTGTTCTTGCATGTTCTGTAGCTACATATATGCGCTTAAACTCACGTACATGCAATTTGGGTGTTCAGTAATACTTAAAAATGACTTTGTGACATAAAATGTCACAAAGTTATTAAGAACCAGCAGACTACTTTTCATTTGGATTAAAAAAGAAGCTGCTCAAGAACTCAACAAAGAGTGAAGTGTAATTTCCAATATTTAATAAAGCAGTGTTACTTTCAAGGGCACTTGGATAGATGTACTTGCTCGTTGCATGATGAATATTTTATATTGAATCATCAATCAAACCTAAAAGAATACCTGGAATAAATAAACCGTCTACATATCGTGTGTCAAATGATCAACAAACAAATGCGTCTTCAATAAAAGCAAAGTAACAGGGCGGTGATGTCGCCAAAGAAATTGTATGCATTATTGATGAATATAGTTTACAATAGAGGTCATCTAAGTCTTAAAGGTCAAGGCCACAGCCTGCTTATAGTAGTAGTGGAAGTTCCCAGGCTGCAACAGTACATTACATGCAAACTTTGAGATGTCTTGCACATCATTTTGTGCACCCACGGTGCAGGTTATACAAGATGATTATGGGGCATGTTGGCAAAAACCTTGAGTTAATGTGTTATTCATCGTGATGTACTGAGGTAACTGGGCCATTTTTGGTTTTATAAACTATTGGAGCAGAGGACCCAGACAAAAGGAGCTTCTGCTTCAATGAGTATTCACAGACAATAATGGTTATTACAAGATTGTTCTCCATAAAGGTCATAGGCCAGAGAACAAGGCGTCCCAGTGAGGTTAAGGTTTCTGTGTATGAAAAAGCCTTTTGGTGAATTTTTTACTGAGATTTAGTTTGACACTGGCTGCCTAATATAGTCACTATGAAAATGAGATGCTGCCCATTTGATGGGCTGATAAAAGCTGGGAGCATGAGAGAATTACTCATTATCCTATATATCATCCTAAAGTCTTCACCTGTGATCAAATATTTCTGGTCCCTCAAGTGTTGCATCATAAATAACACTTCATGTAGTCCTTACAAAGAAAGCGTGATAGTTTGATGCACATTTTTGCACAAAAACAAAAGTGATTACATGCGTCTTTGCTCCAAAGGAGTAAAATGGAGCATCCCTTCTGCCCGCCCGCCTGAACATAGAATGAAATGCAAAAACAATCAAACAAACAAAATTATTTTTGTAAGCATTGTAGTTTTGAGGAGCAGTGGGAAGGAGATCAAATGAAATACATTCCATTATGTTACCTGGTGGATCTTTTTTTCCAAGGGTGTCAAGGGTGTTGTGCTCATTCAATCTGATGAAGGGTTCATTGCATGGGTGGAACAAGGTCTCAAAAAAGAACAAGATGCAAGTCTCCCTCAAAAATAATCCAAGGCACACTGTAGTGTTTGAACTAAATTAAAATGTCTTTATTTTACCTGGAAATAATTGTTTAAAATGACCAACATAGGTCTTCAGCAGGGTCATTGACAATGACTTCATCACTGGAACCTGGAGCTTCTCAGCCATCACACGTGCATCTGTATGAGATGGATTCATGCACAATCCTCCATACTGATGGCTGGAAGAGCATCCAAGCGAGAGCACCACCAGTTCTGTTGGGAAAATATAAAACATTACAAATAAAACACTATCAAATAGCGAGATATCATTGCAGACCAACCTGATCTCATGGAAAGCGTATACAGAGCGCCACATTTTAAGGACATTCTGCGTGTCATGACTTTACCGTGAAACGGTTGCAGGTCTGTTTAGGCAACAAAACCACTTTGTTAAGTTTGGGAAAGACGTCATGGTTGGGCTTAAAGTAAGTATGTAAACTAAGTAAAACATGTACGTAAATATCCTAACATAAGTACACGAACACCGGTCTCCTGGTTGAATGTCCTGTATTTGTTGGACCCATCCACCCCCCCTAACGGCCACCATTATCCGTCCTCTTCACTTTTTATTCTACATCACCAGCTCTGAGTGTAGAACATTCACGCGGATGCATTAACATCGCAGTCAGTACAGACTACATGGCTTGAAATGGCAATGACCAAAAGCCAAAATGGCTTTGTTATTGCACGCAAAATTCTTTACAAATTGCTGTGCCAATTATTCTCCATTTGATGAGACTGGAGACTGCAGACATACTGGACACCTGCTATTTAATTACATTCCTTTCACTCAGTGAATGTGACACAAAGAAAGAGGAAACAAAGAACCAAAGAAAGGGCGTTTGTAACTCACAGAACACACAAAGGAGGCACGTAATCGCCATCACTGTCAACTTCCCTGCTCTCCTCCTCCAGAGATGAAATAGGACAGGATAAAAAAATGTAGTAATATTATCTTGAGCCAATCATACCAAGGGGCTCATGCCCAAAATATTAAACAAAGAAAATCACAAACTTGCGTGGAATTTCAAATGACGTTGAACTCCTTTCGATGCTGTCCGCATTCAAATTCAGTGATGTCTTACAAAGCACAATGAGATAATATGAGAACAACATTCACATGATTGCACATCACTAATATTGAGACCAGAATAAAACCACCAAGCATGCAGGATATATTTCATATGTTACCGTATTTGTCACTGGAATGGAAAACATACCAACAACATCACGCTGCTGTAGTGATGCTTCCTCATTGTTGCTGATATCATTCTCTCCAACGCCAGCAACAGAGACGTCATCATCTCTGAAATTGAGGGAATCAAAGTGAACCAGAGAGAGGGCATCTGTGTTGAGTTAAGTTCAGATGGTTTCCAGATGAGTTTTGGTGAGGACAACAATGGAAAGAGACGATTCTGATTTCACATGATAGCAAACAAATACAAGTTAGACTCACAGAGAGAGATCCAGTCAAAATGTAAGATGCTGCCAGGTCTGGTAGTCTGGCAATTACCCTCACCTTATATCTGCAAGACACATATTTACAATACAATTAGAAGTTTTGATCATATATGTCATTACAATATGTTCCTTTTTTTTAGGTATTCAATACACTTCTTTCACTTTTACAAACACAGCTTTGTTACTGCTGCTCTCAACTCACTTTCCTCCCCGACGTTGTTTTCTCCGTCTATTGTTTTCCATTCGTTGGGTATTTTAGTTATTATCTGTGTGAAGCCTCAAAACAGACCATAAGCCTTTGATCTGGAGCTTAAATACTGCAGCGACACTCGTCACACTGTCTCTCCGACAAGTCAACTCAATGTTTTATTTGTGTAGCCCAAAAAATCACAAATCACAAATTTACAATCTGTACAGGATACGAGAGAGAAAGCAAGAGAGAGAATGCTTGTGTGACTTAAACAACAGAGGGTTATTGAGAGGCAATGGCTTAAAATGAATATTATTCTCAGCAGCAGGATTACTAGGCTTTAATTCTACATTGAGACTGAGACCGACCCGCCAGCCGAATAATAATAAAAAGAAAAAATAACTGACTAACTAATTGAAAGGATGGGTTTTGAGTTTGGATTCAAAGACCTCCACAGATTCAAACTGTCTGAAGTCTATAGGGAGGTTATTCCAACACATTTAAATTATTTTTCTTGGTGATATTCTCAGTGACACCATGACATGACGCAGTGAGAAACAGATTATAATATTACAACATTTTAATAAATTATGACAGCAACATCAGTATGTTATTTTGCAGTTTTCCAGTAGCCCCATGTTGTTGAAATAAAGACAGGAACAAAAGAGGAGGGCATAAATGTAGAAACAGATTTCTCTTTGACAGACTGATTTTTAATTTCTGTCATTTTCACGGAGACAGACACAGACAAACAATCTGAAAATCTAAATTTGAGACCAGCAGTCACCGTTACAAGATGCTGTTCTGAGTTCAGAGAGGCTGCTCTCTCTCTCTCTCTCTCTCTCTCTCTCTCTCCCTTAGCTTTATTATTACCTGTATCACTCTGCTGTCTACATTTGTGTACACCCAGCAGCTGAGCAATGCATCAAGCACCAGCTTGTTAAAAAGGCACTCTGGGAAATGTACTGTTGGAAATAACCCACGAGGCAAGAGGCAAACCGAGGAAGAATTGGTACAATAGAAAATTCAATCACAGCAGTTTATACCAAACTAACTCCTGGGTTCTGGATCGCATCGGTGATCACAAATATGAAATAATAATAGTGAACAGATTAAGAATATCTGATGGTGGAATTTTCCGTTCAGATCGTCGGTGGAAGTCTCAAAAGATTAACTTCTGAAATGGATTTCCGCCAGTGAAGCCGATAAGATCGAGCTTGTCTGCTGCTCTGCTGTTTTCCCTCATCCTACTGGGGGAGATGTGAGGTGTGTGTGTGTGTGTGTGTGTGTGTGTGTGTGTGTGTGTTTATCTTCACAACAAGCTAAAGATCTTACAGCAACACTGTGATCGGTCTCCCCCCTCATGAGATCACTGTTAGTGTGTATCTGTTAGTGTGTATCCGCCCATGTGTGTTTGTGGGAATTAATGTGTGTGCACAGTGCTTACACACATTTGCGTATTTTCTGTACCTGTGCACACATGTTTGTGCACATATGTGTGTGTGTGTTTGAATATTTATGGTCCAGCAGATTGAAGCCTATCGACCCGGTGGTGTTCTGCTCTGTCGTACTGCGCCTCACTGCTGGAACAAAACTGATCTAAACTGTTGAAATCGAAATTCCACTTGACCCGACGGTGTTGTTATTTCTGAGATACGTGGCATCGCTATTATGATCAGCTAAGAAACCAAGCTACGTTGACTATCTGCTGTGGAAAACAAAATTGAGAAAAGTACCTGCTACCATACAATGCAGTGGAAATTCTGCATTCTGCATTCTGCATTTCTTTATCAGTACTGGGGCTAAAAATATAAAGTTTGTTCTCAGGGGGCACAAATGGTCAATTAAAATTAAAATTGGTGTGTCCCTGGGCATAATGAATGTACTACCTTTCCTGGTCACTATTAATAAATGTGTTTTTTATTCTTTATTAATGAATTCCAATTTTAGATATCATTTTTCCCTCTTTTTTCAGTGTGATTTTTTTTTTATAAGACCCCCTTTTTTCATCTCACCAGCTCTAAAAAACTAAACTAAAACTTGGTTTGACAACAGTTGTCTCAAATTGATTCTGTCCTTTTTCTCCTTCAGCAGTGAGATAATCCATCACAGCAGGCGTAAAGTTTTCATTTGGTTTAGTCAGACTTGTTTCATCTGTGTGTTTTTTCACATCAGTGCATGATGTAACTGTTACACTTTGCTTCCTGTCAATCACTCACAGGGAGAGATGGAAATTTGTACCAAAAATTAATAATTTGGAAGCAAAGAAACAATATGCCTTACAAACTTCATTGTTACATCCATGTTGTGATGTAAAAGAGAAACCATGAAGTGGGTTAAGTGTAACTTCATGTGATTGAAAACTGGTATACAACTGTAACTTGTATGAAAAGTTTTGTCTAAACCTTTTGAAAATTGTTGAGAAAACTCTTCATATATTAGTATGGAACGAATCAGCAAAAGTGAACCAGATGTACTGATTGTGCCTGAAGCTTCGTACCGATTGGTACAGGCTGTACCAATCACCTCCAGAACATTTGGCACAGTGAATAGTAAGTAAGTAAAGTTTTATTTATAATAGGTGACTTGAGTCTAAAGAAATGACAGATTAATTAAAGGCCCTAACAGGCGCTGTCCATGGTGCTGAATTTAGCAGATCTCACTTTAGTATAACACAACCAGCTCAACCTGTACAAGCAACTACATTTAAGCAATAGAAGCACTTCAATTATTGCACAGCATGTTTATATAGTATATCAATCAATAAAACTTTATTTATATAGCACCTTTCAAACAAATCAATTGCAATGCAAAGTTCTGGACAGACGATTGACAAAAGCGTAGAATGTTAAAAATGGATTTAGAGACTAATGCACACCAGAACAACCAAGATAAAAGTTAATTAAATAAGAAAGCAATGAAAAGATAGGTATTTAAGATAATAAAATATAAATAAATGCAAGGAAATAAAAATAACAATAAAAAATAAATAAATACAAATTATGAAACTACACAAAATAAGCAGATTGTATTAAAATAATGAAATTTTAATAAAATAAAATAGAATAAAAGAGATGATAATGATCAGCAATAAAATGTTGATTTAGCCAGATTGAGTAAAATAAACACTATAATGATGATGATAAATAAAATCAGTATAAACAATAAAACTATAAAATTATAAAACACTACATAAAAGCCAGCCTAAATAAGTTTTTTAAGGTTTTTAAGTATACACACAGTCACAGGTGGAAATCAGTAATCTTTCCATATTTCTGATTTCAGCCTGTTAGGAGAAGTAGTGATTCAGCCAAAGCTCAAATTGTGTTCAATTACCTGAATTTAGTCAAATCAAAATTGACAAATTTTGTTACATTATGTTGTCTATTAAATATATATATATATATATATATATTTTTTTTTTTTGGGAGTCATTCGGCAGACATTACTATTTTCAATAATGCTTTCTTCCTGAAAGCCTTGTACCTACATGTGAGTTGTGAATAATTTCACTCCTATTGGAAATATAGTAATGTTCTTTTTTTAGAGCTTTTTTTAGCTTCCTGAAAGGACGCTATGAGAGCAGTGAGAGTGAACAAAACAGTGAAGTAGCAGGCGGAGCAGCTAAACAAAGAGCTGAAACTCACTATGAAGCAACGTTAGGTGGAGAGGAGCTGCAGCTTCAGCTGATGATTCTCTACAGGTTCATCACTACCAGCGAGCCCAATATCAGTTATAGCACATGTCCAATCTGTGGTAGATTTGTCTCACTATTCTGTAACAGCATGAAATATCGTTGACATTTGCAAGATGAAAAACTGTGTTTCAGAATATCAATAGTGGAGAGAGAGATTGAAAACATGATGAAGAGACATTGATGGAAATGAGAAGGGATAGATTCAGCAGAAAGAAAAGAGAAGTTAGAGAGGGCAGCCGATGAATCTATTCTCAGTCTCCTCAGATTGTGATTGGCACTTACATCTGTCAATGCAGAGTGACAGCTCGCCCCCCCCCCCCCCCCCCCTCACACACACACACACACACACACTGTGCACAACCGTATACCCATCATTTCCATTTCCAGCCACAAACTGACAGTTTTTTAATGTGCAAATGTCCACGTCAGACACATTTTGACCACCGTCATGCATGGACACACACATTTGCTGACTTAAACATGCATGAAAGCACACACACACACACACACACACACACACACACACACACACACACACACACACACACACACACACACACACACACACACACACACACACACACACAGATCCACTGTTTCAACAGGCGACAATTACTCCAGTGTGAAGTACAGCGAAGGTCGAACCTATTTGTGGATCAGAATAAATTATTGTTCCATAATGATTTGCCGTTCCCTGACTTTCTTTCTCCTTCACTCATCCCTCTCTCTTGCTCTTTCTTCGCCTCAATTTCGGCCGATTCATTATGCCGGTAATTCTCTTTGTGGCGAGACAGAATACAGAAAGGCAGCGTTGTTGTGGACATTGCTGTTTTTCTCTCCATCCGTTTCTCCTTCATTTCCTTCTTCCATCATTTGTTGCCTCCATCTTCCTTCCATCCTTCTCTCTCTCCTCTCTCCTCCTTAGTGTTCCTTATCAGCTTTCTCTTTCCCTACCCTTTTTCTGTCCTTCCTTCCCTCACTCCTTGTACAGACGTCCCCTCTTTTCTATCCTCCTTTCCTTCAATCTCGTCCTCCCCTCTACACATTTGTAGTGAACTTTCCTCGTCCTCTTGTACATCCACTTCTTTTTTTCCACGTCCTCATCAATTCGATCTCCTTCACATGTCTTCCCACTATTCCGTTATTAATTTACTCTGTTATTCTTATCCATTTGTCCCAATTTACTCATCTTCCTCCCTTCATCAACCCTTTTCCATCTCTCCCCAGTAGATCTGACTTTCCTTTTCCATTTATATCCACATATCTTGAGGTCAGAGGTCAAGGGAGCCCTTTGAAAATGGCCATGCCAGTTTTTCCTCGCTAAAATATAGCCCAACTTTGGAGCGTTATTTCCCGACAAGCTAGTATGACCTGGTTGGTGCCGATGGATTCCTCATGTTTCCTAGTTTCATATGATATCTGATATCTTCACTCTAAAACTGAACCTGCTGCAGACTCTGAAAGACAGTGAAGTCAATCAGGATTGCCAGCGATCCCACTAGTCTCAGGGTTAACTAACCCCCTTTCTATTCTTTCTTACAAACTCTCTCGTAATTTTATAATACTACTCTTTTTCCTCCATCTTTATGTCCTCATTTTTCTTTTCTTCCTCTCCCCGTCGCTCCCATCTTTCTCCTCGTCCCTCTACTGTTCTTTTTTCCATGTTTTCCTTCATCCATCTCTCCATCTCGTATGCTTAATCCAAATATTCTTCTCTCTTCTTTCTGCTCTCCGTGATTCTCCCTTACTCCTCTCCTCTTCTGTGCCTCTTCCTCCCTGCCTCTTCTCTCCCGTGTGATATATCAGTCTATAACTAATCCCTTAGTGATGGATTAAGGCCCATTCCACACTGCTCGAGGTGTGCAAAAGGGTGTGTGTGAGAGAGAGAGATGGAGATATAGAGCCGCTGAAAAAGAGATAAAAACAGAAGGAATGTGTGATGCATTTCTCAGTGTGCATGAATACATGTGTGTAGATGTCAGAACATATAAAGTGCTAATAATCTGAGTCGATGTAATAAGAGTGTGTTGGAGTGAGAAAAGGAAAGTGTTATCAGACTAATAACCGTGGATGTCTAGACTAAGATGTGTAGCTTGTGTATCATGCAGTTAATCTGATGGAAGCTGGAAATAACCGGGACAATTAATGGCTGATGAAAGTCTCTTTCAATGTCTGAAATATTCAAATAAAAATTCTTCCAACTCCAATTGCATGAATCAAAGCCAACTAAAATAAACAGTTTAGTGACAAAGTTTAAAAACACATTTTTTTTCATGATGTATATTCAGGCTCAGGCTCAGAATGATGTTCTGGCTGATTAACTTATCTGTCTGAATAAGTCTGAGGTTGAATTTAATTTAATTGAATAAATTCCTCTCATCGTCTTCAGTGCTGGATCCCTGTTGACCAGAAGCAGCTTCCCCAATTTACTAAATACTTTACTCAATACTCAATACTGAAAAACTAACATGGGATATATTTCTGTGACTCTTCACAAGATGAGAACCAGTCCGAACCGTGTACAGATGTAATGTGTAACTGGTGAAGAAGAGGACCCAATTGCGGAGACACAAAGACGCCATTGAATCACTTTATGCGTCAGATCGTATAGGATGTCACGTTACTATGACACAACACAACTGGTCAAAACACCATCCTCTCTTACTGATGTTAAAAACTGGCTTTCACTAAATGTTCTTCAGCTAAACTCTGATAAATCTGAAGCCGTTATCAGAGGTTCAGACTCGTCTATATCTCCTCTGTACCAGCTGCATAAAAACCCAGAGCAGAAATCTTTATATTATCTTTGATAACAAACTTAACTTTGACCAACAGGTGAAGTCCGTCATTAAATCTTTGTTTCATTACACGCCGTCTAGACGACTGTAACTCACTGTGTTCCTGTCTCACCAAACAGGACGGTCTGCAGGACAGTTAATGCAAACAGTGCACTTTAATAGACTGAGCCACTTTAATTCTGCACACTACAAAAAACTTCTCTACCTAAGTTCATATCCTGTATTATATTCCATATCTGACATTTCTTAATATCTGTTTCTCCTATATTTTATTATCCAGCACTATATCACTTTCTGCACTATATTCACTTTTTTTTTCTTTAAATAGTCCTGTATCTCAGTTGTTTTATCCTGCACTATATTCATTTTTATTCATTGTTAACAGTTCTTCTGCACATTGCATATTTTGTTTTATACTCTGTATTACTTACATGTGTCTTGTTACTACTTGTGTCGTTTTACTAATATGTGTACTACTCACCTGTGACGTTTTTACTAACATGTTTGCACTATGGAACTGTGATGCTGGATACTTGAATTTCCCTCGGGATCAATAAAGTTACTATCTATCTATCTATCTATCTATCTATCTATCTATCTATCTATCTATCTATATATCTATCTATCTATCTATCTATCTATCTATCTATCTATCTATCTACAACCTCTCCAAACTTCAACTAGTTCAAAATGCTGCAGCGAGACTCCTCACAAAACCCAACAGAAGAGTCCACATCACACCAGTTTTAGCATCTCTACATTGGTTACCTTTTTGGAATTTACTTTTAAAGCATGGATGGGGTTTGCCCCCGATTATATCACTGACCTACTGACCCGTTACGAGCCTGAACGCAGCCTGAGATCCTCCAGCAGAGCTCTCTTAGTTCTTTCTAGGTCGGAGCCTTTGGAGTCAGGAACCCGAGACTCTGGACCGACCTGCCGGAGGAGATCAGGCAGACTAGCTCTGTTTTTGTCTTTCAAATCTCTTTATCTCTTTGTAAGGCATTTTGTAACTTGATTTTGAAAAGTGCTACATAAAGGCTTGTAGTAATGTATTGTGCACTGAAGGCGAGGCACTACAGGAAAAAACTGTTTTTCATGCTGGTCAATTTTGAGATTGACATGTTTTCTTTCAGACTTGTGGAAAGAAAACATCCAAAATACACATTTAGGTGTTTATTTTACTACTTTGTCTATTTGCGTCTGTAGATTTCTTCTAAATTCACCAAAAGTTACCATTAGATAATGCCCCATTTAAATTTTTAAACATAATATTTCAGAAAACTTTAATACAAAAAATAATTTTCTTAATGTTAGTAATCAACTGGGGAAGTTTCATGGTGATATCTATTAGTTAATTTTTTTTTTACCCTATTCACCTGTAGTGTCTTGTAAAATGTATAAAATGTTACAATCCATATCTTTAAAGGCTGTTTTCTCAAAATGAGACTAAGCCAATAACCTCCACTTCAGCAGCTCTTACATGCACCAAACTTTCCAGTTTCATTCCTATCTATATTCTGAAGGTTTTTACAGAGTTCATATATCATTCGTAGCCTGATTTATACAACATTTTATTCCTAAATACATGGCGATAATTGTTTTTAATGGGTATTTTCTGATTTATCTCTTTGTAAGGCATTTCGTAACTTGATTTTGAAAAGTGCTACATAAATAAAGTCATTATTTTTATTACTAACTCTCCTGTGAGTGCAGATCCAGTAACTCCCTCCTGCTCTGCAGTAGCCCGTTTCCGGCCATTCCCGTCACCCGACCTTCCTCCCACCTGCTCACCTGCTCCCCATTTCCCTAATCAGCCTCACAGTATATACAGTATATATATATACCGGCCCATCTCCACTCAGTCATTGCCAGATTGTCTTGTTTACATTCACCCCGGCTTTCCGGCCGGTGTTTTTCCTGCCTGACCCCCTGATGATGATTCTCCACCTGATCCCCATCTGGATAAGTTGCTTTAAGCTTTTAAGATAAACACATTCACTCATCTTCTCCTGGCAAATAAACTCTAGAATATATCCAGGTCATAAAGCACATTTATCAGCCTTGTTTAGCTTTGGGGGAATATTGCCGTCGTAGTGTGCATCCTGGAGGAATAGGAGGGTAAACACAGAAGTCTGCTGGGATTTGACGGCTGACCCAGGAAATCATTGTGGACTAGGGGGTGTCAACAAGAAAATCCCCACGGATTGGATGTTATGAGTTTGAAAATCTTGAGGAACTAAGATTATTAAAGTCAGTCTGCCTGAAAATAAATCACGTTGACAAAAGGATGTGAGTTTGGCTTGTTTTCCATTTAAGGTTTAGCTCAGTTTACTGCGTGGATGAGAGACAAGAGCAACAACTCTGCAGGGAGCGCTCAAAGATTCAAGATTCAAGATTCAAGATTCCTTTATTGTCACTACACAAAGTACAGCGAAATTTGAAGCAGTCCTGATGGTGCAATCACGCATAACATACAGTATAAAAGAAGTTTAACCTAAACTACTATAAAATAAGTAAATATATATATATATATAAAAGAAAAGTAAATATATATATATATATATCTAACTCGAAACGTTGGCCTATGATACAATATATACAATACAATTACAGTACGGTCGAGGCAGTATACAGCACAATCAAGTCAGTGAGTTATTGCACAGTGATATTAGTACATATATTGCACATGAATCAGTAGTGCAGTAGATAATCACAAGAAATGATATATCTGAAAAAAATAAGGTGCGGTAGGGTGTAAATAAGGTGCGGTAGGGTGTAAATGTAAATAAAGTGCGGTAGGATTTAAAAATGTAAGAGTCCTGATAAGTGTCTGACAGTGTTTTGATCCGGTCCTTTCTGTTCAGTTTTTGTGTGAGTGACTGGCAGTGAGAGAGAAAGAGAGAGTTTGACCTGTCATAAATATCAGACATAGCATTATCGTGGATCAAGGCTATTATTATTTTCACACACATGATGTAAATGGCCCCAATCATAAATTCATAAAAATTAAACATGTTTGAAATGTAATACACTTTCATTGTTCCCGCTACTTGAAACTAGCTCCAGATTTGTCTTTAAACGGTCCTCAGTCTTTATAATGTTGTTTATTCCATCTTATTTGGTGCCTTGTTTTGTGTTTCTCCTGCTTCTGGCTGTGTGATGATAACATTCTCCTGCTTTAGGCCAAATTCTGGCCTCTCCCCAAAATTCACTCAATTTTTCTCACTCAGTTGAAGGCTTCCATTAATCACGTACAGTGGCCCAAAGGGAACAATAAAGGGTCCCTTTCACATGAATATTTGACAATATTCAAAGCAAAATATTACACAAGATGAAAAGCAAACAAAGGACTATTTTCTGCTTTTTGTTTCTTTGCTAACTTTCACACATGAAACCTGACAGGCGGTGGAAATACAGCACTGAATAAAAGTTCAGGTCACATGTGTAGCCCGTACGTTTAGTGAAATGTCACCTCAAACCGGTTTTAATAGCAAACTTCTTCTGGGCTGACCCTGTCTCCTACAAAATTACCTTCCCATACAACTTAACTGCATTCTCAATTATGTTTCGAATTTGCTCAGGGATGATGGTCACAGTTTTAAACACGTGGTTAATGTTGTAAACTGAAACAAAACATAATGGTTTGGCTTAAAATCATGTTTGTTACATTTTTTAAGTTACGGACGTAATTTTAAATAACTCAATGTTGATTTGGTTTGGTTGATTTGATTTTGGTTTCACATGGGACATTTTGGTTCCACCCATCCACCCCGACTTCCTGCAGATAGATAGATATATAGATAGATAGATAGACAGACAGACAGACATAGAGGTAGGTAGGTAGGTAGGTAGATAGATAGATAGATAGATGGATAGATAGATAGATAGATAGATAGATAGATAGATAGATAGATAGATAGATAGATAGATAGATAGATGGATAGATACAGTATGCTAAAAATAATAATAAAATAATTAAATAGAAAAAAAGAAAAGATTTACTCTGTTATTCTTATCCATTGGTCCCCATTTACTCATCTTCCTCCCTTCATCAATCCTTTTCCATCTCTCCCCAGTAGATCTGACTTTCCTTTTCCATTTTCATTCACATATCTTGAGGTCAGAGGTCAAGGGAGCCCTTTGAAAATGGCCATGCCAGTTTTTCCTCGCTAAAATATAGCCCGACTTTGGAGCGTTATTTCCCGACAAGCTAGTATGACCTGGTTGGTGCCGATGGATTCCTCATGTTTCCTAGTTTCATATGATATCTGATATCTTCACTCTAAAACTGAACCTGCTGGAGACTCTGACAGACAGTGAAGTCAATCAGGATTGCCAGCGATCCCACTAGTCTCAGGTTTAACTAACCCCCTTTCTATTCTTTCTTACAAACTCTCTCGTAATTTTATAATACTATTCTTTTTCCTCCATCTATATGTCCTCATTTTTCTTTTCTTCCTCTCCCCGTCGCACCCATCCTTCTCCTCGTCCCTCTACTTTTCTTTTTTCCATGTTTTCCTTCATCCATCTCTCCATCTCGTATGCTTAATCCAAATATTCTTCTCTCTTCTTTCTGCTCTCCGTGATTCTCCCTTACTCCTCTCCTCTTCTGTGCCTCTTCCTCCCTGCCTCTTCTCTCCCGTGTGATATATCAGTCTAAAACTAATCCCTTAGTGATGGATTAAGGCTCGTTCACACTGCCCGAGGTTTGCAAAAGGGTGTGTGAGAGAGAGAGAGATGGAGATATAGAGCCGCTGAAAAAGAGATAAAAACAGAAAGAAAGTGTGATACATTTCTCTGTGTGCATGAATACATGTGTATATATGTCAGAACATATAAAGTGTTAATAATCTGAGTCGATGTAATAAGAGTGTGTTGGAGTGAGAAAAGGAAAGTGTTATCAGACTAATAACCGTGGATGTCTAGACTAAGATGTGTAGCTTGTGTATCATGCAGTTAATCTGATGGAAGCTGGAAATAACCGGGACAATTAATGGCTGATGAAAGTCTCTTTCAATGTCTGAAATATTCAAATAAAAATTCTTCCAACTCCAATTGCATGAATCAAAGCCAACTAAAATAAACAGTTTAGTGACAAAGTTTAAAAACACATTTTTTTTTCATGATGTATATTCAGGCTCAGGCTCAGAATGATGTTCTGGCTGATTAATTTATCTGTCTGAATAAGTCTGAGGTTGAATTTAATTTAAGTGAATAAAGTCCTCTCATCGTCTTCAGTGCTGGATCCCTTTTGACCAGCAGCAGCTCCCCCAATTTACTAAATACTTTACTCAATACTCAATACTGAAAAGCTCACATGGGATATATTTCTGTGACTCTTCACAAGATGAGAACCAGTCCGAACCGTGTACAGATGTAATGTGTAACTGGTGGAATCAAGGCATTAATTTACACACATATGTAACAGCCCCAATCATAAATTCATAAAAATTAAACATGTTTGAAATGTAATACACTTTCATTGTTCCCGACTACTACTTGAAACTAGCTCCAGATTTGTCTTTAAACGGTCCTCAGTCTTTATAATGTTGTTTATTCCATCTTATTTGGTGCCTTGTTTTGTGTTTCTCCTGCTTCTGGCTGTGTGATGATAACATTCTCCTGCTTTAGGCCAAATTCTGGCCTCTCCCCAAAATTCCCTCAATTTTTCTCACTCAGTTGAAGTCTTCCATTAATCACGTACAGTGGCCCAAAGGGAACAATAAACGGTCCCTTTCACATGAATATTTGACAATATTAAAAGCAAAATATTACACAAGATGAAAAGCAAACAAAGGACTATTTTCTGCTTTTTGTTTCTTTGCTAACTTTCACACATGAAACCTGACAGGCGGTGGAAATACAGCACTGAATAAAAGTTCAGGTCACATGTGTAGCCCGTGCGTTTAGTGAAATGTCACCTCAAACCGGTTTTAGTAGCAGACTTCTTCTGGGCTGACCTTGTCTCCTACAAAATTACCTTCCCATACAACTAAACTGCATTCTCATTTATGTTTCGTATTTGCTCACGGATGATGGTCACAGTTTTAAACACGTGGTTAATGTTGTAAACTGAAACAAAACATAATGGTTTGGCTTAAAATCATGTTTGTTACATTTTTTTAAGTTACGGACGTAATTTTAAATAACTCAATGTTGATTTGGTTTGGTTGATTTGATTTTGGTTTCACATGGGACATTTTGGTTCCACCCATCCACCCCGACTTCCTGCAGATAGATAGATATATAGATAGATAGATAGACAGACAGACAGACATAGAGGTAGGTAGGTAGGTAGGTAGATAGATAGATAGATAGATGGATAGATAGATAGATAGATAGATAGATAGATAGATAGATAGATAGATAGATAGATAGATAGATAGATGGATAGATACAGTATGTCCTAAAAATAATAATAAAATAATAATAATAGAAAAAAAGAAAAGAAAAAGTTTAAAAAAAAAAGACAAAGTATAGTATGTCCTAAAAATGTAAAAAAGATAATTAAAAAAATATATATTATGTCCTAAAAATGTAAAAAATAAATAAATAAATAAATAAATAAAAAAGATTTAAAAAAAAAAATTTAGAAGTCAGAGTATAGTATGTCCTAAAAATATATAAAAAAAAAAAAAAAGTTTAAAAAAGTAAAAAAATAGTATGTCCTTAAAAAGTAAAAAAATAAAATAACAAAGTTTAAAAAAAAGTCAAAGTATAGTATGTCCTAAAAATATAAAAAAAAAAACAGTCCTACTTGTGGTGTCTTTTGATGTATTTATCAAGGACTAAATTTATTCATTTACTTTTCATGACATAACTCTCATTGCTTGCTGTCACTGCATCCCAAAACAAATGAGTTTAATAAATTGCTTTTGTTACCACCAACTCTCTGAAGACACTAATAATTTCCCTGTAACTCTGCCTGGTTCTTACAAAATGGCAGCTTCACAATAACAGCACTTCTGCTGCGAGTCAGTAACTGTTACCTCTGCTCCTTCCCTTTTAGTGCTTTCCTAATACCGTTAATCCTTTGCAATTAATTCTCTGTAGTGCTGATGCTCTTTAAGCAGCGTGCTTATTGTTCCGTAACGACACCCATCTGTTACCGCTGACAGAGAGCGAGCGCACCGAGCAGGACCAGATAAAGACGGAGGAGGCCGATGCAGCCGAGACAGAAAACAAAACAAGGATTTATTCAACTGAAAATCTTAAAAAAAGCTGCCAGCTCTGTCCAGGTTTCCCTTTTGTCTCTTTGTTTTCTGTGGAACTAACACACTGTAATTACATCCTGCAATTTCTCTCCTCTTCACTTGTTTCTCTTCCATTAACCTTTTCAGTTTTCATCACCATGTCTCTAACCTCCACCTCTCTGAAAGCACAATGAGACCCGGAGGTCAGCAGTGGGAAGTCAGATGAAGGACACTGAAATGTCACATCACTATATCTCCATAGCCAAGAAATTACTGCCACAGTTGGTTTAATGTTTACATTAATTATGATGATGAGATTTGCATTTTTGTGTGTGCAAAAACTCCAATGTATCATAAACAGCTGCATACAATTCTATGAAATCGGTGTCATTAACCTCTTGACATTTTAGAGTCACATGATCCTCCACCTGCCATTCATTACCTCATCACCTCTCGAGTATATAGTATCTGCTCAGTAGCCTGAATGCTCTGTCACAATGCTCTCTGATACAAAGCAAGTTGAACTTTAGTCTCGCTCTTTGTCGCCTGGCTTCACCGAGCCATCAGTTGCTGCCTAATTCTGCCCATGAAGATCTTAAATCCTTATAGAAGGTTTCTATTAGAGAACACTACAAACATATTCAGTAGTTCAGTGCAAATAAAATAAAACAATATTCTTGCTCAGATTTTCTGCATAGGCCTTTCTCACAGCAGATACATTGGCTGTAGATCTTTGGAGGTCCCTGGTAGTTACATTTATCATACTTTTGGTTTCAGTTAACTACTTTTTGAGTTTAGTGGGATGAGCTGTGTGCAACGGCTCGACGAATTCCCCTTCTTTTGTTCATCCAACCCTTTGTTTGCTCAGTTGCATTTTTTTTGACAGTTACTTTTACCTGATTTATTATAAATCGATTGCCGTAACAATCAGGAAAAGCCAACAGATCTATTCGGTCTCTAACAATTTCCAAAGGAGATTTTAGATTAGTGAGAAACGCTTTTTTTAGCCAATTTCAATCCGAAACTCTGAAGGTCTGCAGCGTAAGTTACCATGGCGATCTAGCCAGGTTAAAAGAGAGCCACCTTCACTAATCTATCTCCGTAGTACGCCCCTCTGAAGGTGCTCTGTGGTGTTTTCTTGTTCACATTCAGTGTTCCTCACCACGATGCATTGTGTGTGTGTTCGTCCTTTAGGTCTAACAAATGTGTTGACTGCGTTTCCTTCCTCATAAAACATTTACAACCTGCAGTGTTTACATCCATGTTTACTTCCTGGCTCATTGCTGCATTTCTTGGTCCATTATTTCCACCTGTAGATCAGCTGAATAGTGTGAAGCCATTGGCAGCAAAGACTATCATGGTACCAATGTGTGCATGCATGTGTGCACAAGACAAAAAAAACGGGGACACACTCAAACAAAAAACGTGGCAAAGCACTGCTAGTGATAAGAAATACTTTAATGTGGACATATTCTTCCTGTTTCATTTGAACAATTAATTCATATGAAGTTCTTCTTCCTACGAAAGCGACTAATCCTGAATAACAACTCACAAACTAAGGTTAGATGATTCCAAACGTTTGGTTTATTGGTCACTGGGGAGCGTTCTGGGGAGATGAAGATTGTAATACAGGAGTTAAAAGAAAAACAATCATTTTAAATTTGAGAGCAAATTTGCCAAAGCTAAGTTTATGATGCTGCAAATGAAGAAATGTTTCTAATTATTAACTGATTCACTGCTGAAATACAAATGTAATGTGTAAGCTGTGACAGTGAGAGTGGAGACGATGATGCTGATTAGTTACGGACTTTTGACCGTGACTAAGATTTAAATAAAAAACATGTCGGGCTGGACAGAAATGACAGAGAAATGAAAGGGTTTGCATGGAAATCTTAGAAACACATTAAATCAGAGCTACCGAATGATGAAATGATTGAAACAGGCTGAAAGGACTGAAGAGAGATGTGAGGAGAGGAATCTCATTATCCGTATTTAACCAGAAGACATGGTGACGAAATGTGGAGAGAAAATGGCAAAGAAGAGTGAGCGACTTTCACACACCTCCCCTTCTTTTCTTTAGGTCATTCTGCAGCTATTTCTGTGCAGTAATGGACAAAAAAAAAACATCCAGTTTCTCTCAGACTGAGGACAAATGGCCATTAGGATCATCTGCATGCAGGAGGTGATTCGTTTGTCCCGTCTGTGTGCTGGTTATAGCCCCGTCTCAGCGGATCTCACCACATTATCCTTTCTCTTGTAACAACACACGTCAGCTATGACCACTGAGACATCAGCATCCATTGAGGAAACAACCAGTTATCTTTTTATAATTAAATTAGTGTTGTATTTTTGTTGTGGTCCAATCAAACATGAGTGCACACTTACAAGCACTTCAGACAAATTCACACTTGTTGAAGCACAGACATGTGAGTGGATATGCAAATGCCGAAACACACACTCTGCCCTCTCAGACCGGCTGCACTTCATCCTATTAATCAAGGTTTAATAGTTCTCCGTATCTCGCTGTGAGCCTACGTCTCTGTCAATATTTGGACAAAAGTTTAATCTCCTTTTAATTATAACTTTCCCTGCCGGAAAATCCTCATTCAGAGTCATCTATCCAAAGTCCAGTCCAAATCATTTTTGTTTTCAACGCAGTTCAAATCTCTGCTGTCTGTCTGTCTGTCTGTCTGTCTGTCTGTCTGTCTGTCTGTCTGTCTGTCTGTCTGTCTGTCTGTCTGTCTGTCTGTCTGTCTGTCTGTCCTCATTAACCTATCCACCAATCAATATGGACACAATCCCACACAGACATGCTGCACTATTGAACTATTGAAAGTGAAGGTGATTTGTAGATAATATGTGTTTATAGTCATCAATCAATCAATCAAACTTTATTTATATAGCACCTTTCAAACAAGCTAAATGCAATTCAAAGTGCTGTACAGACGATTGACAAAATGCGGAATGTTAAAAATGGACCTAGAGACCAATGCACACCAAAACAGACAACACAAAAGTTCCTCAAATATGAAAGCAACCAAAGATGGGCATCCAAAATAAGAAAAGATAAATAAAAAAACAAGGAAATAACAATAAAATAAATAAATAAATAAAAACCGTGAAACTACACAAAGTAAGCAGATGGTATTTAACAATAAAATTCCAAAATAGTAAAAACAAAGGAGTAAAACAAACACCATATAGGTGATGATAAATAAAATAAGTATAAACATTAAAACCATAACATTTTAAAATTATAAAACACTACATAAAAGCCAGACTAAATAGATGGGTTTTCATGAACAGATTTAGTAGTCAACATGTGTTTGTAGGCAGAAACATGTGGATCAGGCTGCAGTTATAGATTGAGGTATTCATCATGTGTAGACCTACATTAGAAAGTATCAGGTCCACCTTGACTTAGTCGACACATTATATCATATTTATCTTTGATTTGATAAATTATGTTTACCTCTCATCTCCTCTTTCCTTCCCTCCCCTTCTTTCCCTTTCTTTTCCCCTCCCCCCTTTTTCGTTTTTTCTCCTCTCTATTGATGATGATGATGATGTCATTTCCTTGTTTTTCCACCAATAGGATTGCACATTGATGGAGAACCACCCCCCCACTCTCCTGATTAGTGTAACACTATATAGGTGTGCAAGCTGCTGCTGAATGCTGAAAATCACCCTGATGAAGACCTGCGCTGGACATTTTAAACAATTATTGCCATGTTAAATAAAGACATTTTAAGTTTGTTCAAACATTACAGTGTGCATTGGATTATTTTGAGGGAGACTTGAATTTTGTACTTTTTTGAGATCATATTCCAGCCATCTAATGAACCGTTCACAAGCCTGAATAAAGACTTAGTTTAGTTTTCAGGTTAGAGAAGGATTCCTGAATCAGGGCGAATGTATCTTTACACTTTCCAACATCAGTGAACATTCCTGGCTGACTTCTGTTACACCTATTGTGTTTTATTCTTGACTTTTAAAAGCAGTAGTTGCAGTTCTTGCAGCTCCATTATTTTGGTTTTATCGTGCACTGAGAAAGTTTGCATGTGCTGCATGTGTACTGTGTCTTTACATAATCTCCTCGTGTGGCGACGTCTTTCATCTTGGCTCTGCCTTAGATGTCTTTGTTTCCTGTTCCAAGCCTCATTAGTTCACTGAATTCAATCATGCAAGTGTATACTAAGTGTATCCTCTCTTTATCCTCACTCCGACCATCTTACTCCTCCTTTTATTTTCTTCCTTCTCCTTCATCTACCTGTAAAACAAGGAATATATATATATATATATATATATATATATATATATATATATATATATATATATATATACATGTGTGTGTGTGTGTGTCCTTCAAATATCTCGTGAACCGGTCATTCGATCTTCTTAATTCTTGCCGGATGTATTGATGGGGACCTGCACTAGTTTGGTGAAAAGAGAGATGTGCAAACAGGCAATGGGCATAGGAACATATCTTTGATCATTCAGTACCTGCTGGACCTTCCAGATGTCTTTTATTAGACTTTTTTTCCAGCCTGGTCTCCTAAAAATTACATTCCAATACAATGAAACTACATTGTGAATTACTCCAGTAATTTTCTCCTGGATTACGTTTGTTTTTGACGTATCGCAAATACATTTAATCAAAGTCGGCATAGTGAGGAGGTCGGGAGGGGGGGGGCGGATGGGTCAAACATGGGACTTTCACCCAGGAGACCGCTGTTCGTGTCCAGTGTGAAACCAAAAGTAACCCACTTCTGTTAACCCAAACCATGATCTTTTACTAAACCTTACCAAGTAGTTTTGTTGCCCAAACCTAAACGTAATTGAGAATGCTGTTTCGAACCGGCGAAAGTGCTACGAGCGGTTAAAACACTATAACATCGATATGTAGACATGTTGATATGAAATGTATTTTTAGTTCAAAATCGTCGAGATTCAACACATCGGTGGTTTGCAGAAACGTACTAAACGTTCATTTAATATCTTGTGACTGCCAACCTGATAAATTTAAGTCCAATATTCAATCTCCTTTTAGCTCTGGTTTGGTCTCCACCACATCCTGAGAAGAATATCGCTCTTGAGCTACTAGATGTTCTACCGATCCTTCACTAGCTAGTCGCTAACTTGCTCTGTATGTCTGTCGGTCTGTCCCACATTAGTGGAAACCTGTCCGTCACTGCCTCTCTCTTTCACAGACATGGAGAGTAAGTTTAAGTGTAAATGGATGAAGGAGAGAAAATCAAATGACAGAAGGAAAGAAGTATATTAAAAGGCATATGAAGAGTAAAACTCCTTTTCTTAATGGAGAGATGATATTCCTCTTAGAGTCAGAAGTCCAATAGCTGATAGGTTTGTGGACATTGATCCACGGTTTGCAGAAAGAACAAACAGTTCCTCCAAATGTTGAATATCAATGAAAACATCTAAAGCCCATTAAAGGTCTTTAATGCACATTTCCCCACTGTGGGACTAATAAAGGAATATCTTATCTTATCTAATCTTATCTTAATATATACTTATTTAATATTATGTATTAACACTAGATAATGTAAAAGGTGGGACGTCACAGTGACAGACCAACAGAGAGTAATCACCATTAGATGAATGAAGAGCAAAGATTATTGTGATATGCAGAACACATTTAGCTTTAATTGCATCTGGATAATAAACGCAGCTGGACGTCACTTTTCTTAATTCTTTTCTTCGGTGTCAGAGAGTTATTGGCTGTGTGTTCAATCAGCAGCACTTTGTTTCTGCCGGCTGTTTTTTTTTTTTTTATCTCGGTTGTTAAATTGATCATAAATCCAACTCTGAGTGCCCGTAAAAAAAAACGGTCTTGAAATGTTTCACATTTCGTCTGCCTGCAGAAGCTGCCCTCCAATTTCCGGAGCCTCTTTTCTCTGCTGAGCGTCTAGACAGCGGTGGACCTCGCAGAAACCAATATCACACATCAGCAGCCTTCTCCACACGTGGTAATAATGGTGTTTGTGTGTGTGTGTGTGTGTGTGTGTGTGTGTGTGTGTGTGTGTGTGTGTGTGTGTGTGTGTGTGTGTTTGGAGAAGTGAGCAGGGATGTATTGTATTTTTCTCCTCTCTCCGTGTGTCCCTGAGGAATATCATGATGGTTTTTGTTGTTTGTGCCTGTCCACGCATACATGTGAGTTATTTCCTTTTCCATTAACCTCTTTGCTTGCTTATCAATTCGTCTGAGTCTTAAAGCACTTCTGGGCCTTTTCTCTCACTGTTTCAGACTTTTGTTTGAAACCTTGATCGTCTCTCAGGAAATACTAAATAAATAAATATGTTTTACAACAAGTTATTGTCTTCCAGAGGCTCTATAAGTTCAGTTTTAGGGTGAGAGTGAAGCTACAGGTATCATATGAAACTAGAGAACCTAAAGAATCCATTGGTACCAACCATGTCATGCTACCATGTCCCTTGACCTCTGACCTGAAGATATGTGAATTAAAAATTGGTTCTATGGATACCCACGAGTCTCCCCTTTACAGAAATGCCAAGGAAGAAGCTGTAATCCATTATCCAGAGCTCCTGTGCTCCTGTCATTGGTGGAAACGTGTCCGTGAACTCTGCTGAGGGAAGATCTGAAACACCTTGTAATGAGAATCCGGTTCCGGATCAGGTCCCAGAAGGACCAGGAGTTTGGACTGCTTGCTGGAAAGGTGCTAGTTCATCGAGGTGCTCTAGGCCAAAGCACCGAATCCTCTAAGCAGCTGTGCTGCATCTGACATCTCTCCACATTTGATGTCTGTGTGGAAATCAAGAACAAAATAACAACAGAATGAAAAATGAATTTCCCCAAGAGGACAAATAAAGTTCCTCCAGTGCTCCATCTGACCACTCGTCTGTGTTTTATTCCATCTCCTCCTGATTTCAGTGATAACTGAGTGGTCGAGAGGGCCTCAATCAAGGTCCGGATATTCTCTCCCCCGCTCCATCTCTCTGGCTTTTCTCCCTGTTTTTTGGTCTTTTTTTATAGAGCTCTTACATTCTCTCTAATCTTGTGCTTCATACTGCTTCTCTCTTGCATTTGGAGCGAGGCACTTCTTTGTGTAACCTGCAACACGTGAACTGTTAAAGTGTTTTTTGTTGTAAATTGCAGCGATGACTCGTTTTGTATTTGGGTTAATAAATCTCTCTTTATTTTTGCTTACATCTCAGTTTCCTTGATTCTTTTCCCCCGGTTTAATTTTATTGTTACTCCCCTCATCCCCTGTGATAATATAAAATGCAATAATAAAACATTACCTAGACTGAAAAAAAAGTTTTGATGTCAGGGAACTGAATGTAAAAGTTTTTAAAACTTGATTTGATCTTACAGAAACAGGCAGACTGTTTCAAGGTTTAGGTGCTCTAAACTCAGCAGAAGAAGGGCTTTGGGAACTGAGAGGAGAACTTTATTGGCAGACCTCAAGGTTTATTTTAGCGTGTAGGTGGTTAAGCCACCGACGGCTGTAATAAGTTTGATACTAATTTTATTGGCAGACATTGTAAGGAGGTAAAAGTTTGCATCTCGGTGCCTACCAACAGTTTAACCATGACTATGCTCTCTCCTCAACTTTCATTTTAGTTTCCTAACCAAACCTATAGGTGGCAGATCAGAAAATCAGTTTTGTAATGCTCTTATGGGTTCCTCTGGAGGTCACTCACTGTGTTTCAGCACATTTAACAACATATTTAGCTCGGAGGCAAAGCGAGGGCCGACAGATCACGGCACCAAGTGTAAGGAGGAAGCAATCCAAACTCCTGAGTGCTCTGGGAACCGAGGGTTGATCTAAACCAGCAACCCCGGTTCCCAACAGAGGATGGAAAGATACGGCCGAAGAGCTGATATTCATCTACTCATGTTTTTGCTGCAGAGCAAAAGAATACTTCTCTCTCTCTCTCTCTCTCTCTCTTCTTTACAGTCTCCTCCTGCTGGAGATAAAGTAATGGATACCGGAGGTTTGTTGGCCTCTAACAGGTCGGGGTGACGGGGAGCACGGGGGCTTGAAACTCAGTGTTTATGCAGCTCTTCTGGGCCGTTTATGCAATATTCATATTTAAAGCATGGATAAACGACATTTCCATGTGTTTATCCTCCTCTCTACTGCTGATTAGAGAATGAGCCACTGGAGTCCAGAAAGTGCACAGAGGCCAGATTGATGCTGAGATTGACATTTAGATTTTTTTTTTTTAATACAGAATTAGCTCTCCTACTCAGTTCCTGCTCAGACTTGGCATTAAACATGTGGGCAGGTGTCAGACCTTTGCCGTGCACCGGAACAAAAACACCGGCACATCACAGACAGAATGATAACAACATCCAAAACACAAGATTCACTCTCAGTTGTTTTATGTGACATGAGAAATACAGCAGCAGCAGGCAGCAATGCACGTCCTGTGCCTAGCCTGATATAGATATATGTATAGATAAGATATATTTTAATATGTTGCTATAGCCTATAAAGAACACACAGTTCTACCGACAGGATACAGTAGTGAACAGAAGCCGTTTCCATGCTGCAAAGCTTTTCATATTTGTAAGAAACGACTCCCCTGCATTCCACTTAATGCTGAGAAAAGGATTTAGATGCTGCATGAATCTGAACAGGAATAAGCAGTTAGAGAAGATACGCATAATATTTTGTGTGACCATGAAAAAAAAAATGTAAAGTAGTAGTTGGAAATGACAGACATGTGTCCTCGGTGTGTGTTGGAGGAGGCAGAGAGGAGACTGTGATGCCCTCCCGCCACGCCGGTGCCAGCGTGCACACCTGTTCTGGGTCAAGTTTATTGAGTTGGAAAAGATTAAAGCACACCTCCTTACCAACACACACGGAGAGGAGAGAGAGCGAGAGCTCGGTCCAGATGCACAAACACACACACACACACACACACACACACCAGTTTAAACAGTGTGTATTTGTACAGACAGAATGTGCTCACGTCTGTGGAGAGTTAGTGAGTTATTGCAGTTGGACTGGATTGTAAAAGCGTGCAGTGATTGCTGATGAAGGGACAACTGCAGTAACGTCGTGCATGTGGATTTTTATTGTTTGTGAATATTGATTTTGGTGCATGGCAGCGTGCAGCGTTCACTCATATAAACCTAAATTCAATAACAGCTGCTTCTGTACAGCCTCCCATAAAAGCTAATGTAATCGCGTTCTGTCCTTTCAAGTTAACTGAGGACTACATAGCAATCACATTTGAGACAAAAGCAATAACAACCAGAGAAAGTAATAAACTCAGTCACCAGGTCCGAGTGGATCAGTGGGAACGACCGTTTTCTTACAGTTTTCCCATGAAGCACTGAGACATGAATAAGTCACTAGATCCTGTAAACAAGACCAGACCAGTTCTGAAAAAGTTCAGCTACTACTGGACATTTCTATGTTGTGTCCCACTGGGTTAGATCTGGAGAGAAAACTTCAGCCAAGGCTTTCAAACGTTTGGTGACAGTTTGAAAAGCTTCTGACTCACCCTGGATTAGAAAATCACCTTTGAGCGCTACAAACTTGGATGAGTATGTTTCACTCTTTTTGGGGATTATGTCTCCGTGCTCAGATTCTTTGAAAGCTCCCTCAAAGAAAGGAGACAAATATAACTGTAAAACCAAGTTATAGTCAACACCTAGATGTAAATGTAGGAGTTAACCTTCCTCAGAGAGACAATCAGGAAAAGGAATCTTGTAAATGTGTGGAGGCACCGATGTGCTGTATAGTAACAGCTCTGTTGTTGTTGAGAGGTGAGCAGGAGGAGTCTGATTATTTATATATTATATATAAATATCATAAGTGCTCTGCTTCGGTTTGTCCTTGCTGGTGACTGTTTGTGTGTTAAAGAAACAGAGGAAGGGGATGTGTTGAATTATCCTTTTGCAGAGCAACAGCAAATAATGGATTTCCTTAAATTGATTTTCTTGTCCAGGGTGAGTCAGACACTCGCCGCCAAACTGACATTAAATTGAGTCGAATGTTTCCATAATTGGGCAGGTGGCTGCTGTCGGGTTTAGATGGGATCTTTCCACCGAGCGGTCGCCGCCTGTTTGTTTTATTCTCCTGATGTTAAACGTCATTTTCAGCAATTTCTGTAAACACCAATAATGGTTTATGGCTGTGTGATTTGATTACAAAGCCACCCACGCTCTGCGCGCTGAGCATTCATTAGTTTATGAGATTAGTATTATGGGATTGCAGCTTTATTAGAGAGTACACACAGCAGAGAGGGGCAGTGGGAGAGAGAGAGAGAGAGAGAGAGAGAGAGAGAGAGAGAGAGAGAGAGGAAAACAACAACATGCCGTCAGGATTGACCAGAGTTCACAGCGTTTTACCTCCTGGGACACGTTTCACCAACCGACCTTCACTACTGATGTTCCACTTCAATGTGTTGCCAACGGAGGTTATCTTTTTGTTGTAATGAATAAACAATATTAACCAACTGTTGTGCATTATTGGGCAGCAGCCCCTCCAGTAATCTCCTGCACTGCCGACAGATAGGGCTGTCAATCCAACGTATCTCAAATCAAAATGTACCTTGAAGGGAGATTTGTATTTATTTATTTGTATTATATAAGTATTTAATACTCTTATCAACATGGGAGTGGACAAATATACTGCTTTATGTAAATGCTTGTATATATTTATTACTGGAAATCAATTAACAACACAAAACAATGACAGATATTGTCCAGAAACCCTCAAATGTAAAAAAAAGTTCGAAAAATGTAAAAAAAAAAAAAAAAAAATGTTGACTATAATGTCCCAAAAAAGTCTGAAAAATTTCAAAAAATTGAAAAATGTCTGAAAAATGTAAAAAAAAAATTGTAAAAAAAATTTCGAGAAATGTCAAAAAAATGTCAAAAGAAAAAAGTTCGAAAAATGTCCCAAAAAAAAGTCTGAAAGATGTCAAAAAATGTACAAAAAAAATCTGAAAAATGTCCAAAAGATGTAAAAAAAAAAAAAAAAAAACCTGAAATTTAAAAAACGAAATGAAAATCTGAAAAAATGTCCGAAAAATTAAAAAAAAGAAAAAAGAAGTTCAAAAAATTTATAGGAAAAAAAAGCCTGACAAATGTTAAAAAAAATGTACAAAAAAAGGCTGAAAAATTAAATGTCCGGAAAATGGAAAAAAAATGTTTTTGAATAATTTATAAAAAAAATTGAAAAATTACCGAAAAATGTAAAAAAAAAATGAATAGAAAAAAAGTCAGAAAAACGTCCAATAACTATAAAAAAAAAGTTTGAAAAATTACAAAAAATGTAAAAAAAAAAAAAAAAAGTCTGAAATATTTAAAAAAAATGCCTCACAAATGTTAAAAAAATGTACAAAAAAAGGCTGAAAAATGAAATGTCCGGAAAATGGAAAAAAAATGTTTTTGAATAATGTCGAAAAAAAATTGAAAAATTACCGAAAAATGTAAAAAATGAAAAAAGTCTGAAAAACGTCAAAAAACTATAATAAAATAAAAATTTGAAAAATTTCCAAAATATGTAAAAAAAAAAAAAAAGTCTGAAATATTTAAAAAAAAAAAAAGTTTGGAAGATGTCCCCAAAAAGTCTGACAAATGTCAAAATATTTACAAAAAAAGTCTGAAAACTCAAATAAAGTGAAAGAGAAAAATGTCCAAAAAATGTAAAAAAAAAAAAATAGAAAAGAAAAGTTCCAAAAATGTAAAAAAAAAATTCTGAAAAATGAAAAAAAAAAAAAATTGAATAATGTAAAAAAAAAAAATTAAAACTGTCAAAAAATGTCCCAAAAAAAGTCTGACAAATGTAAAAAAAAAAAAAAAAAGTTTGAATAATGTTGAAAAAAAATTGAAAAATGTAAGGAAAATATCCGAAAATGTCAAAAAATGTCAAAAAAAAAAAAAAAAAAAAAGAAACATAATGTCCAGAAACCCTCACAGGTTCTGCATTTAGCATAAAACAATATGCTCAAATCATAACATGGCAAACTGCAGCCCAACAGGCAACAACAGCTGTCAGTGTGTCAGTGTGCTGACTTCACTATGACTTGCCCCAAACTGCATGTGATTATCATAAAGTGGGCATGTCTGTAAAGGGGAGACTCGTGGGTACCCATAGAACCCATTTACATTCACTGATCTGGAGGTCAGAGGTCAAGGGACCCCTATTTAACCTCCTTTGCGACAAGCTAGCATGACATGATTAATCAGGTTTTCTAGTTTCATATGATACCAGTATCTCCACTCGAGCTTTAAAACTGAGTGCAGTACAACCCCGAGAAGATCGATTGCTTTAATGCATTAAAGAAATTGCAGGCATTAAAACAAATTTGCGTTAACGTGTTATTATCACGTTGACTTTGACAGCCCTGATTTAAACACTTATTGTGAAAACTGATTCATCATTCAATCTTTTAGCTAAAGTCAAAAATATTATTTTACAATTGTAAAAGATGATTTTCTGCTGCACCGGAGTAGTTTAGTCATAAAAACTGTCATTATAAATAATCCCAAAAGACATTCTTTTATATCGTTGTTGAGTCATGAATTGTTATTTTCTGGGAACAAATGCATTATAAAACCAACCGATTCAAATCAACTTGTTTCTGCTCTTGCAGTCTTCTTTGACACAGCGATGCTCATTTCTAGAGAGTATTTTTAAAAAGAGGAGCTTCAATGTGAAGAAGTGGAACAACAGAATCCTACCAATTATCTATTATCTTATTTTAAGGGAAGTCTTAGGCTGATTATAATATATATATTGACCTATCACATAAATGAGAGAATGGTTTAGTGTGGGGAACACTATCTACATGTTGTTTAGATAATAAAGCTGTTTTTTGATGCAAACACTGGGACATGAACACAGTTAATATTAACTGCTGAACATCATAATTTTAGTCCTGTCATTGTGAGCATGTTAAAGCAAACTGTGCCTCAGTACAGCCTCACAGAGCTGCTCTTAAGCTCTTTGCACACCAAGTCTGTATTTTTCAGTGGTCAAACAACTCCGGACGGATGTGAAAAAACACAGTAAATCAAACCTTAAAACTTTAATGACAGACGTTAAGTTTCTGAGTCGGTGTATAAACGTGATTCAACGTGAGGTCGTATTTATTTTTAAACGTGTGACAACTTCAGATAAAAAATACAGACTTGGTGTGCAAAGGCCTTCAGTCTTGTTAACACATTATTTTTTTTATGGATGATGCCTCTCTCTCATTCATCCATCCCCCCCCCCCCACATTGATCAGTATTCATGCAGTGTAGTGGAGTCACCTCACTGGCAGCAGAGATCTGCTGGAGGTGACATCTGAAAAGGTCCTGGGAGACTGGAATTAACTGAGATGGGATAGAGGGAGAGAGTGAGGGATGGCATGAAATTAGGATGGCAGAAATAGGAAAAGCGAGGAAGACAAGGTGAGGGAAAGGAGAGGTAACGGGGGAAGGGTGAAAAGACGGGGAGCAGAAAGTCGGAGAGGCTAAACTATATCTGGTATTAAAGAAGACAGGAGGTAGAGAAAAGAGGTATAGAGGTACTATAAGAAACAGCCAGACTCACTGTGAAGAGAAATAAAAGATGACATTGGTGAAGAGGATGAGCGTACGGTCGGTTTGTCTTTTGAGCCACCTTCAGCAAGGACGAAGTGGAAGCAAAGTTCAGGTGCACTTTTTTCTGTGTTTCCAGAAGCCTCTCTGACTCGGGTCTTTTAGAAAGACAAGTATGTCATCATGTTTCTTCTTTTCACCATTATGTGCATTTTCTTTTTTTTATCTTTCAGGCAGAAAATCAATACAGGAGACTGACTGAGGACGAGGGAAGCAGAGCGCTGGACTAATACCTGCTTTGTACAAAGCAGAGGAGGAGGAGGAGGAGGAAGAGGAGGAGGAGGAGGAGGAAGAGGAGGAGGAAGAGGAGGAGGAGGAGGAGGAGGAGGAGGAGGAGGAGGAGGAGGAGGAGGAGGAGGAGGAGGAAGAGCTGAGTGAAGGAGAGATGGATGGTTTGTACTGGTCGTCTATATTACTCTTGATAATTGGAAATCTTTTCTTTTCCTTTCTTTTGTTTATGCCACAATTTGCAGCTGATCTTTATATCTTGTATAGCCTGTAGTAACATTAAAATCCAATCTAATAATATCCTGAAATCAAATATTAAAAATGTTACTTTTAGCATTATGATGTTTTATTTCATCTGGTGATTTGCAGGTTAAAACTGGACTAAAATGGTGAAGAAAAGTAAAGTTTTTGAGATGTTTACATTATATAACACCACGTAATTGATTGTATTTGAATGTAAAGTAGATCCTAACAGCACATTAAACGGTTAAATGTTGTTTTTATTTGGGTTATCAATGAACCTACACATCATGTACGTGTCCGGATACAGAAAGCATCAACAGATATAATTTCTTCAGAGAAGCAACTATTTGATCATATTCGCTCCCTGGATCAGCTCATCCCAGAAACCTTGCCTTCTCCTTGCGGTATTTAAATAGTAGATTCAGGAAAAGTGTGTCCTTCTGTGATATAAGCTCATTTTCTTGCAGAGTTAGGTGAGAAGATTGATATCACTCAGGTGTCTGTATGTTAAATATGAAGCTACTGCAAAGACGGGATGTCACGATACCAGAAATTCAGTAGTCGATCTCACCAGTGCAGTTCCATGATTCTCGATACTAATTTGATACCACGATAGAAAACAAAACAATGAATCCAACACTCCTTTATTGCTGTTTGCATACTGGTTTATGTGAATTAATTATTAATCCTTGATGATCTGCTCAAGTTTAAAATCCGATTTGAAAACATCATGATAACGTTATAATTTACCTTCACCCAATAGCCATTTTTACCGATTATACCTTGAACGCATCATAATGTAACTCAGTGCAGCCTCCATACGTTAGCTGTTAGCTCCATTCTTTAGCCAAGCATAGTTTGTTGTTTGCAATGTAGAATAATCCAGGAAATGTTCTATTAGTGCTAAACTAGCTTAGCTTAGCATAAAGACAGGGAACAAGGAGAAACAGCTAACCTGGTTCACATACAGTATAGTGTAGTGTACTGTATACTGTATAGAGTAGTATCTGTAGTAGTATTGTAGTTTGACCAGCTACAACATTAATATGGGGCTTACAGATAAACGTATCAGTGATTTAATAGACACTCTGAAAGAGACCATTTTGCATAATGAGTACATGAGGTCCATGAACTATCTCAGGTTTTTGAGGTGAAGTGAATTAGTGTTATTTTAAACACTCTCAGTAGTCTCATTATTTCATGTCTAGTTATTTAAATCGTGTCCTTTCGTTTCATTATTTCAAGCCCCTCGGTTCTTCTAAACTAAATTAAAACATTCAAAGTGAAAAATAAAAACATTTCATTTGTGATTTTTTTTTCTAATCTATCATAATTATTAAGTTCTCCACCCTTCATAGATAGAAACTACAGGGAGCTGCTGGTTGACCTTGTCTCTTTGATCGCGTTGCCGTGCATGAACAACAGGACATAAAGGTTTCCATCAGGCAGAGGTTACATGTGGGAGTTCTTTTGATCAGCTCCATGAAAAGTGTTGTCACTCCATGCGGGTTATAATCAGAAAGAATAGCTCTGCTTCATCACCACCGGGCTTTCAATTCAGCCAGTGTAGTGTACTATAGTTTCTATGCAGGTATTCATTGGAGCTGCGATCTTCTGCGGGTTTCAATTATGAGACACAAGGACAAAGCTGTGACATGCATGCAAAAAGACAACAGAGGAAAGGCACACATTATGCAGTAGACACACAACAAGACTTACACACTTATGAAGACGGTAGATACAAAGTGACATTTTATCAAACGCTTTCAATTTGTCTAGAAAGATTTAAAACACATCAAATTAAATTAGTTTTGGTTTCACAGTGTCATTATGTGAACGCATTAAAGAAGTCTACAGGACACATCTACATCCTTTAACTCCTCCTCCCATCCCTCTCTCCTTTAACTCCTCCTCCCATCCCTCTCTCCTTTAACTCCTCCTCCCATCCCTCTCTCCTTTAACTCCTCCTCCCATCCCTCTCTCCTTTAACTCCTCCTCCCATCCCTCTCTCCTTTAACTCCTCCTCCCATCCCTCTCTCCTTTAACTCCTCCTCCCATCCCTCTCTCCTTTAACTCCTCCTCCCATCCCTCTCTCCGTTAACTCCTCCTCCCATCCCTCTCTCCTTTAACTCCTCCTCCCATCCCTCTCTCCTTTAACTCCTCCTCCCATCCCTCTCTCCTTTAACTCCTCCTCCCATCCCTCTCTCCTTTAACTCCTCCTCCCATCCCTCTCTCCTTTAACTCCTCCTCCCATCCCTCTCTCCTTTAACTCCTCCTCCCATCCCTCTCTCCGTTAACTCCTCCTCCCATCCCTCTCTCCTTTAACTCCTCCTCCCATCCCTCTCTCCTTTAACTCCTCCTCCCATCCCTCTCTCCTTTAACTCCTCCTCCCATCCCTCTCTCCTTTAACTCCTCCTCCCATCTCTCTCTCCTTTAACTCCTCCTCCCATCCCTCGCTCCTTCAACTCCTCCTCCCATCCCTCTCTCCTTTAACTCCTCCTCCCATCCCTCTCTCCTTTAACTCCTCCTCCCATCCCTCTCTCCTTTAACTCCTCCTCCCATCCCTCTCTCCTTTAACTCCTCCTCCCATCCCTCGCTCCTTTAACTCCTCCTCCCATCCCTCGCTCCTTTAACTCCTCCTCCCATCCCTCGCTCCTTTAATAAATATCTGGTATTTTCCAGTAAAAATCTGCCAAAAAGGGAGGATTCTTCTGCATAAATTCAACATATTGTTCCATTGAACTCTGCGTCTGCTGTCTGTGTTGTTGTGTAGTTATAGACCTGGCAGTGTTACAGCGGCGTGCTGAACAAACAGCAGAGCGGCTCTGATCGCTCCATCTGTATGAGCTGAACTCTGGCAGCTTATCTGTTCCTGCTCACCAACAGCAGCCGGGCATCGCTCCATCTTCAGCCCGACTGAAGCTGATTCAGGCAGGATAACAATCAAACACGTTGCTACGATAAACCTTTTGACTTCATTTTGTGAGCAATGAACTGTTGCACAGAGATTTGCCATGGTTGGGCCTCTTGGGAAGCACAAAGACATCAAAGTATTTGGAGGGGAGATACATATATAACATTGTTTTTGCATGGCAGAAATGGAACAAGGTGCCATTACTCAATACTGTACTTTAGTGCAATCTTCAGGTTTACTGTTCTTTTATACATTTCCACCTTTCCATAGGACTCTTCTCAAGAGTTTCTGATTTTCTTTCTAACTTACAGCCTATTGTTGATGCTTCAACTGATCTGAGAGCATTACTAATGGAGATAAAAAGCTCTTTTATGCTTCAGAAACCCTTGTGTCTGTAGTTTTCGGGCTCTGACAGGATCCATTCTTCACAATGAGTAGTTTTAATTTGAGGCACTCGGAGCAAAGAAAAAAACCTCAGCCTGTACTGTTACAGAATAGAGTTTCTGTGAGGTGTTGCAATACCAAGGCAATGCTGTTGCATCAGGGTTGTTATTTTCACTGATGCTAATTGTTTCTCACTGTGGAAAGAATTATGGACCCAAGAAAAATAAAACAGAATGTGAGACGAACTTGTAACAGTGACAAACACAGGAACATAGAAAGCACTTTTAATCCATTCATGTAAAATTCATCCTGAATCTGCAACAAATACTCACCACCTTTTGTGCTTGGCCATATTTTATTAAATCTGTTTGAGAGGTATCCTCTCCACTAAGAAACAAGGAGATGTGAGTGAAATGAACTTTGCTTGGCAGTGGAAATAAACTGGACAATAGCAGCTTCATGGTTCATAATGCAGACATGTCAGAAATCTTAGGTCATTTTTTTCTTGCTCCGATACAAATTCTTTTATTTATTAGCGGTTATCAAATAACAACAAAGACCAAAGTGAATTTATGCCATGTTTAATCTTCATCTAAGTAAATGAATCTGGCGTTTCACCCACAACCTCTAACACCTCCCAACTAAAGTCCTGTTTCCAGGAGAATTGAAATGTTCGTTTTCACTTCAGCTCATAAACTTTCGCCGTCATTTTCTCGCAAGTGCCCGATCAGTGCTGCCCATATGCAACTCTCAACAGAGAGGGAAGTGTAATGGCTAACTCCTCAGCTACTTCCATCATCAGATTAATTATTTTTCACCACTTGTCGAATCAGGCAAGTGAGTTGCTAGATCTACTAGCCCGGCGTGGCATTTAGTGGGTAATCCTTATTGTTGAGCCCTGCAGGACAGTTTGTATTTCACTCATCACATCCTGTTGGCATCCCTGCAGATTAAAAAACAGTTCTTATCCAAAGCCTGAATTTTATTCGGGCAAACACGACAAGTCATCAGCGTCCCATTAATGAATGAAACACTCGTCTCTGTTGCTGTTCAACATTCAGCATTCAAAACCATCAGACATGGAGACAGAGAGCCAAACAACGAAGCACATAATAAATGTTATCCATCATTCTGTAAATGTGAGTGTCACCTGCTGGTGCACATTAGAATCTAAATGAAGGAAGACAGCGGGAACATCCTGGGTTCAGTTCTCACAGTTGCTTCAGTTAGATTAGATTACACTTTATTGTGATAATGCTCTGATATGTATCTATATTACGTATATCTATGAATAAGACAAACACTTTTTAATAACACCCCAATAATGAACAAAACTTTAATGCATCAAAATGAGCACAGAGGTGAGTCAGACACAACACAACTAGAAAATTACAAGTTTCATCACAGTTACTGCAAGGCTGCTGTTATTGGATTATATTACGCTGTGCAGGCGTGTCCAATGAAACGGTAACTCAGAGTGAGTGAATTGGTGAACAAAAGCAGCTTGTGATGTTTGTCCTTCACCGTGCTCCTCTATGGAGATCAGTGCACAGGTGAGGCACGTTCTGATAATGAACTCAGTACACCTGAGAGAGGAGAAAGGCTTTATGTTCAGGGTTCCTGCAGCTCTTCTGCTCAACATTCACAACTATCAGACTAGAGACAGAGAGACACATAATACATATCTGTTAAAGAACTAACTGTTATCCATCATTCTGTAAATGTGAGTTTCACTTACCTCTTCATTTTACAAAGACATTCGCAACACTGACAACGACTGATGGAGAGAATAACTAAACATAAAGAGCATTATCACTAAGAAAGCACTCTTCAGGTTCTCGGCTGACAGAACTTCTCATCGTCTGATAACGTGCACACAGGAGCTGTGAACACTTTCAGCATCCAATCCATTCCAAAGTGATTTATAAAGCACATTTAAAAACAACAAAAGTTGACCAAAGTGCTAAGACCACTTTAAAACCAACAGGACATTAAAATAATAAAAGTGTTAAGACCAACAGGAAAGGAAAAAGGATTAAAAAAGGCAACTCATGCTGAGCCAAAAGCCAGAGAATAAATCAGTCAAATGACTAACAAAGATACTGGAGGATTCTACTGAACCCAACATTGTGTTTAATGAAGGTTTCTTTTTTTTTGGAGGGGGCAATATGTTGATATAAATAGTGAAATTAACAGAATTCTGGCATGTTGGCTGCATATTTTCAGTTGTTCTGCAGAAATGAAAGACAATTGATGACAGCATGAAATAGTTATTTCTAAATGTGAAGGCTCCTCTGTGTGATTGCCCTGTTTACTACTCTCTGGTTGGAAGTGAAGGCAGCACAATCAGCTGAACAGGACACACCTGGGCTTGGTTAGTTTTAAGGTCGGAGACCGGCACGGTGAAATCTTCTCTCCACACAAACACTTTCATTCTGCTCTTTTGTTGCTTTATGTTTAATTTCACATTTTTCAATATTCATGCAGCCCACTTTCATTCATCCACTCCCTAAATTGCTGATATGACTGATTTAACCTGCAAGTTTTGGCTGCTTTTCAACTGAACATATTTTAATTTTGGGCTGCAGAGTTTAAAAAAATAAAAAAATAAATTTGAAGAGATTTGGTTCGAGGAACTTGTGCACTTTCAATATTTTGTAACATTTTGCAAACTAAATGATGAATTAGGGAAAGTGGTGCAGTGTGTTACTTCATTGGGATATTTATTTGGACTGTATTTTAGGTATTGTGTTTATAGGTTGCCATGGTTGGAAACTTTTGTGTGATTGGAGGTAAAAACCCAGTCTCATGGGAAGGTGTATAAATAACACAACATAGCAAGGACATTTCGCGTGTCAGTTTTACTCCACACAACAAAACTACGGTAACAGCCGCAGTTTAGGCAACAAAACCACTTAGGTTTAGGAAAAAACATCATTGTTGGGGTTAAAATAATTACATAAACTAAGTAAAATATACGGAAACATGCCACTAACGTAACTTCAAAATGACCCAACAACACTTGAGGACACGAAATCCGGTCTGGAACACCGGTCTCCTGGTCCTGTCCCAGTGTTTAATCACTTGATTGTGGACACCTGAGAAAATTAGAGTTTCAGAGACTTTGTTTCCTGCATTTGGTGACTTAAATAATGAAAATAACTAAATAATAAGTTCACTGCAACACTTCTAATTTTAACTTTTAATTCTCAGGAAAGAAAAAAGAATAATTCTCCCCTCTGGTGTGAACTTGTGTGAAACTCTGGTATAAACTAATATTCATCAGTTTTTATTCAGTCATTCATTTTCTGCTCCTGCTTGAGTGTTTCTTTCTCTTCATTCTCTCCATCTCTCTCAGTGAAGGTCCTTTCAGACACAACGTGACAACGACACCACTGCACTCTGAAATCACTTATTTACAATGCTTGCGCTGCACGATGGCTTTGCTATGATGCTGTGATATGTGGCAGCTCTCCTCCGCCGGGAAAAGACATTTGGTGTAGCTCTATTGCCATCCGGGTAGGACAGTAGGACTTATACACACTGTACAGTCATAATAAAGCCATAAATTGGGAGAAATGGGGGAGAATTGTGACCCCGGGAGGAAACTGGGAGAGGGCAATAAAAAAACGTGAGTCTCCTGTGAAAAGCGGGAGGGTTGGCAGGTTTGGTCACATGGCTAAAAACATTTGTGTTTTTATGGTATTTGGTAAAAATGTGAAGAAATATGTGACAGTGAGATCACTCCGGTGACACTCTCTGTTCAGTTGCTTAATAATTGACATTTTAGAGATACAACAGTGTGTCGACTGTACAGTCTAATGAGGCACAAACATCCAGTGTATAAACTCCAGAAATCAGAAGTGAGTGGAAATCAGCAGAGATGATCGCTGGTCAACGTGAGATCCGTCAACCGGTGAAGTAAAACCAGGAATCAGGAATTATCCCCACAACGGGTGAATCGGATTACTTGGCAGAAGCTTCTCTCTGTACGATGAGGATTACAGCAGCTGTCTATAACAGAGCCTGGTTTTATTCAGACACAGAGAGGGAGAGAGAGCGTCTATCTCATTTCACACCGCTCAAAGTTCAGACTGAAGCTCTGACAAGGCACGAGCAGGAGAAGGAGAAGGGAAATGAACTGTCTGCAAGAGTTGGAGGAGAGAGACTGTGTGTCATTTCACTCCTGTGAGGACATCTTGGCTGCTCTTCTCAGCATACAAAAGCAGATTTGTCAGGCTGTATCCGAAACCTCATACTATACTAGTATTATATAATATTAGACGGTGAATCGAACATTTGCTCCGACGTTTTCAGAGTTTAGAAGCTCTACAAACTGCAGTGACAGCTAGCGCCTGCCGGGGTCGCTGAGGAACTGAGGAACGCAGTACGCAGTATGTACTGTACATTGTATACTGTATACTGTATATTGTATACTGTATATTGTATACTGTATACTGTATACTGTTTACTGTGTTCATCAGTAGTAAGCAGTAGGTGGTTTCGAATACAGCCAGAGTTTAAGATTTTCAGACTTTTCAATGTCAGAAGGTGAAGTTTCATAGAAAATGAATTTTCTGACACACACACAGATCTTTGCAGCTGCTGAAAGACTTGATTTTTCTTTCATATTTTACTTTACAGTTATTTGACTGCTCTGACTCAGTAAAAGTCTTATTTTCCTTTAAGTAATAACTTGTTGAGCTTCTCCTTGACATCCTCGTCTTGCCGAGTGAAGGCCTTCTGAAAGAAAATCATGATTACATTTCAACCGCAGACATTGTGTGTGTGTGTGTGTGCTCTCTTGCCTTCACACCCAGCCTGGGGGTTACAGACGCTCTGGTGCAAGATATCACATTTGGGAATCTGGAGACTGCCGGTGAGACAATTTTAACTTGAGACTGAGCTTCATGAATCCACGTTTCTAAAGAACATAGATGTCAACACCTCACAGTGACAGTCACAGCAGCTCAGCAACAGCATCAGTGTCTACACAAAGTATGGAAATTATACAATGAGTTGTTTTTTTATTGATTTTCTACTGTGCACAATGGTAGAACACGATGATGCACAGGGTAAATGTCATGGCCAAAGAATCCACTGTGTGCACATAGCCTCCTGTAGTGGATATCAGTTGTATTTTAGAGCCAGATTCACTTTCAAGAGGTAGAAAACCCATTTGGCACACTTTTGGTATCCAAGTGGTCCAAATGGAGAGTCCTCCTGGTCATATCCTGACTAAAACCTTTGTAGAATCTATGTGCTTTGTGTTATTTATATCTGCTTTGGCACAGTTGTAGTGAAGGAGTTGCTGAATGAATTCAGTGGCATCTCTGTGCATGGCATCATCGCTATAATGGTGTTATCCACTGTCTAATCTAGAAAACATTTTAGGAGAGGATAAAAATGTAATTTTTTTCCTTTGTTTCATCACAGCATAGTAACAGTCACAATGTTACTGACACTGGGGATGAATTCTCTGAGGTCTTACCTATCCATAGAGACCAAGATCATGTATATAGACCTGGTAGTTGTGGAGCTATTACAGATTTATTTTGGGTAAGTCTGTCTAGAGAACCATAGAGGTTAATAAATAACACCAGCACGCCATTTTTAGTGTGATTCCAAGGCCGTCGTAAAGTTGCCAGTGCTGAATTTGTTGTATCCACTGATATATGTATTGCTTTTTAGACAGTAAATATTGAAGCCATTAGAACTGCATGTAAGGAAAGGTGAGGACAGGAGACGGTTCTGTAAAAATAGATTTTTGGTCAACAATTTGTGTGAAAGTCAGTCATGGTGAAGAGGCAGCCTGGAGGACAGAAAGCAAACCCTCCACACAGACACACGGATGCCATTTTGGCTCCAGATGATGAGAATGAATTTACCTGATATTATTAGTTTTACCTCGTTGTTGCTCAGACAGGTACTCTGAAGTGTTTTATTGGTCTCACATACAGGCAGACAGAAGAGGGCGATGCAAATAGCTCGTCCTCTGGTTGATGAGTCTTAAGTAGAGGACGCTTCAGCACAGGAAACAAAATGATGATGGCGTGTTCGCTCTCTCTCTCCTCTGATCCTTTCTCCCTCTTTTCTTCTCTGATGAGACTGGGAGATCTGAACATGAATATGAAGTTCAAATAACGCTTACAGACGTTGAGCTGCTGTCTGCAGAGAAGCAACAGCATCAGTTTGAGTGAGAAAAGGATGTTTTTGACCTTGGAACAGTAGGTCCGGTGCCATCTGTATCATTCTGGATCAAACTGCCCGGTCTCACCTAATGGAGTATGAACGACTCACCGATTTCTTAAGTCATTTTGTGTGCAATAGCACCGCTGTTCTTGCTTTTGACGTGTCATTTCACGCCATTTAGTCTGAACTGACTGCAGTACAAATGCATCCGCGTGAATATCCTACGCTCAGTGGAGCAAGTGACATAATATAAAATGTGAGAATGGATGGGTCCAACAAACACAGGACTTTCCACCAGGAGACCAGCGTTTGTGTCCCAAAGTTTTGTTGAGTTATATTGAAGTTTTTGACGTGTTTTCTGCACTGATGGTACGTTGTTTACGTACATATTTTACTAGTTTACATACTTATTTGAAGCCCAGAAATGATGTTCTTCCTAAACCTAACATAACTGTGGGTGAGGTGGCTCTCGATTGCTTAAAAGGTTAATGAAGATGCAAACAGACATGGAAATCCCCTCTTGGGGGTCCAAAGTAGACAATTATACAAAAATGTGCAATATTTGGGTTTATAATGTGGACATTGTAGGACTTGACTTAAAGAAGAGACGGGAGGAAAAAGGGGAGACGCTTCAGAAAAATATCAAAGCACCATTTCCTGGAAGGAGGTCGCTGTGGTTGGTTCGGCGTAACCAACGCTGGTTTCTTTTCACCATGAAGGTTTTTGAATCAGTCATATAGTTTGAATTGATGATAATCGTCTCCATCTCTTTCTGTGTTTCTCCATTGGGAACGTTCACTCCATCCATCCTCTTCCTTCAGACACCAACACAAACTGCAGTCTGACAGAAACATATGCATGACAGAAACAAACACAGTGGCAGCACCGACATTGTCATAAATCTACAGAATTAAAACCCTCCTATGTTTCAGGAAGGTACATTTAAAGTCCTGTTTTTTTTTCCCCATAAAAATAGATGAAAATAATAATATTGATAATAATTTGGCTTTTACCGTATATGTTTAACCGTCCTTCAAATAGAAATATTAAGCCTGGTGTCTGTAACTGGTCTCATAATGTAACTCCCACTGCTGCCTTTAAAGAGAACAGGTCCTAGAAGGGGTTTGTCCTTGTATGGAGCTATAAATGCACTTTTTTTTTTTCATTTGTATTCGCTAAATAGAGAGCAAAAAGGGACACGATTTGTCCTCACTACTTGACCTACAACATTATTTCTGATCTGACCAAAGGAGACAACTTTACCAAGGTGACAGACACATGCTGGGAGAATCGTCTCCTCAAATGTTGTCTGATAAAAGGCTACAAGAGCCTTTTATAGTTGAGAAAGTCAGTTGTAGGAAGAAAAATAAAGGTATAGTGGCAGCGGTACTCACAGTGTAAAGCTGAAGGCTTTGCTCTCGCCCGTTCAGAGGTTTACAAGTCTCTCTGTAGCGAGGAAGGAAAGTCGTTGCGTCTCCGAGAAGCTCCTCGACAACAAAGCTCAACTCGAGTGCTTTTCATTCTGTAGATGTTTGAGAGGATTCACATTCTCAGAGCACAATATCGCCTTTCGCAGCTTGTACTTCGGCCACTTCTCCAAACAAGTATGCTTTTGTACCCCTATGTATTACTGCGTACTATGTTCCCAAAGTGACCAAAAGATACGTTAAACTTTTTGCGCTTTCCAATTCAGAACAGTCAGCGTTCCTTGCAGGGTTCTCAGGGTTTTATGTTCTTGATATAAACTAACATTGAGAGAGATTGGTGAGGACTATCAACCAACGATTGAATGGAGATGGAAAAATCTGTTCAGCCAACGTGTAGATATAAGTGATGAAAACTGTCTTGGTGACTTCAACATTTGACCTTGAGAAACATACATTGCTGAGAACATAAAGCAGTGGCAAAGATCCCTGAAAAACTTCTCCAAGTGAGTTTGACACGGCTAAAACCGAGGTACTGATGCTGAGGAATAAGTGTCTGCTCTGTGCTTTTATCCCTGCACCATCCTTCACCCTTTCAGTCTCACACCAGAAACCCTGTTTTTGTCTTACTTCCATTTATGGGCCTCTCGAAGTCGCTTCTTAGCTTCAAATATGGATTTATAACACATTTTATCTTTCAGTATAACCAAGACTATTTGGAAATGAAGAAATATTTGTGAACTCAAGATTTAGACACACAAAGTGGGGTTACAATCAGGATGGAAAGAATCCTGGAAAAGTAAGATTAATTGTGTAAAAATCTACTCAGATAAAAGTAAATCAGTCAGAATGTACTCTGAGTTATTGTGTTACATTTTTAGGGGTAAAATCCATCGGTACCAACCAGGTGACCTTGTCAGGAAGGAGGCTAAATGACGCTCCAAAGTCAGGCTAAATTTTAGCGAGGAAAAACCATCATGTCCTTTTTGAAAGGGGTCCCTTGACCTCTGACCTCCAGATATGTGGATGAAAATGGGTTCTATGGGTACCCACGAGTCTCCCCTTTACAGACATGCCCACTTTATCATAATCACATGCAGTTTGGGGACAAAAACCATGTAGTTATTAACAAGCTCACATGAGCATGTTAACCAGCCAACAGGATTAGCAATCACAGTCGCCAGAATAAAATGTTGTCATTGTGCGTTTCTGCAAACTACGGATACGTTGAATCTTGACTTTTCTGAAGCAAAAATAACATTTCTACCTATGTGTATATTAACGTTAACTGCTTGTGGCACTTTTGCAGATTAAAAACTGCGTTCTCTATTAACCTCATTTAGGTTAAAGCATCAAAACTACTTGTTTTTACATTTTAGGTTTAGTAAAAGATGGTGGTTTGGGTTTAAATACAGTAAGTACCCTACTTTTGGTTTCACAGGGACACGAACAGCGGTTTCCTGAGTAAAAGTCCTGTGTTTGACCCATCCATCCTTCATCCCACGCCCACCCCCTGACCTTGACCTTGACCTTGACCTCCTCCCTATGCAGACTTTGATTAAATGTATTATGTGATATGTCAAAAACAAACGTAATCCGGGAGAAAATACTTTCCCTTGAAAAGTAATGCAGTTTTGTTGTATGGGAGCGTAATTTTTTGGAGACCAGGCTGCATTCATCATCATCATCATCATCATGAGTACAGCTAAGGATGATCAAAATCTAGCTTTGACCGATGGAAGGTCAGCCAAGTTTGACTTAATGTAGAGTTGAGCCTCACAAACTGTGTCTGAGATGTCCTGAAATGGCCACCGTACGGAAGAGAAAGCATCTTGATTCAGGTAATAACACCCCCATTTCTCTGGTGGTTCCAGGATCTATGAATATTAAAGGTTGCATCCATCTAACATCAGGAGCTCATGGAGCTGCAGACCTTTAGTCTTATACCATTTAACCATGACCACCATCTTCCCTTAGCTTTACTTTAATGCAAGGACACCGTGGGGGAGTAATCTTTTGAAAACGGCAGCAGTTGTTTAGGGATGTTTGGCATGTTTCCACCAACGTGTGATTTATAATTGCTGTTTCAAAAGAATGCAGTTCCTGAGAGATGGGAGACAGAAGGGAGGTCTGTTTGGTGAAGTTTTAAGTGCACGTACATGAGAAAGCACTTCCCCTTTATGGTCATACACTAATAACACATATCCCATCTACGGATACACACTGCCATCTACAGCTGCTGCTCTCCACTTCACTACATCTGGATGTTTTAAAGGTGGGAACACAGTTATCATGGAGTCGCTGTGCCTTGCAGGACAGTTAATGCACACAGTGCACTTTAATAGACTGAGCCACTTTAACTTTAATTCTGCACACTACAAAAACATCTCTACCTCAGTTCTTATCCTGCATTATATTCCATATCTGACATTTCTTAATATCTGTTTCTCCTATATTTTATTATCCAGCACTATATCACTTTCTGCACTACATTCACTTTTTCTTTAAATAGTCCTGTATCTCAGTTGTTTACCCTGCACTATATTCATTTTTAACAGTTCTTCTGCACATTGCATATTTTGTTTTATACTCTGTATTACTTACATGTGTCTTGTTACTACTTGTGTCGTTTTACTAATATGTGTACTACTCACCTGTGACGTTTTTACTAATATGTGTACTACTTACCTGTGACGTTTTTACTAATATGTTTGCACTATGGAACTGTGATGCTGGAAACTTGAATTTCCCTCGGGATCAATAAAGTTACTATCTATCTATCTATCTATCTATCTATCTATCTATCTATCTATCTATCTATCTATCTATCTATCTATCTATCTATCTATCTATCTATCTATCTATCTATCTTAACTTTACATACATTAGTTATACATAGTGTGGACATTTCACTTATTCCCACAGTTTTTTTAGAACTTTCTTGACTCATTTGATGTTTTTTTCAAACAAATTATGTCTCTCTCTCTCTCTCACACACACACACACACGCGCGCGCACACACACACACACACACACACACACACACACACACACACACACACACACACACACAGTAGGTGGATCTACATGGACCAACACTGCCCACTAGTGACGATAACGTCTCATCACAAACACTGAAATGAACATTTTTGATATCTCCTTGCCAAATTGACCACTTGGAGGCGCTCATCTCTTATTCTTTCAGACAAACACACACAACAGACATTTACTCATTTGTGCATGAACTCACATGCACACTAAGAGTTGATATAAAGGATATATTTCTACCTTAACATGTCTTGAAAACATTTTCACTCAAACAAGCTGGATTTCCTTCCCCAGACAAAAAGAATTTGCTTCAAACTTTTGATGGGTGACTAAAACATTTTATCCCTTAACGCTGACATGATGCAGTGAATCGTCTGTCTGATCTCTTTTCTCTTTTAACGCTCTGATCCAGACCGACTTTACTGTGTTTCAGAGGCTCTAGCAGGTTCAGTTTTAGGGCTAGAGAGGGCTAGAGACAAGCTACAGATATCATATGAAACTAGAAAAACCTACAGAATCAATTGGTACCAACCATGTCATGGCTTTTTCTCTGGTGTTCCTCAAGATCTTGGTGTCTTAATGTGGTATTTTGGAGGGATTATTGATCATTTTTATCAATTCTCCAGTGATAAAAACTGGTTAAATTTAGCACCAAATCTGTGTAACAAATGGTATCAACCCCAAAAATTACTGCAACAACTTATGAGACATAATAGAGCATGAGGATGGACATCAGATACTTCTATCACAATGTTCTAAACCCTTATACACTGTCACTATTAATTAATTTATTAATTAATTAATGTTTATTTCTGATTTATGACTAAAACAACTTGACACACATGTGACATCTACTGTTGACCTGCTATCTCCCCCTAAAGACCCCCTGGACCCCCCTAAAGACCTCCTGGACCCCCCTAAAGACCTCCTGGACCCCCCTAAAGACCCCCTGGACCCCCCTAAAGACCTCCTGGACCCCCCTAAAGACCTCCTGGAACCCTCTAAAGACCTCCTGGACCCCCCTAAAGACCTCCTGGACCCCCTAAAGACCTCCTGGAACCCTCTAAAGACCTCCTGGACCCCCCTAAAGACCTCCTGGACCCCCTAAAGACCCCCTGGACCCCCCTAAAGACCTCCTGGACCCCCCTAAAGAAGACTAAAGCGGCTCTAGTGTGGCTCTCAGAGGGTTAACTTCAACACTGTTTAAAGTGGAAACAGAGTTGAGTTTTACTGTTTACATTACACTGACAGAGAGAAAGTGAGACAGAGCGAGAGATTAAAACAAAGAAGGTGAAGGGATAGATAAAGAGAGACAGACAAAAAGAAAGAAAAAAAGGTGAATAATGAGGTGAATAAGAGAACAAGTTAACACAGTTTGACAGAAGGGAAAAAAAAGAGCTATTTTACTGTCAGTGTTTTCTGAAGAAAAAACAAATGTTATCTTCTTGATCTCAGTACTGGTACCAGTAACTGTAGACAGTAGAACTCTCTGTATTATTACTTTTTATGTTGATATAAAAAACTTGTTAGCAAACAGTTGCTAATTTACTCATCCAATAGTTACTTAGAAATACTGTCATTCATTTGGTGTCCATTGAATCTGTAATTAAAGCTGCTTTAATGGATTAGACACAAGGAGAGAGCATTTGTTTTTGGACTATCTCCAGCGGTGGATTAATCCATATTTGGTGCTTTAGTGAGTATCAGTGGCAGCAGGACGGCGTATGCTGGATTGAGTCAAAATGAACTACAGTGTGTGTTCGTGGTGATGAAGGAAGAGGCTCATTGGTTCATTTTTAATAGTTTTGGACAACAATGGAGCTTCATGGCACAGAGGAAAACACGTTAGCAGGCTTTGAGTACACAGGCGATACTTGTTAGTTGTTGTTAAATATATATCACGGGCATTATCCTTTAACTCCGTCTTTTATCTCTGATTTGGTCTCCACCAACTCCTGAGATCTTTAGCTGCTTTCAGCCATTACGCTCCCAGCTGCTGGAACAAACTTCCAGAGGAACTGAGAGGAGCTGAAAACATTGATATTTTTAAACGTAAACTAAAAACCCATCTATTTAGTCTGGCTTTTATGTAGTGTTTTATAATTTTAAAATGTTATGGTTTTATTGTTTATACTTATTTTATTTATCATCACCTATATGGTGTTTGTTTTATTCCTTTGTTTTTACTATTTTGGAATTTTATTGTTTAATACCATCTGCTTACTTTGTGTAGTTTCACGGTTTTTATTTATTTATTTATTTATTTTTATTGTTATTTCCTTGTTTTTTATTTATCTTTTCTTATTTTGGATGCCCATCTTTGGTTGCTTTCATATTTGAGGAACTTTAGCGTTGTCTGTTTTGGTGTTGCATTGGTCTCTAGATCCATTTTTAACATTCCGCATTTTGTCAATCGTCTGTACAGCACTTTGAATTGCATTTAGCTTGTTTGAAAGGTGCTATATAAATAAAGTTTGATTGAGTTTGATTGATAAATGTTCCACTTTCTTCACCAGCTAGTTGCTAACTGTCTGGTATTTTGTACTCAGCAGGTTTATGAGAGCACACTTGTTAATTCAAATGCAAATAATGCTAATATTAAAATATTGCTAAATGTGACTGTTTTATTTATATTCTACTATCATAATTTTGAGTGTTGTTTTGAGTTGCATCCATCTTGCTGTGAAAAACTCAGCGTCTGCTGCGCTGCATCATCTCCCCGATGCATCTCTGGACAGCTCAGCAGTCCATCACAGACACAACGAGCTGTTGTTGAGATTGAATCTGTGACCTTTCGCTGACAGGAAGCTCTGACCACTAATCCATCCTGCTGCTCTTCGGCTGATGTAAAGAATCTCTCTGGTGACCCTGACACCGACCCAAACCACTGATAAGAACAATAATATGTCTTCATCTGGATGTTTCTTATTATTTTATGAACATCATCACTCTAAATCTTGGAAGGAATATGTTTCTGTACCATTCTCAAGAAAACACATTTCTGCACATTTATTGTATCTGTCCAATAAAGCAACTTTGACTGTAAAATATCAAAAATACATGAGTACCAGCGGGGAAAATAAACGTATATTTATTAAATCATTAACAGGTATTGGCAGACATGAAAGTGATGATATGAGATTCTTAATTACAAGCTGCATAAAAGACAATGATCCAGAATCTGCAACTCAAATTTTATATCATTTCTCATTTCTGTCACATATTCATGAAGAATCATTGACTATACATCGCTATGACTGTACAGTTAAATGGCAAAAAAAATACTGAACTATTTACAGCAGGACATCCAGCATAGAATAGTTTGTGTTGTTGCAGTCAGAGCCAGACGGACGAAGAAGCAGATGTTTATCACATGCTCGCTAAACAGCTGGAAGTGCTGTTTGCTCATTTTACAGCCATCAGAGGTCGAGAGGAGTTACACTGGCATGGTGTGTCATGATTTACAACATTTAAAAGAGCATTGTGTGTAAAATCACAGCCTTTTGCAACACTATAATATTCTGTTAACTCACACAACACTGCAGACAGAAACCTCCAACAGAAGATGAACGCAGGATAAATGTGAAACTTTGTAAACTCTGTTGATCCTTCTTCACAAACTTGTTCAGAACCTCTCAGACTAGTGGAGGCTACATGTTGGAGAAATATGTGTAAAATTAGTATTTATGTTTGATGGAATGATAAAAAAGAGCATCACATGCAATCAGTGAAGTGCTGGAACGAGCAGAAAACATTTTTTCGTAGCGTGTAGCATGTTTGTTACGCTGAAAACACACCAGAACAGCGGCGAAGAAGTGCGGCCTGCGACGAGCTGATCTGAGGTCAGCAAGCTGCGGCCGTTTTGATTCTGTGGTGCCCGCAGAATTCCCTCAGCCAATCAGTAGACAGATCCTGTGACATGTCGACCCATGTTACAAACTAAATTCTTCCCGCCTTAAAAACACGAAAACGCCTCACGGCTGCAGAGAAAGTTTCATTGTTGCGTGTATTTTCAGCGTTATACTGCTGAGTAAATGTTGCAAACTGGCTTCATCCACATGAAGTGTTTTGAAGTTTGAATCGTCGTTGTGGAAATCGTGAAAGCCACGTTCACATCAAGGGCCTTCTTTTTAGTTTTAGACACTGTAGAGAGCAGAAGGCAACAACAGTGGAAAATATTGAGTTATCTGATTATATCTTACGAGTCGGTCAAATCTAAAATAAATCTTTTCCTGTCCAGAACCGAGTTTTACCTCTCAAAAGATTTGTTTGACTCTCCTGTAAATCTGAGAATGACATTCTTTTGTGTGCAACTTTCAAACACCTGGAGGAAGCTCCAAACACATTACTATTAAATCTTTATTTAATTAAGAATGCATCAAATAAATGCATTAAGTACTACAAATCTCTTGCAGGCAACCAAACGTAGGTGTCCCGTGTATCTTATCAAATCATATTATATTTAAAATGTTACAGAATACATGTATCTCCTTTGGTGCACACAACACCATCATGTCTTCAATGTCTTCATGATTTTAACAATGAAAAGCAAACTGTGACTCAAGAGCACTCGATGATAGATAGATCGATAGATGCTAAATGTGTACAGTATGATTGTGAATCTCACTGGATTGCAGATATTCTTAAAAAAAATACAACTCAGAATTAACTTCAGCATGAGGTGCAAGTCAGATACAGAAAGATGCTTTTCACAAATATGCGTGAAGTGACAGGAGAGATAGTAGATAAATGTGTGTGAAGCTGTGTAACTCCTCTCCGTAGTGTCTTTGTCTTTGTCCAGACTCTGTAAATGGCTCTGCTGCATGTTCAGGTAACAACAGGGGGCGACAAACGCTCACAAAAAAAGAAGAGGTGAAGTGAAACGCAGATTACATTGTACATAGCCCTCCTGTCCCATGCCCGTCTCAGATCAGCACTGCTGTCAGGGTTGGTAAGGTTTCATTTTCATTCCTTCAGCAGTACATATACATTCTGGAGAAAAACAATAAAATAATGTGTACCAGAACTTCTTCATCCAAACAATGCAAAACAGTCCCTGCTTCAACCTTTTCATTGTTCAGGTTTGTAAATGGATCTCTGTAACCTTACCCCCCCCCCCCCAAAAAAAAAAAAACCTCTAAAATTAATCCACAAAATGAATCATTTGGTTCTTTTGTTGCTCAACACACAGCATCATTTAAAGGCAGATTAAGTGTTTGCATACAAGATCACACAATATTTCTCAAGTCATCCTGTAGTTTGGATTTTTAAAAAATGACTTTTGTTTCCTCCTCCAGTTTGTGTAATGGATGAACACCTGTGATCCCCTGACACACATCCTGTTACCCTCCAACCCTGACTGTTCCCATGACGACGGTTTGATTGACAGCATGCTGATGTTGAACTGTGTTGAACTGTATTTTCGGCCCTCGGAGGCTCCTCGGTCTTCAGCTCAGACGGAGTCCAGTGAAGGTCACGGCTGTTTGCATCGACCCATCTCAGCTCGCTGCCTCATAATTAGATTTTTAATTACAGTCTTCAGACACAACGATGACGCGCGATTCTGCTGATAGTTACAGTATAACAAGCTGTTGTTTTATTAATGCCGTTATTGTCCTGTATGTCAACCATCATCATTCTCTATTGCAAACAATATTCTATCCACTTACAGTATTCTCTCTCTCTCTTTCCACTCTGCTCTCAGAGCCAGAAGGCTGCACTTGGCAAAAACATACAACCAGTCCAGCTGTGAAGAAAACCATCCTGTCCTTCATCAGACGCTTCATGAAGCTGGACTCAAATGTTCTGTTTTCCTCTCACCACTTTGGTGTACTTAAAGCATTTATCGATGGGTTTTGTCACATTAAGGGGAGACACTCCAGGCTCTGGTCAATTTACAGAGAGAGTTTCTATTTCTCTTCCACAACAGGTCGTCTTTCATACTAGTGGAAAGAAAAACATCCACATGTTTATTTGCGTCTGTAAATTTATCCCAAATTTACCAAAAGTTAGCATTAGATAAAGCCTCATTAGCATATTTAAACAAATAAATCTGAAAACTTGTATTGCAAAAAACAAATGCCTTAATGTAAGTAATCAACTGGGGAAGTTTCATTTAACATTTTTTACCCTATTCACCTGTAGTGTCTCCTCTTAGGAATGTTTTGTGCCGTTTACAGGCATAATGTTACATGTTTTCTATCTCTAACAACTAAACTACTTTCTCAATTACGTTTAGAAGGAAACATGTTTTGTCGCGGGTTACGTTTGTCTTTAACGTATCACAAATACGTTTGTTAGTCAGCAGACGGCCGCAGCAAGCGACGTAACGCAACGAGTGACGCACAGAGTAGTGAGCGAGCGTTATTTAAGTCAGATATAATAACGAGTATAACAAACAAGAATGTCCGCTACTGGTGGGTTAAACAAACATCAGACTTTCCCCTACGAGACCGCGGTGTGTGTGAAATGAAGTCATTTTAAGCCAAACCATGATGTTTTTTTTACTAAACCTAACTAAGTAGTGTTTTACAACCATCTGCTTTTAACTGTGACTGTAATCCGGGAGAAAATTTGTTTCCCTCAAAACGTGGAATGCAGTTTAGTTGTACGGGAACGTAACAGTGTAGGAGACAGTGTGTTTCTATATATCAAAGATAAGTGAAAGATAGCTTCCAGTTGCTATCATGTGCAAACAATTTGCAAAGTTGCCTAGTGCAGCTTTAACAAACCAAACAATCCGTATCACATACATTGAGAATTCAGATTTGAACTTAAATCTTTGCCATTCTATTGATCCACCACAGTCTGTGATCCCTCAGTGAGTCTCTGGAGACCTGCGACAGGTTTCATGTTTTATTGTACGTTCAGGCCGGTCTACATTCCAACATTTTCTTGAAGGCTTTCCTGAAGCTGTCGTCCAGGAAGGCGTAGAGGAACGGGTTGAGGCAGGAGTTGGCGTAGCTCAGGCTGGTTATGAAGTAGGAGATCCCGATCAGGAGCGGCGTGGTCCTCAGGTCCGTGGTCAGAGCCACGATGGTGCTGAGGTGGAACGGCGTCCAGCAGAACAAGCACACGGCCAAGACGATAAACACCATGATGGTGACTTTCTTCTTGGCCTTGTCCAGCGCCTTGGCGTTGCTGTTGAGCCGCATGTTCCTCAGCTTGTAGAGCATCATGGTGTACAAGATGCAGATGGTGGAGACCGGGATGGCGAAGCCCAGGATGAGCGTGTAGATCCGGCTCGCTTTGAACCACAAACTCTCCGGGCTGGGGAAGCTGAGCACGCAGCTCTTCCTGCCATCATTCGGGTTCATATAGACACCAGCGAACACAGTGAAAGGCATGACGATGAGGATGACGAGGATCCAGACGCACAGCGAGATGATTTTGGCTGCTCGGTAGGTGCGGTAAGGCATGCGCTTGGACCTCACCGTGGCCAAAACGACCAGGTAGCGGTCGATGCTCATAACTGTCAGGAAGTAGATGCTGGAGAAGATGTTGTAGTGGTCGATGCTGAGGATGACTTTGCACAAAACATCACCGAAAGGCCAGTAGTGCAGCAAGTGTTCGGCTATGTTTATCGGCAACACCAAAGTGAACAAATCATCGGCGATGGCCAAGTTCAGGATGAACATATTGGTGACCGTTTTCATCTTGGGGGCTTTGAGGATCACGTAGATGACGGCCGTGTTGCCCGTCAGTCCGACTGCACAGATGACAGAGTAGATGACGGGTAGGATGACGTAAAGGTCAGCGTAGAAGTAAAACTCCGAGGGAGGAGTGCAGTTCAGGTCCGTGCGGTTCCCTGACGTGAGGGAGTAGAAGTCCACAGAGTCGTTGCAGACTGGCGGTGCGCCGCCGGGGATGGACACGTTCTTCATGTTTGAGGAGGAACTAAGAGTCTCTGAACATAGTGAGACAAATATCCACCGGTTCTACGTGATTTAGAAATCAGTTTGTTAGTGAAACATTAGTGTCTTCCTTTTTGTCATCTTCTCTCACAGGATACATCAGTCATTGAGCCTCAAAAGTTAGTTAAGCACAGTTCAGCAAACAAAAAGGTTAAGTCAAGGTGAGATTACCCTCCATTACATCACTGGAGGGACGGCAGAGAAGAGCAACAGTTCCCAATCTGAGGTCCAGCAAGTCACTGAGAAGATAACAGCAGGTCTAGGTAACTTACGATCAGTAGTTTCACTGTTGTTTCAGTTTCTGGGATGTTACAAAAAGAAAGATCACGTAAGAATTATGTTCCCATGCACTCTTACCTCCCAAACTTTACTGTACAGACAGTCACAGAGAAATGTCATGAAATCATACACATAAATAATAATCCTGTCAGATGGATTTCCAGATGGAGAAAATCTCACCGGAGGAGAGTTCGTCTGCGGAGCAATGTGGATCCGTTTGGTCTCCTTGATGTGAAAACACTCAGCTTCATGCTCACTAAATGAGTGTCAGGGTTGATTTTCCATTTCAAGTTCTTTAAAAGCATTTAACACTTTCTTTGTCTCCACTCGGGTTCATTCCTTTGAGTTTCCTCTCTGAAGTCGGTGTGAAAACCACATCCAGTCTCCCGATGATGAGTTTGTCCTCACACGAGATATCCTTCCCCTCCTCCTCCTCCTCTGATCAAACTCCTCCCCCGGTGCCGGATATTTAAAGTGAGTATTTAAAGGTTGAACGTGTCCACGATAAGGTTAACGATGGTTCCGTATGGTTTCGGGTATATTGGTGTTTCCTCTTCGGTGCTTCATGTGCGCTCTGGAGACGGTGCCAGGGTTTTACGCACGAGTGGCGCATCCCGAAATCTGGACGACAGAGAGATGTGGAAATCAATTAGTTGCCCTGCACACATTTTAAACATCAGTGGAGATGAATGTGCTTCAACAGACTGCAGGTGCAGCTGTCAACAGCCTGAAATCCATTAAAAGACACTAAGTTCAGGTTTCAGGGCTCGACAGGCAGAACTGAATCAGACTCTTTTTTTCTTCCTAAATGACATGAATCATGAATACATACCACAAGCAATACTCAAGCCAATTAAGCAGATGGAAAGATTTCATCATAATTTCCTGTTTTCAAAGTCAATTAACTCTCGTTTGTTTCTCAATTCATGAAAAGCTAGAAATGACGTATAAAGTACATGTAAAAGCACATTACTCTCTTAACCATGACGGTAACCATATTCATATATGATCTGTTATAAAATGTAAGCTAAGAAGACTCACTGTGTAATCAGTAGATAGCACATAAAATGTATTTCAAGAAAGTATTTAACAGATATTAAAGTGCATAAAGTGAGTTGAGGCGGGTTTACCCTTCTGTGTCCCTGGTGAAGTCAGTCCTCTCCGGTCTGTGGGAGACGCGCTGCTCTCCAGCCTCTGCTCCGCTCTCTCTCCCCTCTCTCCCTCTTCCTCTCTCCCTCTTCCTCTCTCTCTCTTCCTCTCTCTCTCTTTCTCTCCCCACGCTCCTGGAAGGCAGCGCCCCCACCTGACGTCACCTGAACTGGAGGAGTTGAGCTGATCTTACTTGAAAGCATCCTCCTCGAGTCAAAATGATTTTTTTTCCTCTTTCCGTAAGGAAGAGACATTTGGACACGTTGTGCACTTTGCAGAAATCATTTGTCCATCAAACTGTTCTGTCTGATGTCTCCATCCTGTCATCTTCTAGATGTCTGTGAGATGTAGAAGTTTGATGGCAGGTGTCACGGAGGAAAAGTTTTTTTTATTGCCAGTGTGTGAACAGGTTGTAACATAAAAAAAATGAGACCTTCCACGACCTTCTGGGTTTCCTCTATCAGCCTGCAAACTGCTTTTATTGTGAAGACGTTCGGGAAAATCCAACGGATGTTACGTCATGCGCGCTCGCGAGTTCCTTTACTCTCCTCAGCTCGGCTTACAGGGCGAACAGCGTGCAACCATAGCTAACGTTCGGTTAGAAATGGAGTCCGCAAACGCCAACAAACGACCAACCGCCACCACGACTCAGACTCCAACACAAACTCCACGGAAGCACAAAAAAGCAAAGTTATATCTGATGAAGCCCGTCTGTGAAACAGGAATGTGACCGACGTCTGAGGAAAACCACGATCAACATCGGCCTTCGGTTCACGGAGGGACCTTCGTTTGGTTTTGGGTAAACAAAGCGTGACCAACAGGACGCTGACTGTTAACAAGCTATTTCTGATTCTCACAGAGTCCCTTTAAGTGGTAATTTCATCATCAAATTACTAATGCTCGTTCAATATACTATTACATTTCACTCCTTTTCCTTGCAACAACCTTTGTGTTTATTTTACTTTACACTTACATTTTACTGCTTTACTGTGGTCCACAACTTTACCCAAACTGGTTTTTAGCTGCAGCGGGCCACTATTAACAAGTTCACCTTACTTTTATCACTATAGGCCGGTGGAATTAGTCTCAGTACAGATGGAATGGTGACAGTTCACCCAACCTGATCTCATGGGAAGGCGTATAAATATATAAGTACGCGTGTAAATGTTGAGGACATTCCGTGTGTCATGATAACACATTTTAGGCTTTTTGTGTGTCATTTAACGCCACGTTGTGTATCCTGAAACAGTCGTGGTTAAAGCTGCAGTTAGGTTTAGTCAACAAAATCATTTAGTTAGGTTTAGGGAAAACATCACGGTTGATCTTAAAATAAGTATGAACTAAGATTAAAATGTACGTAAGCAACGTAACATAAGTACGGAAAACACGTCACAAACGTCACAAAATAACTCAACAACACTTTGGGACGCGAGCACCAAAAGTCCTGTGTTTGTTTCTGTTGAAGATTTTAAGTCTCAAGCCCACACTGAGATAACCCCGATGACATCACTATGACATCACTATGACATCATCACATAACTTTGGATAGCTCAAAGCCACAGAAGGAACCATACAATAGTTTTCACAGGTTGAGCAGCACTCCTCATGATGAGTAAACTGAACTTCATGTGTGAAATCAGTGTACTGTCCCTTTAAAGTGTACTCTACTTTAAATCTACCTTTTAAGTGTCACACACTCCTTTAGATATGCTTTTTTCTAGCCTGTTTTCTTTCACAGATTTTATTGCCTGTATTACGACATGATTAATAATAGTGCTAGATTGAGGAAGTTTGACAAAAAGTTTCTGGTTTGGGTTTTTCTCATGAGGCTTCAAAAGGTTTTTAAACACATTTTAATCTCAGCAGTTCATTCACTGATGGAGGGATTGGAATAAAGTCAGCCAGTCCGCCTCGGGGGGGGGGGAGAGACACGGACGTCTTCTCTGCAAATCAAAACGTCCTCTATGACATCCTTCGATGAAAGAAACTGTCTAACACGAGTGGTGCAACACTTCCAGAAAGTTCTCGACTTGTTCTTTACAGTGTGACAGACAGTCAGAGTTGTTATTATCTCCTGCAGACCGTCTGTCAAACACCAAATATGAAATAGCCGATCCTTCCTCACGGCATCTGTGTGCTTTTTGTTATTCTTTCGTTTCCAGCTCCTGTTTTCCTCCTCGTTCATTTGACTTTGCAGCGGATGAAAATAAGGGATTATGGGATTGATGCTTCGGTTCACTTTGAGCTAAACGGCCTCCTCTCGTGTTCTCTCTCTTCCTCTGCCTTTTCTTTCCAAGTTGTCTCACGTCTCGCTGTTTCTGTCTCTCCGTGTGAGTGTCTGAAGGGGATCTCGTCGTACATTAAATTGCCCAGATGCTGCCGGGTTCCTGCTCGGAATCACTGAACGCATTTCAAACCGAGACGAGGCATTTTGAGACGGTGTTCTGTTTGAAAATGATATTTTTCTCATAATGAGTCAAAGCACCCTCCACTGGGCTGTGACCGTTTTACCTGCAGCGTGTGTGTGTGTGTGTGTGTGTGTGTGTGTGTGTGTGTGTGTGTGTGTGTTTGTGTGTGTGTGTGTGTGTGTGTGTGTGTGTATGTGTGCTGAGGTCATATTAAAGTCTTCTGTGGTTTTTCTTCCCTTTGTTTAAAAAAGAGACATCTCTAAAATGATCCAGATTTATCTACTTTTCTCTAAATGTTTGAGAAACAATCACAATTCAAGGTCCACTTACGAGCTAGATGTTATGATTTAGCACCTTTAAGCCTTCTCATTCTTGTTGGCTTAAATGTTAGAAATGCTTAGTTAGGGTAAGGGAAAACATCATGGTTGGGCTTAAGTAAGTAAACTAAGTAAAACACGTACAGAAACAACAACAGAAAACACATCACAAACGTCAACAAAAAACACGTGAGGTTCATCAACGTCACTAACGTAACCTGCAAAACAAAACACCGGTCTCGAACACGGGTCTCCTGCTTAAAAGTCCGGTGTTTGTTTGTTTTCCACACTGGCTACCACTTCCACAGTTTTGACTTTAACCTATATTGGTTATAATAAGAGTTTAGTCATGATGGCTTCATGCATGCTTTGATCTAATAGCTCTGCAAATACCAACATTTGAGTTTCCAAACTTCACCAGTAAGCTCAACCCTGAATGTCCATATTGGACAATTCTGCAAAGCCTGTTCTCTGATACCTTTCTGTTACGTCCAGTGCAAACGTTTTAAAAAAAATCTTACTTTCTACAATATCTGTGCAACTATACAGCATGGTTACAGTCAGTGGAAGGATAAACTATGGTTAAAGTGTGGTGAGGCACCCATCCACTGGACATAAACCAGAAAGTGTGGATCAATATCAACGTAGTTCCTGTGTTACTTGGCTGCTCTAACCGTATTAAAAAATGACTTTTTTGGAAGTGAAAAAGGATATTATCCAAACTGTCAGTGGTGTAAATGTTCATTAAAACTGTTTAGCAACTTCCTGGATAAACTCCCCCCCCCTTCTGCTTTAGTCATGCGGTATTACGGTGCAACGGACTACAGACTGCTCACGTTCGTGTTCGCTCGTGCTCGACCTAGTGGCCGCTGTTATGTAGCTACGTCCCCATTAAATTAGTGAAATCATCAGAATCATTATGGATACAATGAGCATGAACGTTATACGTAGTTTGCAAAAAAACGAATCCTTTTTTCTCCCCAACTCTGGGCTCAGTTGCCTTCAGGTTTATAACCTTTAATCTCATTCTCCTCTTCACTACTAAAGTGGATTAAACGGGTTGAAATCAACAAAGGGTCATCGCTTTCATCTGGATTCATGGAGTCGGACCCAACATTTCACACGCTTGGTGTACAGTAAACACTTTAATCCTCCTCTTTGCCCCCCCACTCTCTTCACCTCCCGTAAGCCGCCAGTCGTGCACACTTTGATCCCTCATCTCAGCACAATATGTGCGATTTTTACCTTTCTTTCAACGACACCTCTGCTTTGAGCTCAGCAGCTCTCATTTTTCTTTACTCTGACCTGTCACTCATCTGCTCGTCTGTTCTTTTTGCTCAACCTCACTGCTGCTGTCTTCCTCTCAACCCCGACTATGGAAACTGTCTATAACTAAAAGAGGGTGCAAACGTCTGGTTTGACTTTTTAACAAACCACAACAAATATGTAAAACAATAAAAATACATGATGTAGACTGAATATATAGGGTGTAACTACAGGGCTAATATTAGGAGGTTTATCTTTTCTTCCCATTCTGTTGACATGGTGCGAACGCAGCATAAGAACAAGCGGCTTAGCTTCAATCTGGATTCATTGATTTGTGGCCCCCAGGATGCAATAAATCATCAAAACAAGCTAACATTCTTTGGTGAAAACCACGATTGAAAGCACTGAAAAAAGCAGGCGAGTTTTGGGATTATCTACCTTCATCCACCGTCAACAATAAACTTCCATGCTTAATTATTTAGCAAGTATGTTCAATATGAACATGTAGTATTGTTGAAAGGATGAATCTATGCAGCATTACATTTTCCCCCCAAAAAAAGCCAATTCTGCGAATGCGAAATGGCTTCAATTTAATTTATTTTGTGGGAAAAGGTTGGCAGGTTTTTCAAATGTGAATATTTATAAAGACTGAACCTGAAGCACTGGGAGATAAGCAGCTTCACTCAGCTGGTGAGAGTCAACCTAACATTCCTCGTAGGTGACACAAGAACTCTGTTAATCTGTCTAATTGTTTTAGTGAGATCAAGGGAGCCCTTGTTGTCTTGGTAACAGTGTCTGCAAGGTGGTTATTAATGACTCTTTCCATTGTTAGAGAGTTCCTGCAGTGAGAGAAGAGTTGCTCAGGAAATTAAAGTAAATCATGCAGCAGTTACATGTTTGTCCAGGGATTGGTTTTCTAAGTATACAACACACTGTTTAATTCTCTGTTACACTTACAGGGTCACATCCGGCAGAAAACAGTCTTCATCCGCTAGACAGTTCCTCAAAAAGGAAAACACAAGTTTACAAGTGAAACGCTTTTCTGAAATAAATGTTGATGTCAAGTTCGAAATTAACTTCTGTTTTCCGCCCAAAATTAAAAAGACCTGACGTGACAAGACTTAAAAATGCACTGTGTCTTCCAGCTAAGTGGTGTAACTAATAATCAATACCAACCAGCAGACCTGGTCACAATCAATACGACTGTGTTGCAGCAGGAACTGATACCGATGGGTATAAATCACTAAACACGAGTCCCATACATGCACTAGTGTCACATTTACAGGTGAAACAGATGCATGAACACATGCACATTCTGGCAATCCATGCCCTAGTATCACTGTTCAGTGGCTTTAGTTATGTTTCCATTAAACGTTGCAAATTGAAGCGTTAATTTGTGTTTCCATCAACTACTAACCAGTAACTCTGACACATTGCATTGCTTTCTTCCAATTAATGACTTTGCCTCTTCTAATACACATGTACGCTGTCAAGTCAATAATATTTTTATAGCCCTAAATCACATGTCACAAATGTTCCTCAAAGGGTTTTACAATCTGTGCAGCATACGCAACACGTTCTCATCCCAACTAGTCACATCCTGACGCGTTGTCAAACCCCTCGGCGTCACTTTTTCCACCGCAGTAAACACGTTCTTAATGTTGTGAATTTAACAGAAACATTTGTTTAGGATTAGGCAACAAAACCTCTTAGTTAAATTTAGGAAAAAACAACATGGTTTTGCCTTAAAATTAATACGTTTTTACAGTGAAAATGTGACCAGACGTTGTGAACACGGGACGCAAACGATCAGCTGATTGTAAAGTGAAAGTGAAACGTAACACAGCGGTCTCCTGGATGATCCTAACATGTAATATTACTCTTTCTGCCTTGTGGTGCTTTGTTGTTGCTTCACGGTTCATGTTACGGTTGGGCTCAAAAATTAGCCGTCCATCCATTTTATATCTTAATCTGTTCCAGGTCACAGGAAGGCTGGAGTCACATTCACACCGGCAAGCAATTTAGACTTTCCACTTCATCTAACCTGAATGTCTCCGTGTGGGAGGAAACCCGAGCACCTGGAAGCACAGCATGCATACAGTTCACGAGGAGAATCTACAAACGCTGCGTCCTGCTGAGTCTGCTTCCCTGAATGCTTTTGCCTTGATTTGAGTGCTTACTTTAAAATGTATATTGACTGAGTGGTGACCACGAGTCTGTAGAGCAGCTAATATTTATGACAGAACATTTATGATAGCTGAGGGAAAAGAAACATGTGAAAGCCTAAATGACTTATGTTTTATGTGCTGAAGGTGTTGACCGTTCAAACACTGAAAGGTGTTGGTATCAGTCTTAAAAGCCCTGTCAACAACAGCTAATGGATGGACTTCACTTCAACAGATCAAATAATATACTGACCTGCTGTCCTGTGTGTGTGTGTGTGTGTGTGTGTGTGTGTGTGTGTGTGTGTGTGTGAGTGTGTGTGTGTGTGTGTGTGTGTGTGTGCAGAAGAGAACCTCTGGTATACACCATGAATTTTCTATTTTCTCAGTGTGTTATTAGTTCATCTGGCACAGTCTCCCAGTAAAGACTCATCGTGGAGGTGAGAATGTTGTTGTTACCTTTAAATGATAAATCCTCCCAAATTACAAAACAACACATTTAATCAGGTTGTGGTTTCTAGTCATGCAGACAGTTTTGGATTAATTTGTCTGGATTTTGAGGTATCGGTCTCTGGGATTTCTGCCTCCATCCCAAACCCAATGGAGTTTAGTTTGTGGTGCTAAAGGTATGAAAATAAAAATACATTTATAGAATTCAAGCAGTGTCATGGAGTCTATTTTCTCCACTTCCAATATGTAATTTCTTTGAGTGAATGTTATGCTGAGCTGAAGGTGAACATTCCTCTCGCTCATGTGATCAATATTTATATGAGCCGTCACTTGTGTTTAGTCTTTCTGCTCACAGAGAGGGGACATATCATGCTCATTTTCAGGTTCATACTTGTATTTTGGGTAAATACTAGGACACGTTTACATGCTTTCATGTTCAAAAAACACATTATTTTTCTCATCGTGTTATTTGTCCCAACCTGTATTCACACACATCTGATTGAATCACATGTTTTCTGATCTAAACAACCCATAATTACCTGACTGGTTGTCTGATTTCACAGTTTGTGGGTTGGTAGGAACTTCAGAGACCCAGATGGATGAAAATGAGCACTGAAAAAGTGAGTTTGTTCATGATACGTCCCCTTTAATTCCCTGACCTGCCTGACCCTTTAAGAAGAAGTGCACTTCCCCTTTAAAAAGCAGTTCTGGGTATACGTTCTGCTGTAATATTTGTTTCCAAAGAAGGGACTTTTTACTTGTTTATCAACTTCACTAACAATATGTATGTTTTGGTTTTGCCTCTGGAGGGCGGACATTTGATTAATATTTTTGTGAAGGTACAATAGAGTACCGTTTGGATCCAAATGAGGGGAGATTGATGCCACCTGGGTCAAAGTAGCACTAATTGCAGAGATCCTCCCTGATTGGCTGCAGACATCAGGTGACTGGGTATATAAAGGTATATGAAGACAGCAAAGAAGTTGGTCTGTTTTTCACTCTGCAGGAAAATGGAGGAAGGCCAGTGTTTTTTTGTACTGTGAAGGTTTTTCTTCACTTATTATCTGCAGAGGAACCAAAGCAATAAACCTAATTAAACTGGTTTTGTTTCTCCTTTTTTGTGGTCGGTCTGAATATAAAATAAGATATACGGAAAATCAACAGCTGCATGCTGGTCAAGTGTTCCCGCTCCCAACAGCACTACCAACCATCGTCAAGAGCAACAAACAGCAACACGTTTTTGCAATCAAGGTCCCAGTTACTCTGAAAAATCCACAAACCTCATTGTCAGTTAAGGAAACATTGGAGCCACAGTATGCTGTAAAGTCATAGTGCAACATGATAAAAAATGGATTTTGTAACATCTATTATTATTATTATTTGTCTTACTTATTACTTGTTTGCAACGTACCCGTGGATGTACAGACAACTATCACAGGATTCATTTGATACTGAAGAAAACTTAAAAAAATGTGATGATTTTCATGAGCTGTGTTTCACATCCACTGCTGCAGCTCCGACTGCTGAGCACGATGATGATTCGGCCAAAGCATCGAGCCAAACTTCCCGTTGTTTTTTCCCAGCATGCACCTGTCTCTTCATCTTTGCCTCACCTTTCTCCCTCTGCACCCACAGTTTGAAAACCCCTAGTGGAATAGTTGCAAAGATATATTAATGTAAAATAAAAGTACTCCATATCTAAAGAAAAACGAGTGAACTTTGAAAAGTTAGATACTGATTTTCCTTCAAGCTGTGACCTCACACACACTAACTTATTCGAATGGTGTTTCAACATGACAAAAAGTTGGTGAAGCAGTGAGGAGTGTCAGCTTAATGCAGCACTTACTGTAGATAATATCTCTGATGGCAAAATCCCCCCCAAGACCAGAGCATTCTGGTTTTCCTCTTTAATCCCTGAGCACACAGGGAGACTTCCAGAGAACATCAACATCCTGACACCGACCCAGCGGTGGGCCGGCCATGATGAATCAGGTTCCAGTCTGCTTACGTTGGCAGCGGAGGACAAAGTCACAGCTTCCTCCTCCACCGAGTAAAACACTCAACATGATCAAATTCATACGACCAGTAAAAGCCAATAAATGATAGCTAAAAGCCTAATAAAACTATGAATTCCTAGTAAAAGCACAATAAACCAACCTATTGGTTAAACCAACAAAACAAGGATACGGTTGCTAAAGAATCACAGAAATCCGTCCAAACAAACCAGCTTCAATAGTCCCGGAAACGTGTGTGCGTTGCTTGGATCTAATGGCCAGTAGATCATCATACTTGGAAAGCTTAGCAATAACAGAATGAAGTCTGGACAGCTGCTCATATTCAGCTTAACAGTACAGTAAGTCACAGAGACTGTACTTATGTCTTTTGGATTCCATATTCAACTGGACATTTCTAACCTTGCAGGACAAGAAATGAACTCTTTCCATGTTGTTAACAATGTGTATTGGCCTAACCCGGTCTCATGGGAAGGCGTATAAATACCACGACTTTACATTCCGCGTGTCATGAGTACACATTTTAGCCTTTTGGCGTGTCATTAGTACGCCATGCAAACATCCGCAGTTAGGTTTAGGCAGGAAAACCACTTAGTTGGGGTAAAGGAAAACTACGGCGGCACATTGAGGGAAAAAAGAAACCTGAGATTTCGAGAATGAAGTCATAATATTATGAAAAAAAAGTCGTAATTTAATGAGAATAAAGTCATACTATTTCAAGAAAAAAAAAGTTGTAATATCACGAAAATAAAGGCCTAACTTTACGAGAAAAAAACTAATTTCTTCCTCCTCTAAAGAGTCAGTTTCCTCCATCAAGTCCGTGTGGTTCTTTCTTCAGAATAAACACAGTTTCTTTCACAATCTCTTCCAGGTCCTGATACTGATGATAATGTGGTGCTGATGAGCCAAAAGATGAAGTATTTGGTTACTTGTGAAACCTGAACTAAAGTATAACTTCACAAGATGCTCCACGTTCCTCATGTTCACAGTATTTACCCTGTAAAATAACACGTACAATTACTACTTAATAATATTATCACTTTACTCTCATAATATTACGACTTTTTCTCGTAAACCTACGACTTTATTCTCGTTATATTGTGACTTTATTCTCGAAATCTTTTTTCCTCAATGTGGCCCTAATACTACATGGTAGAAAACATCATGTTTAGGCTTAAAATAAGTAAGTAAAACATGTACGGACAAATGAAGCATGTGAAGCAGTATGTTGCAAGCTCATATACAAAACTGTGTTCTGTTACATTTTAATGATATCTGGATATCATCTTTGTGGATTGATCCGTAAATCTGAGTAAAAAAAATACATTATTTATGAGGAGATTCTGCGTGAAGCACAGATGTAAGGAGTCATTAGTCTAATTAGGATTCAGTTGAAAGTTTCACTTTAGTTCAATCTAAAGGAAAATGTACTTGTGTAGTGATTACACCATGAGACCATCAGCAATACATACTGTGTGTTTGTACATGCGAGTAAGCTTGGATGCACGTATGTGTGGCTGTAAGAGTTATGTGTAGTGCGTGTTGTGCATATTAAGTAGTTGTATTTCACATGGCAGTGGTTGCAGGTTCCAGCCGATAAGTGCTCAGTGTGACGCGTCTATGCAGACACACACTTTTAAGCTGCCAGCCTAAGTGTCAGTTGTTACAGTAATTGGTGTTCGAACTCAATTTAGCCAAACAGTAATTTAGTTTGTGCTGAGAGGGGCAGAGGTTAGAGGAGGGAACGTGAGAAGTGAGAAGGGTGTTTATTTCTATTATGTGGACTTTTCATTTTTCATTTGGCTTCAAGCAGACGCGCTGGGAGAACTGTCGATAACAACTTTTGAGTCATTAAAGCGCACTAAATCAAATGAAATTGGAAATGTGGATAGAGGCAAAAGAATTGTGAGGCATTAAGAAAACGAATGAAACAGCTGGAGAGCTGGTGAAAGAGTTTGATAGAGAGATGGAGATGGGGATCAAGAGGTTAAAAAGGGAGATAATATGAACTGCAGCTGAAGAAAGACAGATGCAGAGATACTGAAGGTGAGATGAAGGGTCGGGAGAAATTGAAGTGATGGAGAAATGAATGATGGAGGAAAGAAAGGACAAATTTTTCTCAGAAATGAATATCACTCTCTCCTTCTGCCAGCACTCGCTAAGAGCGTTTAAGTCCAGACTATATCCACCTCCTCTCAGTTTTACATCTGCTGAAGGGAATCATTCTACTAAACAATGATAATGTTCTCGGCTCAGCCACAGCAGTGAGATGGATCATTAAACCGACTATAAAAAGTAATGAACGTTATCCCACAAAGCAGGGTGTATCTGCATGTGAACGTTGTTCCGTGGTGGGTGTAGTCCAGTGTTATTTCACTGCGCCACGTTCTGCTGCATCGCTTTGAATGCCCATCGTGAGTTTAACAATGCTTTAGGAGCGCAATGCTAAAAATGAGGTAGAACATGAGATGAAGGTTCCCTCCGCAAATGTCAATAAGGACTTTTATTTACCATTTTGCAAAGGATGGAACTCGAATAAACTTCAGCATAACAAGTTTAATACATCAAAACAAAACAGAAATCTAACAGAAATGACTTCACAGTAAATCACAATAGATTGTTGCAGGAATGAGTCCTAAAACCCAGAAATGAGTTAGCATTTTAGCACTTCCTGTTCCCTCGTCTAGAAGTCAACGGGTTTTTAGTTAGATGCCTGAGATACGGTCTGTGGTTAACACAAGCTGAAGAGATTTTAACGTTTTGTTCTACGACATAAAATACACCAATAAATATCCCACTCGTGAATTTTGAAGCATTTATGTGTCTTAAAAAAGACGGTTGCTAACAAGTGTCTAAATGAGACGACTAAACGTCATCACGCCGACTTGTCCTCCTTTACAGCCTCGTTGTTTTTATACTCACACTCATGTGACCGTGGTGTTCGTTTATAGCCTAACGTTAGCTTTTTTACTTCTGGAGATTGCTGTCACACTTCAAAAATCACAATAGTGGTGTTCATTTGTTAAGTTTATCTTGAACAAAATATGTAAGTATCATAAACGTTTGTTTTCCATGGAGCTTATTTTCTGCAATAATCCAAAACCCAGTGGAAAAAAACATTTGTCTGAACTAGAAATTCCTAAAACTCCTTCCAGTGGTTCCTACAACAGAAATCTTTCCATATTCAGCCTACAGAGTTTTTGGGGACTGCATGACCTCCATGGCTGAGCACACATGAAATCAGAGAAACTCAACCATCATCTCTATAAAATCAGACCATCAAGGAGCTAAACAGCTTCAGATGAAAGAGAGACGGAGACCTTGGGTTTGACTGAGGAGTTTTATTCCACAATAACAGATCTAGTAGAGCATCTATATCTTTGAGAACAGACGCCCACTCGTTATTAAGAGGTTAAAACAAACTGTGGCATCCTCAAAGGATAGTGAGCGTCAAAGTCCTTGGTTCACAAACAGCAACATTTTAAAGAATGAATTCAAGACATTGATTCCAAAAGAGATGAAGACCTTTTAAATGGCATCAATTGTGCATCAAGCAGAAGAGATGAAGATTATCTTCTTATTCCCTTAGCCCTCTTTTCAAAAGGAGCTACCCACAATGCCGCATGAATAGCTGAAGAAAGAAAAAATATGCAAAACAAAAAGAGAACTACAAAAGATGACAGATCCCCGTTGTCTGTTTTCTACATGCTTTCCATTCTGCTGTCGGCTTGTATCTGAAGTGTGACTCCCATATGTGATGTCAGGGTTTTTTTTTTGTTCTATGTTTTTTTTAACTTGCTTTCCATTCATTTATGCTGTATATATACCCACTGATAACTGATTTGATGTGCTTTGTTTTTCTTTTCTTTTCATACATACAGTATGTTTCTATACCTACAGAGGGACTGTGGATGAAAATTGGTCTTTTGGCTAAATCTGGCATGTTTACATCATATTCATGTTAATTAATGTGTGTTGTCCATTTTCATTTTACTACACCAGCCAATTACTGTCAGGTTTTGGAAGTTTTAAGGTGTGGACGCAAATGCAGAGAGACTAAGAGGCAGCCGACAGAGTTCAAACATTTAATGTGGCAAACAAAGAAACACTTTCCATCAGAGTAGAGTTGGAACTAGGAAGCTCCAACATCAGACACGAATGTCGGCTCTTCTCTTGTCCTCTTAGTGCTCTTATCTGCTGAGGAACACAAATTAACCAAATCATTACTATCTTTTTCTGTCTTGTTAATTTAATTTCTGTATCTTTTTTTTTTATTATTCATTTGTAACATTGTAGCATTGGTTTTGAAAAACTCTATATAAATACATTAGATGTGTCATTCTGGACCTCTTCACATGCACGTTGCTGCCAGCTGATTAAATAAAATAAAGTTAAGTGGATGTACAGACGGGGATGTTCAGTGTCTCTCAGCACGCAGACGGTGAGGACAAGCTGCTGCTTTATGTGATGTAATTATGTGACATTATGTGTATATAAATATTACTGTAAAAATGTACAGATTAGGAAAGAGGTGGAAGACTGGAGGTGGATGCAAGTGGCAGTGCTATTAATCAACGTGTATGTAATGTACTCTGTGTGTTCCTGTTTCACTGCGGTAGGTAATTAAATCTAATTGCATGTCTCTCTTTATCTGTGTGTGTGTGTGTGTGTGTGTGTGTGTGTGTGTGTGTGTGATCTCCTATTTCTATTCTTGAAAGGACCAACTCCTCACCACTCCTCACCTCCATTCATGTAAAAGAAAGCGAAAACATTTAGATATTTTGACAGATTTGGGACTTAAATTAACCCTCTGAGATCCCAACCGACTGTAGCAGGCTGAGTGTTAGAGCCAGTTAGAGGAAATCTACAATAAAATAAAAAATAAAAACATATTGCGTGTCATGTCTACGTATTTTAAGCTTGTTGCGTGTCATTTAATTCGGCCCAGATTAAATGATTGGACAGCTATACCTGCCCGTACCTGCTTACCCATGCATCACTGGAGTCTTCCACCTTCACAGCTGTGAGTATTAACAATAGCAATGTTAGTTGTTTCCGTTCATTATGATCATTTTGGGGTCGCGTGGCTTTGGAGGGAGGACTGTCAGTGTTGCCGACTTGGCAACTTTCTTGCTAGATTTAGGGACTTCTGCTAGCTACTTTCATCAAAAGATTGCAATTCTATATTACTCTTGCTAGTTTCTCAAGATCACCAACCCTAACTTTTATTCTAACCACCAACGACCAGAATACGAATCATGTTTTGAGAGTTTTTCAGTGTATTTCAAAGTCTCATAGAACTTGTGAACTTATAACGTGTCTCTTGTGCAAAAGAAATGTTTCCGCGACCAAGACACCTCCATTCAGCACCGCTTAATTAGGAACATTTAGTCATCTTTTATAATTCAATTATTATTGAAAGAATGTCTTTTTTGCTGGATGACTCAGAATTATAGGATTGGTAATGACCATAATTGCATGATGTGTTCAGCATTTCATAGTAGACGTCTCCCTTAGAGTTGAAATTATAATTATGTCCTTGCTTCTCTTTTTGTCCTTATCACGCGTCTTCAACCAAGAACTCCTCTCCTTTCTCCCCCCCTCATCTTCCGTGCCTTCTTTCTTCTTCTTCCTACTCCGTCCCTGCCTCTTTTCCTCCCATGCTCCATCTTTGTTTTTTATTCCGTCCACACTTCAACCCTCTCATCCCCATCTTCCACCCTGCACCGACGGTCCCTCGAGCTCTCGTTCTTTCCTCCCACACCCACCCTGCCTGTCGGGGTGATTAGCCTCGTCTGTCCCATCGCCTGGCAACCCGACTAATGACAGCGAGCTAATTTCGCTGCTCCAGTCCAGCTGTCAACAAGGAAAAGAGAAGATAGTGGTTGTGTGTGTGTGAGATTTCTGTCAGGTGAAGTAAATGAATTTGTCACATTTATTGTTATTTTAGATCAACTTTGAGGCATTTAAGATAAGATAAGATAGAACTTTATTAAAAAATACAACAAATTACAACGAGTTTCAAGTGTATAAAATACAAGTGTATAAAATAAAAAGTAAAAACGTACTATTTCTAGCACCAGTGCCTAGTAGAATGACAATTTAAGTAAGTAAGTAGCATTAAGTAAAATGAGTAAATAAGATAAGATAAGTGAAATAGAAAGAAGGTACGGTAAGCTAAAAAACAGAAAAGAGGTAATATTGCACATGATGTACCTGAATATTGCACACAATGAACAGTGATATTGCACATGAGAATGAGAAAGTACTACTGCACATGAAATTGATGTTATCATTGTTCTCAGTTGTCCTTCCTGCAGAAGGGGGAGGAGTTATATAATTTGATGGCCACTGGTAGGAACGACCTCCTGTGGCGTTCTGTCGTGGACCAATTTAGCTGCCATTCTGAACCACAGATGTATATTCATCGTATCTTTGTGTCCATAGACGACAATGTCTTACAGAAAAGTCATAGATAATAAAAGGACAGATCTGACCCGCAGTCACACAAATCAAAATACTTTCCTTCAGCTTTACAAACATGACCAGAACACAGATAATCCCATTCTACCTCTAATTCCCTGCAGCAGGATGGAGAAATGGTCCCTTCAGAGATAAATGAGTTATCTACATATCACTCTGAGTCTGGTCTTTGCATCCTGCTGCTTCAAGTTTGGCAGTTAAGAGACACATACTGACCTATAGTATCTCACGTCGTCTCTCTGTGAGTGTGTCTTGTGTTTGAGAAATTTAATTAGCAAACTCATCTCTGTAATTAGTGAATATTATATTCTTTCTAATTTTCCATCACAGTGAACAGAGTCGTATTGCAGCAGGAAATAATTGCGCAGTCAGACGGCAGCGTCACCAAACTGACCTTTTGTTTTGCTCTAAACAATCAGCAGGATGTGATTTATCCTTTTTCAGGTTGCCAGGAAGAGTTGACCACTGAAGAAATATGTTGATTTAAGAGTCTTTACTTCTGCAAGTTGACTTGCATCAACTTGCGCAGCTGCCTCAATATCGTCCACAATGGTCTCCATTTTTTTGTCACAGTTTCCCATGGATGTTGCTAGGTAACTGGCTATCTTTAGGAAGTCGATGTACCCATTCTTAAAGAATACAAAGCTCTGATTGGTTGAGTTCAACCAGCTGAAATAGTTGTCAGTTAGCACAGAACCAGACCTATTTGTATTACTGAACACATCTGAAGTCGTCGTATGTAAAGCATGTTGAAAAGTAGTAGAATATCAGTGTTAGTATTACTGGATCTCAGTGCTGCCTTCGACACGGTTGACCACAACTAGACCGACTTGAAAACTGGGCGGGACTTTCTGGCACCGTACTAAACTAGGTACTTAAAGGACAGGGACTACTTTGTGTCTATATAGGTAATTACACATCCGAGTGGATAAATATGACATGCAGAGTTCCTCAAGGCTCCATTCTGGGGCCTCTATAAAAATAATTTACCATAACTATGCAGACGACACACAAATTTACATAACCATATCACCACGGCACTATGGTCCAATACAAGCACGGAGTAAGTGCATCAAACAAACCAACGATTGGATGTTCATCAATTAATTAAAGACAAAACTGAGGTTATTGTATTTGGAGCCAAAGAGGAACAATTAAAAGTCATGTAAAACAAAATCTTGCTGTAGTCATGGACTCAAACAGGAATTTCAACAGTCACATTAAGACTATTACAAAGTCAGCCTACTTCCACTTTAAGATAACATCAAGGATTAAAGGACTTTTGTCTCAGCAGGATTTGGGAAAACTTGTCCATGCATTTATTTTCAGTATACTCAACTCGTGGACCTTTTTGAGGGTCGCCTGCAGATGGGCCACGGCCACCTCCTTCTCTGACAACTTCTTTTCCGATTGCCTCTTCTCCTCGAGATGAAGGATCCTCCCTCAGAAAAATGTGAGTTTCAGAGACTTTGTTTCCTGCATTCTGGTGACTTTTATAGAATGAAAATAACAAAATAATAAGAACACTGCAACAGCATTTTAATGTTAAAAAGGTCTACTTTTAATTTTACTTTCAATTCTCAGGAAAGAAAACTGAATAATTTGCCCCTCTGGCGTGAACTAAACTAATATTCATCACTTTTTATTCATTCTTTGCCCTGATTGAGTATTTCTTTCTCCTTTTCTCACTCACTGAAGCTCCTTTCAGACACAACGCGACAAACGCCACCACTGCAAAAGTGTGAAAAATTGCCATAAATCGTGAGAAATACGGAAGAATTGTGACCCCAGGTCTACCGGGAAAATCAGCAGGGTTGGCAAATATGTTGCCCTCCGTTCTTCAATATCTGATGGCAGCTGTTTTTTTTTTCTTTCTGTCTTATAGGCAACACCTCTTCTTTTGGTGGGTGGGGGGGGGGGGCTTTTTTCCTTCTTCCTCTTCCCAATTAGAAGCTATTTGAATCCAGGCTAATGGGCCTTTTTCACAGCACACATTTTGACTTTCCATAGAACAGGTGTGACTAATAACACTGACGATGGCTTCGTTCTATCCAGATGCCAGATGTCAGTGTGACAGTGAGCCAGCATGCACAATACCACGCCATCATTAACTCTATTATTTACACTTGGGCTTTTTTCTACTGTGTCATATTAAAATATCAACTGTGATAAGGACCTATTAGGAAATCCTGGCTGACACTGGAAGGGTTAAAGTATTCTGGCTGAGCTGGTGTACCATGCAACTCCCGGTTGATTGAATCCTGAGGGTTAAGGACTGCCGGCCCCCAGCCTATATCTGTAATTTATTAAGCTTTTATCTGTAATATACGCCAAGAGCTGAAGAGAGAATTCACACAATGAGTGAAGATTAGTTTTTTTTGAGTCGTCACCCAATACAGTTTATATTTCAGGCCTGGTACATTCGTTCTTGTTTTTATCTCTTTCTCCCCAAATCTCCTGTTCTCGTCCTTCTCTTATTTGTAGGATTCACAGTAATTGCTGAGCTCCAGTTAGTCCTGTTTGGCCTCGCAGCAGAAAACATAAAATAGACTAAAATTGGTCGCCAGTACAGTGATAGTCCCGTTAAATGAATCCTTGTCAGGGCTTTGAGATAAAAAAAAAAAAAACCCAGACTCCCACTTCACATCAATCAGTAATGTCTCAGCGAGACTGTCCATTTCTGATTGTCCATTTCGAGTGAGACAAACACACACACACACACACACACACACACACACACACACACACACACACACACTTGTCCAATGAGCCTAGAAGGGCAGAGAGAGAAGAAACTCTTCTTCTCCTCATCATTACCATCATCATCATCATTCCCAGCATCCTTTTAGCTCTCAGTGAGGCAACCAGGAGCCAGAAGATCAATACAGAAACATAACAGAGAAAAATAAAATAAATAGGTGGACAGAGGAGAAGGTGGTGGTGGTGAAGGTGGTGGTGAAGGGTGGCAGTCAAAGCATGACTGCAACTGATCTAATGTAACTGGGTAAAATAACAAGAGCATGATTTGTTTTTAATGTTGTTTGTAATGTTTTTCTAATTTTCCGGTATTGTCCTCTGAGGATGTCGTGGTTGTTACTGCTGTTTTTATTACCGCTGAGTCATTTTGCTTCCAACTTCCAAAAAGATAATTCTGGTTTAGAACAACTTGCTGTAGTTACGTGTAAAGCTGAATTCCTGCAACATAAGAAATGAATGCTGACACGTTACCTGTAAATTAAATCGTCTGTCTGCTGGTGTTTCTCGTCTTGACGGACTTCGTTGTAGCGATGCCTCCCACATCTTATTAATTACTTTGTAATTGCTAAACCTCAGATCTCTTCTAATGACAATGGACAACAACTATGAAATATGTCAATGAAAAGCAAATCGATGTACTAGTAGTATACTTGTAAGTGTACTGCTTTAATACTGTACTTCTTGGGACTAAATTGGCCCACTTTTTAGTTTATAAAAGTAAAAGTCACTCTGCATATCATTGTTGTTTTTTGACTTGCTTACAGTCTTTTCTTCATGCATTTATTCACCTCAGCTTTATTTATTCTGTCCTTTTCTTGTTCATTACCTCCATCACCACCCTCTAACCCGCCTCTCTAATGCACCACAAGCCCTCAACACACACACAACATTTACTTTACTGTTGTTTTCTCTGGATGTTTTCTGTTGTAAACATCCCGCTGCGGTGCATTAATGTTAATTACTCCTTAATTGGAGCTTTCATCTTGTTTAGGCTTTCAGCTTGCCCTGGTTACGTGTCAGCGTCGATTTGCTGTTTGCAGAAACAAACCTGATGAAGTGGATAGTTTCTGTCCTAATGATGAATATTCTGCATATATTCTCACACATTATTTAAAGAATATTAATCTTGTTTAGGTTTGGGAGTTTCCGTACCACCAGCTGTATAATGTAAGTAGGCCTGCTTCTGGTCCAGACTCTCGGGTTAGTTTCCTTTTCCATAAATGTGTCGTGAATGCAGGAAATTGCATAATGCTGCTGATGGCCAACCACTGCTGTTAAGCTTCTTAAGCTATATATATATATTTTTTTTTTTTTTTTGATTTGTTTTTGGGCATCTCAAAGTGAAAGTTTCAAAAGTCTTACCATAGATATTAATGTGCATGCATTTGGGTAAAAACATGTTTAACCCTCATCCTGCCAACATATCCAACATACAAAGACAACCGACTGCTGTAAGAAACAACCATCATAGCAAAATGTTAACGTACTTCTTACCAGAACATTATTAGAAAAATCTGATAATTATTATTTTAGGAAAGTTTGCATATTGTGTAAAACGAAAATAGACGTAAATCTGTGTCTGTCTCTGAGTGCCTCTCCATTTAGGAAGCATCCTAGCTTAATGGATGGTCTGTTGAATGAGAATGTGACACATATTGCATACAAACCAGTTTGAATAGACCTCTGCCTGTATGCTTTTATCTTGACCGTGGGTCTCTATGTATGTAATGTATGTCAAGAATCCCTGAGGCAACTAGAAGTGATATTACGGTGTGTGTGTGTGAAGAGGATTAGAGAGAGAAAGCAGAGCCTGAAGAGGCCATTTGGAGAAACCAGTCAACGACGTGCATGTGTGTTTTTGGTCTATTACTGTAGTGTGACACAAGAAATGATAGAGTCCTTATTAGTGCCTGTAAAGAGGTCAGAATGGGAGTGTGTCAGAGACAAGAAAATGTTTGGCTTCCTAGGAAGCAGTGTTGTGTAAGAGAGAGACCGTGTGTGTTTCCAGGGCTTCAGGAAAAGGATTTCAATGAAAATGAAATGTATGTTTCTGTTTTATGAACAAAAATCGATTAAAATATTTAATCATAATCGTAAATTAATCACACATTTGTTATCTGTTCAAAATGTACCTTAAAGGGAGATTAGTCAAGTATTGAATACTCTTATCAACATGGGAGTGGACAAATATGCTGCTTTATGTAAATGTATATATTTATTACTGGAAATCAATTAACAACACAAAACAATGACAGATATTGTCCAGAAACCCTCAAATTTAAAAAAAAGTTCGAAAAATGTAAAAAAAAAAAAATGTTCACAATAATGTCCCATCTTTATGGGACATTATTGTGAACATTTTTTTTTTTTTGACATTTTTCGAAAAAACTTTTTTTTTCTGAAAAATGTCAAAAAAAATTGAAAAATGTCCCAAAAAATAAATAAAAAAAGGTCTGAAAAATGACAAAAAATTTCGAAAAATGTCCCAAAAAAAAAGTCTGTAAAAATATCAAAAAAATTACAAAAAGTTTGAAAAATGTAAAATAAAAAAAAAATCTGAAAAAATGTCCGAAAATTGTAAAAAAAAAGTTCTAAAAAATGGATAGAAAAATTGCCTAACAAATGTTAAAAAATGTACAAAAAAAGTCTGAAAAATTTAAAAAGTTTGAAAAATTCCCCAAAAATGTGTAAAGAAAAAAAAAGTCTGACAAATGTCAAAAAATGTAAAAAAAAAAAAAAAAAGGCTGAAAAATGTAAAGTAAAAAATTCCCCAAAAAAGTCTGAAAAATTTTAAAAAAAAAGAAGTCTGAAAAATGTAAAAAAAAAAGAAGTCTGAAAAATGTAAAAAAAAAAAAGAAGTCTGAAAAATGTAAAAAAAAAATTAAAAAAAAAAATTCCAAAAATCTCCCAAAAAAAAGTCTGACAAATATCAGAAAATTTACCAAAAAAGTCTGAAAGATGTTAAAAAAAAAAAATTCTGAAAAAATGTCCAAAAATTTAAAAAAAAAGGTTCTAAAAATGTATAGAAAAAGGGTTAGGGTTAGGGTTAGGGTTAGGGAGTTAGGGTTAGGGTTAGGGTTAGGGTTAGGGTTAGGGTTTAGGGTTAGGGTTAGCTGGCTTGGAGGGGAAATGCTGATATAAAAAAAAATAGGCTGAAAAATGTAAAGTAACAAAAAAAAATAAAAGTTTGAAAAATGTCGAAAAATCTGAAAAACGTAAAGAAAATGAAAAATAAAAATGTCCAAAAAATGTAAAAAAAAAAAAAAAAAATTCCAAAAATGTAAAAAAAAGTCTGAAAAAAATTAAAAAATGTAAAAAAAAAAAAAAAAAGTTTGAATACTGTCGAAAAAAAATTGAAAAATGTCGAAAAAAAATTCCCCAAAAAAGTCTGAAAAATGTAAAAAAAAAATTTAAAGAAAAAAAATTCCAAAAATGTCCCAAAAAAAAGTCTGACAAATATCAGAAAATTTACCAAAAAAGTCTGAAAGATGTTTAAAAAAAAAAAAGTCTAAAAAAATGTCCGAAAATTTAAAAAAAAAGGTTCTAAAAATGTATAGAAAAAGGGTTAGGGTTAGGATTAGGGTTCAGGGTTTAGGGTTAGGGTTAGGGTTTATGGTTTAGGGTTAGGGTTAGGGTTCAGGGTTTAGGGTTAGGGTTCAGGGTTTAGGGTTAGCTGGCTTGGAGGGGAAATGCTGATATAAAAAAAAATAGGCTGAAAGATGTAAAGTAACAAAAAAAAATAAAAGTTTGAAAAATGTCGAAAAATCTGAAAAACGTAAAGAAAATGAAAAATAAAAATGTCCAAAAAATGTAAAAAAAAAAAAAAAAAAATTCCAAAAATGTAAAAAAAAGTCTGAAAAAAATTAAAAAATATAAAAAAAAAAAAAAAGTTTGAATACTGTCGAAAAAAAATTGAAAAATGTCGAAAAAAAATTCCCCAAAAAAGTCTGAAAAACTTAAAAAGTTTGAAAAATTCCCCAAAAATGTGGAAAGAAAAAAAAAGTCTGACAAATGTCAAAAAATTTAAAAAAAAAAAAAAAAAGGCTGGAAAATGTAAAGTAAAAAATTCCCCAAAAAAGTCTGAAAAATTAAAAAAAAAAAGAAGTCTGAAAAATGTAAAAAAAAAATTAAAAAAAAAAAATTCCAAAAATCTCCCAAAAAAAAGTCTGACAAATATCAGAAAATTTACCAAAAAAGTCTGAAAGATGTTAAAAAAAAAAAATTCTGAAAAAATGTCCAAAAATTAAAAAAAAAAGGTTCTAAAAATGTATAGAAAAAGGGTTAGGGTTAGGGTTAGGGTTAGGGTTAGGGTTAGGGTTTAGGGTTAGGGTTAGGGTTAGGGTTTAGGGTTAGGGTTAGCTGGCTTGGAGGGGAAATGCTGATATAAAAAAAAATAGGCTGAAAAATGTAAAGTAACAAAAAAAAATAAAAGTTTGAAAAATGTCGAAAAATCTGAAAAACGTAAAGAAAATGAAAAATAAAAATGTCCAAAAAATTTAAAAAAAAAAAAAAAAAAATTCCAAAAATGTAAAAAAAAGTCTGAAAAAAATTAAAAAATGTAAAAAAAAAAAAAAAAAGTTTGAATACTGTCGAAAAAAAATTGAAAAATGTCGAAAAAAAATTCCCCAAAAAAGTCTGAAAAATGTAAAAAAAAAATTTAAAGAAAAAAAATTCCAAAAATGTCCCAAAAAAAAGTCTGACAAATATCAGAAAATTTACCAAAAAAGTCTGAAAGATGTTTAAAAAAAAAAAAGTCTAAAAAAATGTCCGAAAATTTAAAAAAAAAGGTTCTAAAAATGTATAGAAAAAGGGTTAGGGTTAGGATTAGGGTTCAGGGTTTAGGGTTAGGGTTAGGGTTTATGGTTTAGGGTTAGGGTTAGGGTTCAGGGTTTAGGGTTAGGGTTCAGGGTTTAGGGTTAGCTGGCTTGGAGGGGAAATGCTGATATAAAAAAAAATAGGCTGAAAGATGTAAAGTAACAAAAAAAAATAAAAGTTTGAAAAATGTCGAAAAATCTGAAAAACGTAAAGAAAATGAAAAATAAAAATGTCCAAAAAATGTAAAAAAAAAAAAAAAAAAATTCCAAAAATGTAAAAAAAAGTCTGAAAAAAATTAAAAAATATAAAAAAAAAAAAAAAGTTTGAATACTGTCGAAAAAAAATTGAAAAATGTCGAAAAAAAATTCCCCAAAAAAGTCTGAAAAACTTAAAAAGTTTGAAAAATTCCCCAAAAATGTGGAAAGAAAAAAAAAGTCTGACAAATGTCAAAAAATGTAAAAAAAAAAAAAAAAAGAAGTCTGAAAAATGTAAAAAAAAAAGAAGTCTGAAAAATGTAAAAAAAAAAAAGAAGTCTGAAAAATGTAAAAAAAAAATTAAAAAAAAAAAATTCCAAAAATCTCCCAAAAAAAAGTCTGACAAATATCAGAAAATTTACCAAAAAAGTCTGAAAGATGTTAAAAAAAAAAAATTCTGAAAAAATGTCCAAAATTTAAAAAAAAAGGTTCTAAAAATGTATAGAAAAAGGGTTAGGGTTAGGGTTAGGGTTAGGGTTAGGGAGTTAGGGTTAGGGTTAGGGGGTTAGGGTTTAGGATTAGGGTTAGGGAGTTAGGGTTAGGGTTAGGGAGTTAGGGTTAGGGTTAGGGGGTTAGGGTTAGGGTTAGGGTTAGGGTTAGGGGGTTAGGGTTAGGGTTAGGGTTAGGGTTAAGGTTAGCTGGCTTGGAGGGGAAATGCTGATATAAAAAAAAATAGGCTGAAAAATGTAAAGTAACAAAAAAAAATAAAAGTTTGAAAAATGTCGAAAAATCTGAAAAACGTAAAGAAAATGAAAAATAAAAATGTCCAAAAAATGTAAAAAAAAAAATAAAAAATTCAAAAAATGTAAAAAAAAAAAAAAAAGTTTGAATACTGTCGAAAAAAATTGAAAAATGTCCAAAAAAAATTCCCCAAAAAAGTCTGAAAAATGTAAAAAAAAAATTAAAAAAAAAAAATTCCAAAAATGTCCCAAAAAAAAGTCTGACAAATATCAGAAAATTTACCAAAAAAGTCTGAAAGATGTTTAAAAAAAAAAAAGTCTAAAAAAATGTCCGAAAATTTTAAAAAAAAGGTTCTAAAAATGTATAGAAAAAGGGTTAGGGTTAGGATTAGGGTTCAGGGTTTAGGGTTCGGGTTAGGGTTTATGGTTTAGGGTTAGGGTTAGGGTTTAGGGTTAGGGTTAGGGTTAGGGTTAGGGTTAGGGTTTAGGGTTAGGGTTAGCTGGCTTGGAGGGGAAATGCTGATATAAAAAAAAATAAGCTGAAAAATGTAAAGTAACAAAAAAAAATAAAAGTTTGAAAAATGTCGAAAAATCTGAAAAACGTAAAGAAAATGAAAAATAAAAATGTCCAAAAAATGTAAAAAAAAAAAAAAAAAAATTCCAAAAATGTAAAAAAAAGTCTGAAAAAAATTAAAAAATGTAAAAAAAAAAAAAAAAAGTTTGAATACTGTCGAAAAAAAATTGAAAAATGTCGAAAAAAAATTCCCCAAAAAAGTCTGAAAAATTTAAAAAAAAAAAAGAAGTCTGAAAAATGTAAAAAAAATTTTTTAAAAAAAAAATTCCAAAAATGTCCCAAAAAAAAGTCTGACAAATATCAGAAAATTTACCAAAAAAGTCTGAAAGATGTTTAAAAAAAAAAAGTCTAAAAAAATGTCCGAAAATTAAAAAAAAAAGGTTCTAAAAATGTATAGAAAAAGGGTTAGGGTTAGGATTAGGGTTCAGGGTTTAGGGTTAGGGTTAGGGTTTATGGTTTAGGGTTAGGGTTAGGGTTAGGGTTTAGGGTTAGGGTTAGCTGGCTTGGAGGGGAAATGCTGATATAAAAAAAAATAGGCTGAAAAATGTAAAGTAACAAAAAAAAATAAAAGTTTGAAAAATGTCGAAAAATCTGAAAAATGTAAAGAAAATGAAAAAATAAAAATGTCCAAAAAATGTAAAAAAAAAAATAAAAAATTCCAAAAATGTAAAAAAAAGTCTGAAAAAAATTAAAAAAATGCAAAAAAAAAAAAAAAAGTTTGAATACTGTCGAAAAAAAATTGAAAAAAAATTCCCCAAAAAAGTCTAAAAAATTTAAAAAAAAAAGAAGTCTGAAAAATGTAAAAAAAAAAAAGAAGTCTGAAAAATGTAAAAAAAAAATTAAAAAAAAAAAATTCCAAAAATGTCCCAAAAAAAAGTCTGACAAATATCAGAAAATTTACCAAAAAAGTCTGAAAGATGTTAAAAAAAAAAAAAGTCTGAAAAAATGTCCAAAAATTAAAAAAAAAAGGTTCTAAAAATGTATAGAAAAAGGGTTAGGGTTAGGGTTAGGGTTTAGGGTTAGGGTTAGGGTTAGGGTTAGGGTTAGGGGTTAGGGTTAGGGTTAGGGGTTAGGGTTAGGGTTAGGGGGTTAGGGTTAGGGTTAGGGTTAGGGGTAGGGTTAGGGTTAGGGTTAGCTGGCTTGGAGGGGAAATGCTACTGTAGGTGTCTGCATCTAGGTCACTTGTTGATCTGTGTAATTAATCCTTTGCATACAGAACTTCACTTTGGATCTTGACATTCATTCTCAAAATAATTTCCCACACATGCAGGTGAACTGTGAGTTGAATAAATAGCTTGAGGTAGAAAATTTAATCTAATTTTCTGACTCAGTTTCACATTAAAAGCTTACCTGGATAAATCCCAAGGGAAATGATTGTGCAGCGGCTGCAGTTCAAAGTAGGAGTTTGATGTCTCAAATGTAAAACTGTGTCATATCAAAGTTTGCTTCTCTCTGCAGATGAGGTGAATAAAGGTCATTCTTCTTGAGACGGCTGACCTTGTTTCTGCACATTTGAAAAGATTTCAGCAAATGTGAACATATATACTGCCAAACACCAAACGTGGATTTTGGTGAGAATTTCTATTTCCAGACTTCAATCAAACATGTCCGTACTCCCGGTGGTCATGGATGATGGATGGTTGTCCATTTCTGATACGACTTCTGAAGGTGTCCCTGTGCAGGATTCTTTATTTACCCTTTTGCATCCTACTGTCTCCCTGTTCTCCTCCCAAATCCCATCTCTGTCACTCTCATATTCTCTCTCAGCACAGCTTTGATCCATGATTGAGAACTGTTGACTACAGTCCAGATATACGGCGGCTTTTGAAATTCCCAAACCATATTATTTGCTTTTAGTTGAAACATACAAAATATCATATTTTCAACTTCAAACAAAACTGGAGTGAGTTGAAACCTTTGACACTTGAGTGTTTTAGGATTTGAATGATTTAAGCTTTGTTTATAATCGCGCGAGACACCGTGACGTGGGCCTCCGTAGATGACCTCTGTAGATGACCTCTGATGAGGGCCTCTGATGGTCATGTGACTGTCCCTGTGGTCTCTCAGTGAACAGTTGTGGATACGTCTGTACAGGCCAACCTGCGTCCATGTTGAAATGAAAGGCGCAGCTCGAGCAGTCGGCCGGTAGTTACTTAAATTCAGAGGTGCACGGCAAACCACCGCAACAACTTGCGGAGCCTTTGTGCACCACACAAAAGCCGTGATGACGTGATTTTCTGGCATGTGCACCTCGCGCCGGCTTCACTACAGCGACCATAAACCAGGCTTTAATCTTTTTTTCTCCCGTGTGGAAAAATGTGTATTTTTCATTTCACAGTTCCTGTGACCATGACGGTGAGGACGCACAGAAGGAACTGGAAAATACAAGTCAACACAATTTGGCAGCACACGAGAAAGACTTAAGTATTTCTGATATGCTGGGCTTTCGATTATCCTTGTAGTGAATGTGCTGTCCCGTTACATCTGAACCCTTGAGGGATGAGAGGCTTACCTTTAATGTTTAAACAAAGTATTTTGTCCTTCAGGATTTATTCTTAACTAAAAAAAACTTCAGGTTGAAGTGTTCCGGACCTGGCAGGCATCATTCTCTCTCCTTCTTCCTTCTCAGTTCATCGACTGCTTTGTCCTCGGCTCTTTTTGCTCAAACTGCAGCGATATCTTGCGATGTCATCATTAGGCAGTGAAAAGACTTTGATTCAGAGCACTGACGGGTCAAAGTGCTGCCGGCTACAAACCGAGCCAGTAATGAGGGTGCAGGAGATAAAACAAGGAGATTAATTTGTTGAGCTGTCTGTTATATTTCTCCTCTGTCTGGGCGACTTCTCTATGAACGTAATTGTTTTTTCCTTTCTCTTCACTCTTTGGTCTGTTGACCTGTTCAATCTCTTCGTTGCTGTAGTCCTTCATCTTCTCATTAAGCACCTTGAGATTTCTGTATTTTAAAGTGTGCTATATAAATTACATTATATATTATAATTATATTATATTTCTTCTTATCTTTTACTTTTTACTTTACCTTTTTCAACATACAATGACTATCCTCTGTGCCGGGAGAGGAGACTTATGTTCTGAGTGACAATGCACAGTGCACATTCTACTTCAATTTGCACAGCAGAGATATATCTTTAATTCTATTTCACTGTATTTTTTATTTCTTTTATCTAGTTTAAAGTAGAGTAGTTGGTATGTATATAGAGATTTGTAAATACAGTGTTTTTTTGTACTTACCTCGTGTCAATTGTGTGAGTGATGCACGTTTTTGTGATGTATGTAAATTGCTGCTGTAACACCTCAATTTGATCAATCAGTCAATCAATCTATCAATCTATCAATCTATGAGCGGTATTCAGAGTGAAAGACAAAGGAAGAACCTCATTGTACCAGGAGTAAACTCCTTGACTTGACTTGCTCTGTTTTATGAACGTACAGCACTTTGTAACTTGAAAAGTGTTATATAAATAGTTATTACCATTTCAAGTTGTATCACTTATTTGGTTTTCTCTTTTTCAACTTTTGAGCGGATGCATTCAGTCGCTCTCCGTCTTTCATCTTCCTCCCTTCCCTTTTATCTGGTGCTGCTCTCAGTGGGCTTTTGCTCCGAGTGTGTTTGTAAATTGAAACCATGAGCACCTCAGTGTAGTCTGGTCATGAACCGTTATTTGGTAAATTAGCACTCGAGGTGCCAGAGCTGAAACTAAGCTGAATTCAGAATGTGTAAACACTAATATACATGGCATATGTAATACATATATATATACATGGTTCCATGTTTTGTGTGTATAACCGAGTACAATAAGTGGGCACCATTATCCCCATTTGTGAGATCGATCATATACTGACTGTCTTCATGAAAGCTTCTCATCCCTCCTTTGAGGCATACGGACATTTAGATGCCTCATAAATTGCAGAAATATGTGAGCAAAAGTCACACTCATGGCTACTGCTTATGGCTACTCATAACACAAGGAACGACATCAATCAGAAAAAAAGGCAACCGATGTCAAACTAAATAAAGGAGTGGATAAAAAAAAGATTTCTCCCAAAAATCGCGTTCCCATACCACGAGACTGCATTGTGAATTACGTTTCTAGAGATTCTGTCACGGATTACTTTTGTTTTGGGCTTATCACAAATAAGTTTTGTAATGATAGTCTGCAGAAGTCCACGTAGGGAGGAGGTCGGGATGACAAACCATGTTGTTATTATACTAAATCTAACCAAGTAGTTTTGTTGTATATTTGTTTCAATTTACAACGTTAACCACGTGTTTAAAACTGTTTAAAACTGTTTAAAGCTGCTTAAAACTGTGGTCCGTGAACCGGGAGGAAATATGTTTCCCTCAAAACGTAATTGCAGTTTAGTTGTGTGGGACCGAGATGGAGTTGAAATGATCAATCTGAATCTCAGAAGAAAACAGGTCCAGAGGTAGAAAACGTATTTGAATTAATGGATTTTGTATCCAGTAAGTCTTCCTTCTAGATATCTGAATGTGATTTGTATCCACCTGGAAAATATCAATCACTGTTTAACTGTCTGCCTTTCAGACTTTCTGACATTTCTGCACACTGCAGCCTTGTAGCTGTGTAGGTCTTAGAGTCTCTGTCGGTCCCCTAAACTGATTTTCTGCAATCATAAGACGACATCAGAAAGGGTTTTGGTTGGCCTCTGATTTGATTTGGATCAGTGGGAGAGCAGCGAGTGATAACACAGTAGTTTTGTAAGGGCAGCAATTACGTTTGGATCGATCAGGGCAATAAAAGGGAATGCTTTCTAAAGCCATGACTCTGCTTCGCTGTGGCTTCAGGAAAGAGAAAAGAATTGTACCTGCAGCATATTGCTTCACCACTCTGTATTTATATTGTTAAAGTTTTAAATCCAATACTTTGTCTTGTATTTCAGGTTCTATATTTGGTTTTGCTCTCTTGTCTACAACGCAGTTCACTTCAGAGTTCCAAACCTTTTTGTTCTTCTTTTATCTCTCTTCCTCCGAGGCTGAACCTCCATTACTAAACTTCTTCATCCAGATGAAGGATTCTGTCTCTGTCCCAGGGACTGAGACTAATCCACATATATCATTCCCATCCTCTCCTACAAGATTGAAGCAGGTAATTTAATACAGGACTGGCCTGATAGCTTTTGGTGCCCAACGGATGACAATTTCATGTCATTAGTATTATTAGTAGTAGTGGTAGTACTTACTTAAATCTATACTAAAATAACAATATTTGCTTGATGATTGTTGCCGAAGAATAAAACACAAGCAGAGGTCAAGTTGTCAACAGCGGCTCTTTTGGAAACCAGGACAACGTTTCTAGGATTACTTTAAGAGGCCATTTTGCTCTTATCTGTCTCGACACTGCAGCTCCAGCTAAAATGCACCATTATGTGAAATGCACTTAAGGGACGGATGTCCACGCTGCAATAAAAATACATAAAAGCAGACCCAACAGAACAAATCGATGTCTGCCGTATCGTTACTTTCTGGTAAAGTGATGCTGGTCGAAGACAAAATTGGTCGTTGGAAATGACGCAACACAAAACTCAAGACGTTGTGGGGACGTTGTGGGGACGTTTCAAGTGAGCGGATGAAGTTTGAATAGATGGTTCTGCTTTTGTAGCCCAGTCACATGTTGGTGGTGCTTTCCAATTAGGACGGAGGAAAAAGCGCAAAGTAATCTGTAAAAGCAGAGCTAAGGAGGAGGTGTCGTAAGATGCAGGTAATGGACTCTTTGACATTTTGATGTTCTCTCAGTAGAGGTACATCCAGCGAGAAGCCAATACTTCCCAGCAGGCTGGCTGATTATCCTGCAGTGTGAACAGGCTGTTGAAGGATGCTACTCAGATCAGTGACTTTTTTTTTTCCCCAAATACATTGGATTTCAAAAGAGTCCCCGAACCTGACTGAGATATAGTAGGAAGTACCCAGTAAGCATAAGACTTCCCAATTTCTGCTCTGCCCATCATTCATTTCACGCTGACAGACGTGATGAGGTAAAAGTAATTATTTTTTTGGTGATAGGTGAACGGAGGCTGAAAGAAAACCAACATATAAATCTGTTTTTCACTCCCTGACAGGCTGAAAAACACATTTATCTTTTCCTCATATTCTCCTTCCAAGTTCACAGTGACCCTCCATTCTTTTGTGTCTGTCATACAATAGGAACCTCAGAAAGCCCAATATCACTAAGTAAGATAACTCCTTTTATTGAGGTTGTAAGGAAGTTTGTATTAGAACTACTAGAGCTACTGAAGCTCTTCGTCTGTTGAAGAGATGGTGGCTCTTTAATTTAAAGTAACGTCACGGTTTGGCCTTCAGTTCCAATACAGAGAATATCTTATTTCGGATAAATATATGCAACGCAAAGCAAATTCATCATCAAAGATAAAAACACTGTATATCCACAATATAATGTAAAATATAATAATTACAGCTGCAATTACCTCCTGATTTTTGGGGAACTCCCTGGTTCTCCTAATCTAAATCCCGTCCGGATCAACATCATAACGTTGTATTTTAAAGTGATAAAGAGCTGCTTGTCCATCATTCTTTTTTTCTTTTTTATCATCTCAGTGTGAAATTTGACTTTTTTTTCCGGAAAAAAGTCTACTTATCTGATATGAGGACCAATATGATGACAGAAAAATCAAAGTCATCAGGAGATTTTTTGCCTATATTTGTTTACATTTTAGTAAATTGGCACCATTAAAAGTATGCCGAATTAGTTATTAGCAGTTTCTGTTTGCTGTGTGTCCATGGATGTACAGACAACTATCACTGGATTACTTTGATACTGAAGAAAACCTAAAAATGTGATGATTCTCAGGCATGTTCTGAAGTGGATTATTCAGGTTTATTTGTGACTGACAGGGTTAAAAACTCAGTAAATAGCTAATTTTTCAAGCTCTGTATGCACAGGCTGAGCTGCAAAGACTAACCAACTAGAAGGGACATTTGGTTTATTGTCTAAAGACAAACTAAACTCTGACAGCGACATTAATAACATTTGCATGATTGGGGTGAGATAGCAATGAGGAATGTGCTAGATTATGTTGTTTTGTTGTCTTTATTTTCAATTTGTCCAGATCTTATCTTTCACAAGAGGTGATGACAAAACCACTGAAGCACTTTATTTTGGTTTTGTTGACAGCTTCACCCTGTTAATCAAAGTATCTGTTTAACAAGGCTGAGCTGTAATCAGAACCTATGTAAGCTTTTTCATGTGAACTATTTTTCATCGGTGTGACTTTTGTGTATTTTACAGCCTGATACTGATGTTCGGCTGTTTAAGTGCTGCCTGGTTAACATCTAGAGCTGGTTCTGCCTCGGCTTTTACCTCTCGTGTGTCTTTGTAGTTTTGTCTCACTGTTGCATTTTTGCTCTTAAATAAGAGATTCATAATCTCACTGGTGTTCCAACTTTAAAAAGCTACTGTGCCCTTAAAGCTGCAGTTGGTAACTTTTATAAAATGAACTTATTATATTTGCTCAAACTATCACTTTATCCTGACAGATAATCTGTGGAAAAAATCATCTTCCTCTGCCTCCTCTCTTGTTCCTAATGGCATTTGCAAGATCAGAGCCGAGGTGTCTCTACAGCAGCTGTCAGAACCCTCGGCGTCACTTTTCGGTCGCAGTAAACACGTGTGAATTAAACAAAATCACTTGTTTAGGATTAGGCAACAAAACCACTTAGTTGGTTTAGGAAAAAACAACGTGGTTGGGACACGATCAGCTGATTGTAAAGTTAAAGTGAAACGTAACACACGGAATACGAACAGCGGTCTCCCGGCCCGGTGTGTCTCTCTAATCTTTTACAGCTCCTTCAATTTTGAAAAACAAATAAGCTCAGTTGTAAAAACTTTTTTCAGCTAAGGCTTTTTGCCAAGTTAAAGGCCTCTCTGTCTCCCAGGGATCTGGAGAGAGTTACCCATAATGCTTTTATTACCTCTCGGTTAGATTACTGTAATTCTTTGTATGTGGGTTTACAAGTCGTCTCTTCTGTTAATACAGAATGCAGCTGATCACCTTCTGACTGGAAAAAGAAAACCTGATCACGTATCAGTTCTGACTTCCCTCCACTGGCTTCCTGTCCGTTTCCGGATTGATTTAAAGACTTTATTGCTTGCAGAACTATTACACCTTTATACTCCGGTCAGAGCACTGAGGTCGAACAATCACATGCTCCTGGATGTCCCCAGAACTAGACTCAAAAACAGAGGCGACCGAGCCCCTGATCTCTGTAACAGCTCATAACAAAACTGCTCAGACTACAGAACCGTTTAAGTCGCTGCTGAAAACTCGTGTCTTATCGCTGGCGTTTGATTAAGTTTATTTTCTGTTGTGCTGCTACTGTTTTACTGCTGTTATGTCACATTATGGTTATTGTTTTTGCTCTGTTCATATTGTTGTTTGCTTTGTATTCATTTTTATTATGTACATGTTCAGCACTTTGGTCAACTGCGATTGTTTTTAAATGTGTTATACAAATAAAGTTTGACTTGACTTGACTAAAGGTCGCCTTGTGACGGCCGTGACAAAGTGTCGGTATTTGACGCCCTTGGACTGAGAACGGGCCGGTTATTTCTAAGGCCAAGCATATATCTAAACAAAATGTGTAAGATTAAGAAGAATGATAAGCAATAATCAGCAGTATTATTCCAATACTAAGACACTACATCCAAATTACACACGACATATGCCTGTAGAAAATGAAAGTCCCTGCTCTGTGGACAAAACAGCACTTTAACCAATAATGGCCAACCTTTCCTTTCACAACTTCTGTTGATTTCCAGTTAGCTGACAAACACACCAATTAGTGTGAAACCCAAGCTTTTCCAGCTCTGTTGGTGAAGTTAATCAGAACAAACAGCATGACATTAAAAAGCAGGAACGAGGAGAGGAGTGTGTGCAGCCGGCACACATTCACTGTTTAAAATAACAGTCCTTGTTTGGAGAAGTGACGTCTTTTTCCCTGTAATGACTGTTGCTAAAACAAGTGATAATTCAAAAGCTAAAAGGGAGAGATGAGGTTTATATGTGCCTGGTTAAACAGATATGAGTTACAAGGTGGAACAGTAAACAGGATTTACAAAGAATGTCGCTGCAAAGAGTCGCAGCCTCAGGATGTTTTCTTCCATCTGGTTCGACCACACCATCATGCACCTGTGGTCATGATGCTTCCAGCTGCTGCAACAGGAGTTTATAGCCTCTGCACCAAAGTTCATGTATGAACAGGCTCCGTCACACTAGCATTTAAAACAGCAACGTTTTGTAGCGAGGTAAATCTGCACAAATCTTTTGCATCGAGTGAAACTTTGGTGAAACACCAGCGTTACTGTAACCCAGAAACACCAGCGTTACTGTATAGACCGCTTCAATGGAGTTGAATCTCTAGGCAACAACTTGGGTCCATGTTTACTTCCTGTCAGCTCATGTCATTCACATACGCTGCAACAGGAAATAAGTGTACGCAAGTGCTTTAAGATGATTTAATTGCCTTTATTGGACAGTTGTACAACATAGACTCAGACAAGACACGAGAGAGGTGGAGCAAAGGTCCACGGCTGAAATCAAACTGGGGAGGTTGGAGTTGCAGCTACATGGGATGCATCTTAATCATTTAGACACCAGAATAGGCCTGTTTTCAATCACTGTGGCTGATTAGACTACTCTACTGTATCTACTGCATGTACCAATAACAGTGCATGTGCTTTTTTTGGCCAATACTTGCCAAACAGAGCTGTGGTTTCAAGATGACCTGAGCTGTATGTGTTCATTTTTCTGAAAATACTCTCCAAAGAAGAAGCACATGCATAATGACATCATCGGACCTTCCCGTCTTGTTGCCTTTAATGCCGTCGTTGAGATGGATCAGTTAGGTTTATGCATGAGAAGTGAGATTAGTTCGGTTTAGGGTAAGAATATCAGGGTAAGAATATCAGGGTAAGCCAACCAAAGGCAGAGTAGGGCGGGTCATGTTTTTGCCATAGCAGGAAAAAATATGGCAACCGGGAAGGTCCGATGATGTCATTTTGCATAATAATTAGCCATGTGCTTCAGTTCAGGATAACGGGCTGTCGGGACATTTTTTGGACTATTGGACTAATGGAGTCATAGTCATGTTATTTGTAACATTAACATTAGTTTCTTCCACTATGACAAGTCAAATGTGTGCTGTGAATGTTTCCTGTTAGGAAATCTTGGAAGGGAAAACAGACTAAAGCTATTCACGTGTTTTAACGATGTTTTGCATTGAAGCCGAGCTCCTGGCTGATGGCTGCTGGCCAGACAGCATAATCAGTCTGATCTGCTCTAATTGGAAAGTGAGGGAGCTCTCAATCAAGCAAAGTGTGCACACACCCACACGGTGTGGAGGAGAGGAGTAATCAGGCAGGAGAAGTGAACACACCTGTGAGTGAGTGAGAAGGCTTTAAAGACACAGGGTTTGGGGATCAGTGCTGTACTAAAGAGAAACCTCTTTGTGGACACAAAGGAAAAGAAACTAAACAACTTCCACGACTAAATCACAAGTTTGCACTTAAATTGCGTCAATATAAGTGGATCATTATTTGCAGCACAAACGAAGCCTTAAGCTGTTGTGACGTACATCTCCTCTTTTTTACCATTATAGGAGCTCTAAACTGAAGCATGGACTTTATTCTTGGACGCAGCCTTCAGTTTAACATTTCCATTTAAGTACTTCAGTGAAGATCTGCCTCATAACTGTCGTTACACCTCTTTTAGTTGTCCGGAGCCAGCCAGCGCTCCCACTGTGAATCATTATCCCAGCTGTGGTTTCCTCCCTACAGTATTTCACCAAGCCTCATGATTATATGAACTTATATTGACCTTGAGAATGCCACTTTTCCTTTGTTCAATCACTGAGGTGATTACCATATACGGACTGTGAAAAGCATTACCCTGCACCATAATCATTTTTAACAGTTTTCTTCATCTCCTGGTATTTTTATATCTGGTATATTTTTTTATACTTTGTACTACTTACTTGTGCCTTTTTACTAATATGTTTGCACTATGGAACTGAGATGCTGGAAACTTGCATTTCCCTTGGGATCAATAAAGTTACTATCTATCTATCTATCTATCTATCTATCTATCTATCTATCTATCTATCTATGAAAAATAAAATAAATGCATGAAAATCTGATTTCTGCACAGTGAAATAGTCAAGAAATTTAATGTATTGATTTGTGTACAGACACAAAGTTCACATTTTTCATGATCAATCTTCAAACTCAATTCTTATGTAATCCACGTAATTGTGAACTGGGAAGAGCAGCAAATGATATGTAGGGACGAGGTCGAGGTGGTTGGGTGAGTTACCGGACTTTCGCCCAGGAGACCGCGGTGTTCGCGTCCCGTGTGAAACCAGAAGTCAGCGTTGATGTATTTGTCACGTAACCTCCGTACTTAAGTTACACCACTCCCGCTGTTATTTTAAGCCAAACCATGATCTTTTCCTGAACCTAACTAAGTAGTTTTATTTTGCGTCACGTGTTGCTGGACATTCATTTGTCAACCTGTTGTTGTTCATTTGAGTGGAAAATGGTTTTCTTCATGTGTATCTTTACATATTTATTTATTTATTTTTTAAACAAATTTAAGGCAGTTGACAGTTATATAAATATGATGAGAGTAATATGGAGCCTGATCTCAAAAGTTATGTTAGTTCATACAAAAATAAGTCATCGTTCTGAATGAATGTATGAAAAGGAGTGGACAGGGTCACGCTTACGTGCACAGAATATTCAGTTTTTTTGCCCTTATTCCAAAAAAGACAATATTCCTACTAAGCTGTTTACATGGCTAATGAAAATGAATATTCCACTAATATTCCCGTTTACATGCAGCCGTGCATACTACCATTAACGTAAAACTGCAACCTGACGTATGTCCTCCGGCTACGCCCTTTAAATAACATTTACCTCCTTGTCCAATGTTGTTTCATGTTGTTTTAGGTGTGTTTCTTCTACCAACAAAAAATGTGGGCTTTTCTTTTGGGCATGAATCTCTGCAGTTGGTTTGTTTACAACGCACAGAGCTGAAGAAGTCTCTGGTTCTGCGTGTGTGTGTGTGTGTGTTTGTGTGTGTGTGTGTGTGTGTGTGTGTGTGTGTGTGTGTGTGTGTGTGTGTGTGTGTGTGTGTGTGTGTGTGTGTGTGTGTGTGTGTTTGTGTGTGTGTGTGTGTGTGTGTGTGTGTGTGTGTGTTTGTGTGTGTGTGTGTGTGTGTGTGTGTGTTAAGCAGATGGCCTCAGCGTCTTCAGTCAGAACAGTGTCAAGAGGGAGTAATATTGCCGAGATGAGTAGCGCTCCTCTCCGTTTGTTGCTTGTTTCCTGTCCTTGTGCAGACCAAATGACTTGCCGTTGTTTGGGTGATGGGGGGGGGGGGGGAATCTGGCAGTGAGGTAGCGTCTGGCTCTTTCGTGGCCGGCCTCTTTTTTTTTTTTTTTTAATATATTAAGTCGTGATGTATTTGGCCGCGCTGCACTGCTTATCTGAAGTGGCTTTTTTGGAGGGCTCTGGTTTCACACACCTTCAGGTTTAACTGAAACTCTGCGTCTGAAAATAACTGTAAAGACAACTTTACGACTTGAGATGGTTTTGGTCACAACTGTGATAAGACCTGACATGCACTGAGTCACCACATGAATTAAAATACATCTATAAAGGAGCAAACAAAGACCACAGAAAACCATCGGGTGTCTTGGCAACTTAAAACAATTTGCACTTGGGAGTGGCACCGATTTCAATATTGAACAAGTTTTGATTCACACTACTGATCCAATAAGAATGAGATCAAAGTAATGCTGCTTTCACGCCGTAGCGATGTGCAGCGATGTGGGAGAGTCATTTTAAATAAACGGCCAATTAACTGCATCGATTAACGTCTTTTGTTCCGTCATGGCTGAGCTGTACAGCTCTTCTTTCTTCATCTGTTTACGGATGTGAAATAGTTCTTTGCGTCGTCTTTCTGTTGTCCTGGCGTGATCTTTTGCTGTATGGAGTGGTGATCTTTTCCGTGTTGTCCGTATTCATGATGCAGAATCGGTTAAAACACTTGTCGATGTAATCTTCTAGATGGTCCAGGTCGATTGATATTGTAGTCCAGGTTATGAGTGGAAAAGGAGAGAAAAAAGTGAAGAAAAAAAGGTTTTTTGTCGGAAGGGAAATGTTTGTTTGAGTCAGTCTAGCAGCTGGGAGCTGCAATCTTGGATCTCGCACCATCTCGTGAGAGTTGCGTTCACAGTGGCCGAGCAAAATGATATTGCCTGATCTGGTGTGAATGCAGCTTAATTAGTCAAGAGCCCAGAAATACTGGAAATACATTTAACACAGAGTAGCCTACAGTATGTACCTGTAGCAGATCAGCTAGTATAGTTTATATTATGGTCAACACCAGTAATAATGCCATATGCACCTTGTGAATCGTAGAAGACTTTCCCCCCCCCAAAGTTTCTCAAATATATTAAATATATTCAATCACACTGATATTTCAACCAGGAGAGTTTCCAGGCTTGATGTAAGCTGAATAACTCAGTCAGTCACCTGACGTAGCCTCTATGGGGAAAAGGAAAGGGACTTTTACCTGAATAGCTCCTCCAACTGTGCTTCTCTATCTTTCAGACTGACGTCATGTCTTCTTTCAGTTCTGTTATTATGCAATAGGTAGGTAATTGGCAATATAGTGTGACAAACACTGTAGAGAATAAAGAGGATAGATGTAAAAAATGTAACAGGTAAAATAGAGGTTTTGTTTAACTGCTTTAACTCCCTGAGACTTTACTGTCTCTCAGAGGCTGTTAACTTTTAGAGCTAACGCTCCAAATTTAGGCTAAATTTAGTCTGAATAATGACTAGAAGAACTTGACACACAGTGCTGAGCTGCATCTCAAATTAATCTTCATGTTCTCAGCTTTCAGATGATGTACACCACTTCTATGTGACATCTACTGTTGACCCGCTATCTGCCCCTAAAGACCCCCTGGACCCCCCTAAAGACCCCCAGGACCCCCCTAAAGACCCCCTGGACCCCCTAAAGACCCCCTGGACCCCCCTAAAGACCCCCTGAACCCCCTAAAGACCCCCTGGACCCCCCTAAAGACCCCCTGGACCCCCCTAAAGACCCCCTGGACCCCCTAAAGACCCCCTGTACCCCCCTAAAGACCCCCTGGACCCCCCTAAAGACCCCCTGGACCCCCCTAAAGACCCCCTAAAGAGCCCCTGGACCCCCCTAAAGACCCCCTGGACCCCCTAAAGACCCCCTGGACTCCCCTAAAGACCCCCTGGACCCCCCTAAAGACCCCCTAACCCCCCTAGAGACCCCCTGGACCCCCCTAAAGACCCCCTGGACCCACCTAAAGACCCCCTGGACCCCCCTAAAGACCCCCAGGACCCCCCTAAAGACCCCCTGGACCCCCTAAAGACCCCCTGGACCCCCTTAAAGACCCCCTGGACCCCCTAAAGACCCCCTGGACCCCCCTAAAGACCCCCTGGACCCCCCTAAAGACCCCCTGGACCCCCTAAAGACCCCCTGTACCCCCCTAAAGACCCCCTGGACCCCCCTAAAGACCCCCTGGACCCCCCTAAAGACCCCCTAAAGAGCCCCTGGACCCCCCTAAAGACCCCCTGGACCCCCTAAAGACCCCCTGGACTCCCCTAAAGACCCCCTGGACCCCCCTAAAGACCCCCTAACCCCCCTAGAGACCCCCTGGACCCCCCTAAAGACCCCCTGGACCCACCTAAACACCCCCTAACCCCCCTAGAGACCCCCTGGACCCCCCTAAAGACCCCCTGAACCCCCCTAAAGACCCCCTGGACCCCCTAAAGACCACCTGGACCCCCCTAAAGACCCCCTGAACCCCCCTAAAGACCCCCTGGACCCCTAAAGACCCCCTGAACCCCCCTAAAGACCCCCTGGACCCCTAAAGACCCCCTGGACCCCCCTAAAGACCCCCTGGACCCCCCTAAAGACCCCCTTGACCCCCCTAAACACCCCCTGGACCCCCCTAAAGACCCCCTTGACCCCCCTAAGTGTATGATGGGTCTCAGAGGGGTATAAAACCTCACCCTGCTTTTTCTATGGGCCAATTTATAGTTAGTTATGATGGAAGAAATCTCATTACCTTAAAAATGTCACTATTTCTGTGGAATAGTGTCATTTTACCAGTTGAAATGACACAAGGCCAGCGCCTGTACAGAACAATGATGTCTTGGTTCCCATGGCAACCACAGTTTCATTTCCCCCTAATGATGGTTCAACATCACTTCCACCGCGCTCATACCAAGGACCCTTTCACCCCGAACCCACGTTTCGACAAGGAGGGCAATCTGCCATGAGTAATGCTCCGTGTCTTTGTGTGTGTGTGTGTGTGCGTGTGTGTGTGTGTGCGTGTGTGTGTGTGTGTGTGTGTGTGTGTGTGTGCGTGCGTGTGTGCGTGCGTGTGCAGGCTGCTGGTGGCCAGTGAAAGGCAGACATTTGTGTATATCTGTAATAAAAAAAAGTCTTGTCTTTTTGTGAACCTAAAGATTGCTTCTCTGCAAATGATACGTGGTAACACACACAGGTTCAGTAGAAAAATCTCCGCATGGTCGTTGTGCTCAGCGATGAATAGGTTCAAGTGTACTGAAGGCAAATAAGGTGCAATTGTAGAAAACACTGAAAGGAACATCGAGTCTATAAATATTGAAAAAGGCAAATGTTGGATGTAACTGGCTGAAGTGAAACATCCGTTCCTCCTGAAAATGCATAAATCACTAAATACATGTTATGTTCTGTTTCACTAAATGACCGTTATATTATGTACAGCGTACAAGAAATAAATGCAAAGTCCCAAATTAATTTTCCTTTTGAATTTTGAGGTGATTTTCAGCATCCAATTCACACTATTCAACTGCAACTGGAGCATGTGCAGTAAGTTGTGGGGATTTTCACAATGGTGAAAACATTCATGGACGAGCAGAAATATCAACCCTGTCTCCAAAAAAATTACTTCCACATAAAACTTAACTACGGTCGCAGTTTTAAACACGTGGTTAACGTTATAAATTGAAACAAAACAAAAAAACGCAACAAAATGACTTGGTTATGTTCAGTAAAACATTGTGGTTTGGCTTCAAATAAGTACGTAGGTACTGTACGTCAACGATGACTTTTGTTTTCACACGGGAAACGAACAGCAGTGTCCTGGGTGAAAGTCCTGTCTTTGTCCCAACCGTCCTCTCCGTGGACTTCTGCGGACTGTGATTAGAAACGGATCTGTGATACGTCAAAAACAAAAAAATCCAGGAGAAATTATGTTTCCCTCGAAACGTAATTGAGGAGGAGAGGAGCTACTGGAACTCAAAGTGCTGAAGAAGTTAATGCTGGTTCTGATAGAAAGGTTTCAGAACAACAACAACAATATCACTGTATATTTCACATGCTTGGCAGTAATGTTAGCTCTTATCTGTCCAATAGGAACTTTCCCATCTCGGGTTCGTTTTGATCCCCAAAACCAAGCGAAGATCCGTCCATGAATCAAAGACCCGGCTGATGTTGATCCTTTTTGCCAAATCTTTTGTTTCTCTATCAGGACACCAGCGTGTTTGTTGGCTTTTTAATCCTACAGGCTGCCAGCCAATTAGAACTGAATAAACTTGTATAAATCTGGTGTCATACTTTATTTTAACATTTATCTCTCTCTCTCTCTCTCTATTCCAGAGTTGGAAGTAAACTCTCGGCAAAGACTCGCCATCGGTGACCCTAATTTGTAAGGATTTGTTGTGTCACAGAATGTCGCGGCCCCTTTAGGTTTAACCCTCCTGATCTGTCTCCACAGATCCGGTCCCAAACGGGTTTCTCCGAAACCCAGTAGGTCTCCTCCGAGTCCAAACTTTGGTGACGTCAAAGGTGCCGACCTTTGGTCCTCCGGGCCTGGAGGGTGCACAGGTGTGGGACTCGCTGCGAGACAGCGTGGCTCACCAGGGTGTCTGTTGTTCTCTGTTGTTCTCTGCTGGTGATCTGATGTGGTGGAACATAAACACACACACACACACACACACACACACACACAAACACACACAGACACTAACCTGAGGGTTAGTTTCCCCATTTTAAAGAATGTTTTCATGTTTTAAACACAACTTATCATTTGTTCATTTAGTGCACGTTTTATTTAATGCAAAAGGAACCAAATGTTCTATTAATGTTTGGCCTTCCACTACGGCCATAATAATGTGTATACTAGGTCTTTTGAGCAAAATGAGAGGATCATTTACAATGAGGATTTTCAATAAGACACTCGTGAGCTCAAAATGTTAATTTATGTAAAAACCTACATACAGTCCCTGTAAGTTGAAATGGCAAACTTCTATCAGTTCCACCTGACAAATGTAAGTTCAGTTCTGTTCATTTAAATTTCACTTTATTCATCCAGAGGGACAATTAGTTGCTGAGTATACCAGATAAAAAGGAGTTTGGATGATATGGTGATTTAAGTTGGTCTAACTTTAGCAATTATTGGCTACTCAGACTCAGACGCGTACTTATACAACAACAACAGCAAAAATAAAACTTTCTTTTCATAACCATGAGCGACCGCATTCACACTATTCACCCCAAAGTTCCTTCCATTGTTTTGATTAATTCTCGTCAAATGTGTTCACATGAAAAATCTATTTTCATTATGAATATAATATTTTTGGACCCTGCTGTCGACCTGCCACATCGAGCTCTACAAGGCTGACATTTCAATAACACGGACTATTGGAAATGTTCACTGATTACTGAGCAAAGCAACACACGTTCAAATGTAATTGTCTTTTGATTGAGCTGTATAAAGTTTGTGAAATATCACCCTCTGCATGTTACCACTTAAAATAATCATTCTGTTTTGTCATGTTGGTGGGAAGCTGTCGGTGTTGGCTCTGCACTGTTTTGTTCGACAGTATGTGACATTACAATCACAAACTCCAAGGCTGCAAAAGACACCGCTGGTCCAGCTGTGCAGCCGCCTCCTGTGAGTCACTTTGCTTCAGAAGATGCTTGAAAAGGAAGTTGTTTTTTCTTTATCACATGTCTTCCTCACATATTAACTGAAAGCAATGAAGTAAAAACATAGAAAGATAAGATAAATGCGATGGCACTTCAGAGATTGTTAGAAATGTCTAATAAAACAAAGATGTAATCTTTTCATCAATATGCAAAAAAAGTCAGAGAACAGTTGAGATGGAATGGAGCAGAAAATGTGAAATGTGAGTTGGTGGGAGAGGAAGAAAGACATGTAGACAGAGTGATGTGATAAAAAGAATGACAGAAAAGGACTGAGAGAAAGAGAAGAGAAAGCAACAGAGAATTTGTGATCTAACATGCCGAGGGGATGAGAAAGCAGCCAGACATCTGATGATAACATCTGACAGCAGCTCTGCGAATCGCCCGAGGGATGGAGAGAGAGAGAGAGGGGGGGAATCAAACCGGGGAACAGGAACGAAAGGAAGGAAAGTGAGAAGGGATTAGTACAAATAAAACGGGTGAGCACTGGGAGCAGAGAAAGATGGAATATGTGTAAAAGAAAATGAAGAGTTGGAAAGACGGGGTCAGAAAAGGTGAAAAATGAATGTCTTCTGATTATTGGCATATTTGGCTCCTTAGATTTCTTGACTAAAAATGGAACAAAATACACTATCCAACATTATTTTTGAAGTTTCTCTTCAGCTTTTGAAGTTAGTAGAAAGTGTCAAGGATGCAGGAACCAACACTTGATTGAATCACTTTCACCACTCGCTGACTCACACAGTTATAATCGGCCAATAAAAACACTGAACAACACGTTCTCACTCACAACTCTTCAAATACTGACGCTTGGTCAGAGTCTCTACGCTTCAAACAATGACGCTCTAGGTTCCCCTCTAGCGTCAGAGTTTTTGACGTGTCATGGACGGCGTGTCAGTTTACATTTGATCTATGCATACTGCTGCTTGTCTCGCGCGTGTTTTTTGTCAAAACCTATTTGGAAATGAGTCGTCTGATGCACTATCATGGAACAGAAGCTTTGGGGGTAAAAGAGAGTATTTTGTGAGTGAGAGATGTAGATTGATAACTAGGTCAATTCAAAAGCAGCGTGAGAGACAAAAGAAGGCAATTAGAGGCTTTTATGGTTGTTTGAAGTTAAAATAAGTTCAGAGGATTTCACTACAGTTCAGTGCAGTGTAAACACATGTAGAACTCATTTTATATAATGAAAATATATCTCAGGGGAAGAAGGTAAATCAAAGCAGCTTAAATGCTTTTCCGTTTGTTTGTGTGTGCATTATGTGCTCTTCTATCTTTGTGAGGACCAATTAGAGATTTAGACCGTGGAGGACCTGTAGCCCGGTGCTCGCTCCATCAAAGGCTCGTTCGAGGGTTAAGTTCAGGCTCAGGTTAGGGAAGTGGATAGGGGAGGCATTTTGTTAAAACTCTTTAGAGGAATCCAAGTATAAATGTGTTTGTGTGTGTGCACACCGCCTGCATTAATGATGTGCACATTATGCAGCAGGCAGATGAAAGCCACAACGCTTTTCATTTACGCCTGCGGTATAAATACACAGAGTAAAGGAACAAAACATGTCACCATCCAGACAGATCTCAGCACCTTTATTCTAATATTTGGAAAGTGTCCTTGAGTGAGACACTGAACTCCAAGTTGCTCGCTTTACAGTAGTAAAGCAGTAACCCACTGCTCCTAAATGTTTGAAACGGGTTAAATACATTCACATTTCATGTATGTATAATATGTATGTGATGAAACAACATTCACAACGTTAATTATTTGTTCATCTGTTTCATCTGTGTGTTTTTTATGCCGACTACAGTCCAGCCTCACGGAGCAGTTCAAGTCAGTATTGCATTGTTTGTCTAACAATTCAATTTATTTTTATATAGCGTGAAATCATAACAGAAGTTATCTGGAGACGCTTTTCATACAGAGCAGGTCTAGACGGTCCTCTTTAAGCACCGATCCTCACAGACAATTTACAAGGAATGACACCATTTGCTTTCCATTCCCAACCCCTCCATCAATACATTTAAAAATGAGATATAAAAATGAGTTTATCAATAACTAGAATGCCAGTTACCACAACCGGGGCTGTGCAGACATATTATAAGTATCACTCTGGACCAAATCAATTATTATAACATGATTATATATTGTTACTGTTATTCCTATAATTACTATTATAAAAAGCTCCAATTTATCAGATCATATGATATACTGTGTATTTTTATTAAAAAAAAAATAATAGTAAAAAATGATTTAAAAAAAATTCAAAGTGAAAGTAAAAAAAAAAATATTAATAATAATAATAAAAAAAATAAATAAAAAAATAATAGTAAAAAATTCAAAGTGAAAGTAAAAAAAAAAAATAATAATAATAATAATAAAAAAAAAAAAATTTAAAAAAAATAATAGTAAAAAATGATTAAGAAATAATTCAAAGTGAAAGTAAAAAAAAATAATAATAATAATAAAAAAAAAAAAAATTAAAAAAAAATAATAGTAAAAAATGATTTAAAAAAAATTCAAAGTGAAAGTAAAAAAAAATAATAATAATAATAATAATAAAAAAAAAAAAAAAAAAATTAAAAAAAAATAATAGTAAAAAATAGTAAAAAATTCAAAGTGAAAGTAAAAAAAATAAATAATAATAGTAATAATTAAAAAAAATTAAAAAAAAATAATAGTAAAAAATGATTTAAAAAAAATTCAAAGTGAAAGTAAAAAAAATAAATAATAATAATAAAAAAAAAAAAAAAAAAAAAAAATAATAGTAAAAAATTTCACTACTGGCTATTTATCAAATGTGTATGATAAATGAGAAAAGATCAAAACCTCCTTTACATCCACTGCTTCCTTGTTTTGTAGTCGTGTGCAGTAGTTTCAGCCTGAAGCTCAAATTATGCTTCTACCATTTATAAATAAAGAAAACTGCATGACCAGGTGTTGGATCAATCAACCAATCAGCTTGCTTGTCACGCAGGTGGTTGTTGAGCTCTGGGAGTTGGTATGATGCGGTTGTTTATGTGCATCTCCACATTCATGCTGCGCTGAGGATGAACCCTTCACCGTGCTCGAGCAGCAGCCTGCTTCAGCTCATCTACTGCTGAATATACAATCAGTCCGTGCATACTGTGTGCGTGTGAGGAATGTAAAGAGCATTACAGGTCTCCTATTCATAATGCTCATATCCAGTTATTTCCAGAGCCTAAATATGGAATTATGCTCCTCCGGACTGGACTTGAGCGAACATACGTGGATGTCGTGACAGTGTCTCGGCCTTACAAACACACACAGGATCATCACACGGAGTCACTTGAGTTTCATCTGTAATCTTTCATTTTTTTCCACAATGGATTTGACTGCAGGGAAACTTTAAACAGCTGATCACAGAGACAACATGCCCACATGCAGAGTGGAAGACGGAAAATCAGCATGATATTTGTTGGCAGCTGACATTTCTTTCATCTCCACTATCTGCTGCACACACACACACACACACTGATACAGATACTGTATGCATGCACACATTCAAGCAAAGCAAACACAAAATCATGTATTCATTACAATGCAAAGACACACCTGCGATGCTCAATATATTATTATTATTATTACAATGAAAGGACAGACAGCATCACAACACTGAAGGACGGTATCATTGTGGAGAACCATCTGTTATATTCAGCACAAACTCCGATATAAAGAACATCCAAGTGCCCGGAGAGAGCTGCATATCTGCTGAGAAAATCTGTCATCACCCCCCCCCCAAAAAAAACTTTATTCGAATGAGATGATGCAGCAGCAGTTTTCTGTCAGTGAACAAATGCTGCAACAGCAGATTTGACTTTTAATAAGAGAATTGTGGAACACGCTATATCTGAACTTAAAGAGCAGTTCGCACAAAACTGAGCAGCTGTGAGGGTATGGGTGTGTGTGTTTGTGTGTGTGTGTGTGTGTGTGTGTGTGTGTGTGTGTGTGTGTGTGTGTGTGTGTGTGTGTGTGTGTGTGTGTGTGTGTGTGTGTGTGTGTGTGTGTGTGTGTGTGGACCTGCTGAACACACACTGAGCAGTAACAGCATGGCCCCTTCACTTCAGACGGAGCCACAGGCGGTAGAACACGCTCTGTGAGGTTTTTCTACAAACTAAAGTGAATTTCTAACCCTGAAGCGATTTTAATTTTTCAAACTTTCGGATTAATTCTTCAACAACATAAGAAGCACTATATTTTTGCTGTATAAGGCTAATGGTTTTCGGATTTATTGCCACACACACAGCAATGACCGTAATCCAGGCACAGTATCAGGAGGGATTTCTGTTATTATTATTCTGGACCGTCTCATCTTGTCGTTTTCCCCAAACCCTTCAGTTTACCTGGACGGGCTTTTATTTCGGCGTCCATGTTAAATGGGTAAGAGCAGCCGAACTGCTCGCGAGAGCAGCGTGTCAGCTGCGTGTCAGCTCTTCTAGAGACTCGAGGTCTCGCCTGTTTGTACCGCGAACAGCGTGGTTCACAGCAACAACAGACAGTGAAAATGATCGTTAGACTGTATATTAACATCATTCAAGATTCAAGATTCAAGATTCAAGATTCCTTTATTTTCACTACACAAAGTACAGCGAAATTTGAAGCAGTCCTGATGGTGCAATCACGCATAACATACAGTATAAAAGAAGTTTAACCTAAACTACTATAAAATAAGTAAATATATATATATATAAAAGAAAAGTAAATATATATATATATATATATATATCTAACTCGAAATGTTGGCCTATGATACAATATATACAATACAATTACAGTACGGTCGAGGCAGTATACAGTACAATCAAGTCAGTGAGTTATTGCACAGTAATAATAGTACATATATTGCACATGAATCAGTAGTGCAGTAGATAAATCACAAGAAATGATATATCTGAAAAAATAAGGTGCGGTAGGATGTAAATAAGGTGCGGTAGGATGTAAATAAGGTGCGGTAGGATGTAAATAAGGTGCGGTAGGATGTAAATAAGGTGCGGTAGGATGTAAATGTAAATAAAGTGCGGTAGGATGTAAATGTCATAAATCATACCAGCTACATTACTACAGTTTTAAAGTAGAAAAACAAACAAACAAACCAAACCAGAGCCGTAAACAGGGAACATTTCCATAAGAACCTGAGTTTTACGAGTTGTGATGCTTCACTTGGACAACTGACGAACAGTGGATGTATTCATGAAATTTGCATTTTTCTGTCATGTGATGAGCAACATGTCCAGGCTGCCGGACGGTAAACTGCTCCGACAGTTGAAACAGGAATCGAGTTAGTTAGCTAGCTGGCTACATTAAGTGACGGTTCCCTCACAGAGAGACCTCGTAATGAGCCTGTCGGATGATCAAAGCTTCCTTTTCTATCGGGGGGGGGGGGGAGAGACTGAAACACAGCAGGTAAAGCTCAGTTTATCTGCAGCCACATTGGACCGAAAGCTCATTTGTCCAACAGCCCGTTATCCTGAAACTCCCATTGTTCCAAAAGTCCATTGCTCTGTAAACTACAAACTCTGACAGCTTGCTGTGCAGCTTTCTTTAGTTAGCTGTTCTACTGATTCAGTTTAATGTATGAATTTCCCGGGTTTCCTCTGATTTTTACCTTTTGTTAATAAATACCACTTTTTTTGCTCTACTCCTGCTTATCAACCTGGTTCTTAAACATCCCTTTATAATGTTTTCCAGCTCCACACCACCTCATCTGCCCTCTATATGGGGGGGGGGGGGGTGCGACAGCTGACCTTTGGGGTGCTCTTCACACAGGGTACTTCCTGTTTGAAGATTGCTCCGCCCTAATCTATGATTTGACATTTGAGAATTCGTGTGTTTTTTTGATCACATGACACCACAGCTTGTCTTAACCAATAGTTGTATTGACTTTTATTTGTTTGAGGAAGACCTGACCCTCCCACATAACGGCAACTCACCCTACAAAAAAACACGTCACTGAGGTAACATTCAATTATGCCCAACCATGATATTGTTAAAATCCAATTTTCCACATTATTTCAGTCACACCAGAAAAAAAAACTAAATCCCAGAGAAGTTTTTAAATTTCAGTCAGTTAGAGGAAATCCAACCGGTCACTTTCAATTTGTAGTTTTGTAGTTTTGTAGAGTCTCACCCAGAACTGTGGAGAGTTCCCAGTAGTGGTTTACCTGTAGATTGGTCACAACCTGATCTCATGGGGAGGCGTATAAATAGCGCCACATTTTAATTAGCAATTTAGGCTTTAACACCACGTCGTTACCGTGAAATGGTCGCGGTTATGTTTAAGCTACAAAACCACTTAGTTAGGTTTAGGAAAAACATCATGGTTGGGCTTAAAATAACTAAACTAAGTAAAATACGTACGTAAACAACGTCACATAAGTACGTCAGAAACACTTCAAACTTCAAAATAACTCACAACACTTTGGGACACAAACAGCGGTCTCCTGGTTGAAAGTCCTGTGTTTGTTGGACCCGTTCACCGTAAGCATTCTTTCTCACTTTTTATTCACCAGCTCTGAGCGGAGCATATTCACACAGATGTGTTTACATTGCAGTCAGTACCGACTACATGGCGTACTGTACACATGACACGCCAAAAGCAACAAAGGCGTTGTTATTGCACACAAAATACCGTTTCATTCGTATGTCATTTGGTGAAACCGGGCTGGTATTTTTGGAGCAATGGGCTTTCAGAACAATGGACGTTTGTTTTTAGGATGACGGGCTGTCGGACTATTGGGCCGTCAGAACAATGAGCCTTCCCCTATCTCTTTGTCTCACTCACATAAACACACATATGTGTTAATGGGATACACTTTACCTGCTCCTTCTAGTGTCCACGGTCATCTTTGAGTGAAGATTAATCACACCATGAACTGTTTCAACTCATTTTCATAAAACTAAAGTAGGCCTCCCACAACAATGACTATTAGATGGAAACAGATACATTCAGTACTCGTATCTATTAGAATTGTTTGTCACTACATGATGTAACAGAGAAAGCTTTTGTGTGTGAAAGAGGGTTTATATTTGTTAATTAGCTGTCATTTTTTTCTATAGACAGCGACCTTCAACTATGACCTTCATATTTCTGCTTTAAGGTCTAAAAATGTTAAATATTTTATAAGGAAATATTATCAAATGTTGCTCACCGTGTGTGTGAGAGAGTCAACTTGACTCGACAGGAGGAGGGGAGAAATTGAGACTGTACTTCTGGCCTTTAAAAGATGCCCTTTTCAAAAGATATTCTCCTCTTCTTCACTGACATGTGAGCACATGCAGACACAGCCATCGCTGACATTTTCTTACCACCTGCCTGTGAAACACACACACACACACACACACACACAAACACACACACACAAACACACAAACACGCCGTAGACCAGGTGAAAGAATGGACCAGCTGCTGCAGGTGGAGGGCTGAAAAGCTGCAAAACACAATTCTGTCAACAACCTCGAAGCAGAAATTCACCACAATACAACCTGAAAGATCACGCTAGAACTAATATCACATAATAATGAAGCCTGAAAGTGTTGATGAGCCTCTGCTGAGTGAAACTAATGTCTCTCTACAGCAGAGTTACATAATATCAGGACCCATAATGAGACACAGGCCTGTGCTTGTTTGATGCCTAGGTGCACAGTGTTGCTTTACTTTAATAAGATCGAGTCCTATAGAGTGCCATTGAAGTTTTTTTTAATTCCAGTCCCAGAAACTGTTTTTAAACTGTGTCAAAGAAGGAAGAAAAAGCGAAGCATCCATGTGTCGTCAGGTTGAAAGCCAACTCTTTACCCTCAGAGTGATGCTCCCAGATGCAGCCTTCTTGGATCTCCTTCTGACGCCTTTTTCCTTTTGCTTTTCCCATGTTTTATTAACTGAGGATGCAACCTCTCCTGTCTGTGTGGGACTTGTGCCCCGGAGGGAAGAATCCTGCGTACCAGTTTGAAATAGGGGAGCCACTCGGCTCCGCTTCTGCAGAGCTCGAGGGCTGAATTGTGTCCTTCCTCTGTATTAATTCACCAGCCTCCTGCTCAGCTTTGACACTTTCAGGCAACTTTCTTGGAGTTGCAAACAATGAAGTCTGAGGGAACACAAGAAGTCTTTGTTGAATGTTGAGCCCGTTTAATGTCCTTCTTCAAAGCTGAGCCTAACGTGTCATTTCTTTTAATTTCGTTCTTTTATTTACTCATATATTAATCATTAGAGTCTCTGTAAATAGATCGCTCTCAACTAAACATGATGGACATGTGCTGGGAGCCTGTAATAGAGCAATGAAATACTGGACTGGATATGGTAGAAAGACATTTGCATAGTCTCAAGATGTATTCTGCTAAGTATTTTTAATTGCATATGTTATGTTTTGAATGGCATCAAGGGACAAGCATTGCTAATTAGCTTAGCTATAAATTCTATGATATGTGACGTTAATCTATTGAATGCATATTATATGCTTATGTATCTGCTGTTGTAAAAATAAACATGAATAAATCACATATTCGGGGTAAAATGAGCTTTGATGCAGTATCATTAATAGAAAGTCTTAATCCCAGTTAGTATTCAGATGTTCCACGCTATTTTCTATCATCGGTGTGAAGCAGGAAGATGAATGGATGAAAGGTGAAGCCGAGCTCAGGTTGCAGTGAGATAAACACCTGTATTCTTAATTAATAAGCACCTGCAAATAAGTCGAAACATATTTTAAACAAAACAGCTACTTAGCTTGAATGTCAAAAGATCCATCTCCGTGCCTCCTGATCTGACCTCTGCTGATCTGTCTGATAGAAAAACCAACCTGTTCTCGCTCTCAACTCGTCAAACTGACGCACGGAGTCACCCTTCAGCAACAGTCTGTGAAGAACCGGGCTTTCAACTAACTCCGATGTAAACACACCCAGGGAAAAAAGAATCAAGGAGAACGGAAGTATGAACAAGATAAGAAATGTATTAACAATGTAAATAAAAAAGTTTACCTAAGACCTCAAAACACCAACTGACAAACCAACACATCCTAATTAGAAGTTTTAGGATTGATTTCTACAACTGGCACTAAAATCTTCCCCCATTTTTCCTTCATGATAACCATTCCACTGCTACCTTATTACATCTTGAAACAGCTGAAGCGCTTCTGTTGCTGCACAGAGCTCCAAATAAATGAATAAATACATAAAGATTGGGCCTCTGTTGAAGCTCCAGACTGTATATTCTGCTCTGATGAGCTGCTTGACACGTTTACTGCAACATGACATTCAAAACAATTGTTGCATCGTTCTACTTTGACACTTCCAACATGTTTCTGCCCTCAGGGTGAAAATCTATTTATGCGTCGTATGGAAATAAAGCTCATGGTGATGGTTTCTGAGAGTTCAGCATGTCAGTGTTTATAGCAGCCATATATAATTACCGTATTCTCATGCATTAACAAAGCAGAAGATGACAAAGTTAATTACAATAGCTGCAGGATATTAGCACATAGAAACTGATCTGATGGCTTATTCTTCTGTCACAATGCATTCCTATTTCCTTTGGGGAAGAAAAGAGATTTTAAAATGTGTACATTGAATCTCAACCAAAGCTTTCTATAGAAAAACATCCACACATGAATGCACATGAACAGAGACAACCACAGATGCTCTTCCACACTCCTCAGCTTCACTCTCTCTAATGGTTTTGGCAGAATTAATGGGGAGGAAAAGGTCAAAATGCCTCCCTGGTTAATACATCCCCCCCCCCCCCCCCCCCCCCCCCCCCCCTCCCCCTGTCTCTGTAAATCATGATTCTCACACCATTAATAGAATTTGATAGTTCTTGATATACCAGCGATGCTTCCTCTGCTTGTGAGTGTTGAAGTGTAGCCGGTCTGGAGTAGATTGTCAACACAAATCACATATCTAGATTTTGTTAACAATTTTGGACTTTTAAGATAAGAAAGAATAATTTCCACAGGGAACAGAAGCAAACTCAACTTTCATATGGTGCCAGGTTTAAGCAGGTTTTCAGGCTATCAAATACAATCCAAAGATATTTTTTTTTGTCTCTTTCCTCTCTATCATGTCATGACTAAACAGTAAGACGTACTGTGTACATGTGTGCCCGTGCTCCTCTGCACCAAATGAGACGATCTGGCCTCAAAGAAACTTAAACTCAAGGTACATTCAGGCAGTCCTCGTCAACTCTGGAGATAAAAAAGAAAGTGTTAAATGCCAAATCTAAATTAGGATTTTATGCCATAAATAAAGTGCGATACTTGAGTTACAGTATTAGTTGTAACATTTAAATTTGACCTATAGTTGACGACTGGATAATTCTGTAGCAGCATGACGAGACAAACGGCGTTACAACGGTTTCACACTCGGCGACTCATGTTTTAGTCTTGGAAAGAGAGTAGTGAGCGGAGGGATTCTCAGTTGTCTGCAACCACACATCCTACACACTGTTCCTTTGAATTAGTGATTACACAGTAAAGTCAGGCAGATAAGACACACAGGTGTTTGTACCGGAATGAAACTGGAGGTAAAAACAGCAACAATAATCAAATGAAATCAAGACAGAAAGAGTGGAGTTGAACGAAAAGGCGAATGAAACTGATAATAAAAGACAGAAAAAGTGCAAAGGTTGAACGGAAAATGTTGAAGCTGATGCTGCAAAATCTTAGGATAACACATTTTTATTATTAAAAGATAACCATCGATGATGCCGGTTCCATGTTAAGTCCTGCTAGCTGCAGCAGTGATAACATTAACAGTCCAAATGAAGAAGAAGAAGAAGAGGAGGAGGAGGAGGAAGGAGTCCGGACGGATGAGCAGCAGCCGGCTGACTCCAGCGGAGAGCCAGACCGAAGTTGCCAGGGCCGGATTCTGTTCCCAGTCCGACCCTGCTCAGACCCAGGTCTCCATGGCAACGATCAGTGAAACCTGCTGACAAGGAACCAAAAAAAAAAGAGAAAAACATGGCTCATAATTTGTGGTTTGCCAGCAACATAGTGGAGCGTGTAATGAGAAGGGAATGAATTAGTTAGACAGGTTTTATGTTAATAGGGATTCTTGTAAAATGTTTTGCTGAAATTCCACAGTTATGTGTCCTTGTAACTGTTGATGCGGTTGCTCTGTCAGCCAAGTCTTAATTTACTCAACTAGACAGCATTATGAACGGATGAAGTCTGACTATTGGTTTGATCTAAGCCACCAACCCGTTCTCACACACAGCTCGTCAAATACCTCCGACCAGTCGTGGTCCCTAAACCTAACTAAGTTTATTTTGAAAGGACACTATGCATGTAACGAGCGTATTTTGACACGCCGTTCCCGGTCCGTCCAAAAGTAACTCAAGAGGATTATCCTGTGCGTCGGTCTCCGATGCCGAGGGTCAAAGACCAAACGGCGGTATTTGATGAGTTGGGAGTGAGAACGTGTTGAAGCCACAGTTAAAGTTTATCTTAGTGAAACCGGACCCAGGTGGCTCATAAAACGTACATTACACAACACTAACATCCTCCTGTGGATTTGACATTAAGTTTTGTTAAATATTTACCACTGACTGATCTCCACCTGAAAGCAAACAGTGGGAACATGACACTCCCTGACTTTTATGACAGTGTTGGAGTGCTTCATTAAACAATTGAGTTCTGCAAAACAAACACAGGTTGTGTCCTTAAGAATGTAGGTAAAGGAAGGCTGCCTTAAAATGGTTCATTGTTCGGTCTAGAAATATGGACTAAAGAGGCTCAGATAAGTACGGAAGCAATGAAAGGCATTTTTTTTTCCTCATCTAAATTATTTTCTCTCCTGTGTTTATGACTTAAGAACAGGTGGAATCTTTTTTGCCAGGATAATCTTTATAAGTTCCTTTTTTTTATTTTTTTTTCCTGTCTGAAAACAAGTGAAAAAATAAAACAATTAGGCAGATTTTTTAAGTGTTGCCTAGCAACGTAATGCCGTTGAAACAGTCTACACGTACCTCGTGTTTAGAGTGCACAGAGAAATTAAATCTCACCTGGAAGAAAACCTGAATGCTTCATCCTATAAAAATAAGCATGAAAAAGAGAAAAAAAACATTCCACCTGTTTTCCCGAAGAGGCAAAGAAAAAAAATCAATAAAAAAAAATGTTTTCTTTGTTTCACCTGTTTTCACACAGAGAGAAAAAAAAGTAACTTAGAAATATTAGCCAATTTCTTTTTTTTTTTTTGTACCTGTTTCACAGGAAAAAAAAGATTATTCTGGCAAAACAAATCCACCTGTTATTAAGTCATGAACACATGATAGAAAATAATTTAGATCACACTTAGAAAATGGATCACCAGGAAAAAAAAAAAAAAATTCTCGCTTGCATTTCAGGGCTTCATAGATAAGGTAGTGGAGTGTCAATTTAATTAGCACAATTTATGACTGATGAACACCTGAACACAAACACTTTTCAAGCATTCACGTAACTTTAACAGTCGACAAGGACCAAACGCAGCGTGATCTGCTGATTACAACGATTCTCCTCTTTCTACCAGCCGGAGGTTAGAAAAAATATATTTACCCAGATTTAAAAAAAAATCAAATTAAGTCAATTCCTTCTTAAAGCACATTTTCAAACAACAAACCAAATCACTTTAAAGAGATGTTAAAATAAATTAGAAACAAATTGATTAAATGCATTAAACAGAGGAGACATACTCCTCGTTGCACGCTATAAATATTTAAGGCACAATAAATCCGTCATGTAGGTGTAAGAGCAGGAGTACAAAGATTGATCTCGTGTTGAAAATGTAGAAACCGAGAGTGAGAGGAGAACTGATTTACAGTCTGGACACCAACTGGAGAATGAATCACCTCTGAATCTTAAACTAGGAGCGTGGACAGAATCTATCCGAGGAGCCTGGTGGTGGAGAAAGGATGGAGAAATATGAAATGGAGCAGATCAACATGATGCTGCTTTGAAAAAACAAAGTTCCTACTACCGGGTAACTCAACACGCATGTTGGAGATGGTCACATATGGAAAATAGTTCACACAGTTTCATGAAAATTGGTCTAATAACTCGGGCAGGACCGTCCCTTCCAGCCGGTCCTCACCTGGTCTCATCTATCTGAATTAAACTTTGAAAATAATTTCAGAAATGCAAATACATAGACAACAAGAGACATAATTTATTCAATATCTAATTGTGTTTTTGAACTTTTTAAATTCCCTGCAAACGTGTTTATTAGAAATGTTTGAGTCGGAAACAATCCTACGCAGCCACCACTGGAATCTAACTCTACAAATAGTATAAGGAGACCGTGCTACCGAGCATACAAAGAGCAGCGGTGCGTAAGGGCTTAAAAATTCATAATGAATCTCAGTGCTCCATGGTAGACAGTATCCAGCGTGCAATGCACTAGACCGTGATTGAGACTTCTGGTGCCTCTACTAAGCGAGGTGCTTGACCCTGAACAGCAAAAAAATGTTGCTGTTCAGGGTCAAGAGCTGGATGGTTTGTAGCTCATCAACGGAAGCTAAAGATTTCAGCTGTAGCTGACCGACTGCATCCAGAGATTTCCTCAGACTGTATGTGCAGACAGTCCAGTGCCTTGCTCAGGTGCACTCTGACAGTGATTGAACAGTTTACCTTTCAGCTCTGCCATCATTTCTCTAAACAACTTAATAATTAATTTTTCTCTACGTGCCAGGGAATATGTTGTGCAATCATTTCTAACTCTTTTGGGCTTCCACCACCGTGTAGCTTTAACCCATGATATCAACTCTTTTATCTCTCTATTCATTTGCTGCTTTTTATTTAAACAGGACAATTTTGCATCAATTAGCTTTCAGGACCTTTCAGTTGAGACTCATGGATGTGGAATAATGCGTTGCCTCTGCTTAATATTCATCAAAGGTGATATTAGCATGCATATTGTCATTACAAGATGTAATTAACATTTCAGTATTCATTCCTTTTTTTTTTTTCTAACCTTGTTAGTCATTAAAAAGCTGGAGAGAACATCAACTCACTGTACACGTGTGGACAAGAAATCATTTTTATTTAGAGAGAAGAACGCAGAAGAAACTGTGATTTTAACCCAGTGGAGTTTGTGTGTGTGTGAAAACACAAAGTTGAAGGAGAATACATTACGTCTCTACAGGGATGTACTGTATATGTGAAGGGTTCAGTATGTTTGGGTGTGCAGATGCTGTGCTGTCAGAGCGTTGGATGTTGTTGGATGATGTATTTGAGTTGCTCTACGGTCAATGTAATGTACAGAATTCATTCAATGGTTGAAATAATGATGTTCTCGTGATGCAACTGGAAACTTCTTCTGTTTATACTGTACACGACCTCTACTGGATCTCTCTCTGCCTTAGAGGAAGGATCGCTCTTCTGTTCCTCGTCCTGAGCTTTCTTACTTGTTTCCTGTTAACAGGTTTTTTGGGGGGGAGTTTTTCCCTAACCCTAACCCTTATCCAAACCAAGGAAGCAATAAGGCTGCCAGTCCGAAGCGTTTTCTAAATGTGTATATGGGACCTTTTGGACAAATTCAGATGACAAAACATGATGAATTTTGCAGTTTTTGGCTTCACCGCTTGATCAGGACAACCTGACATTTTCCTGCTGGTAAAATGTTGACTTTCTTTTAAAAGTCCACTTTTTCCAACCCGTTCTCACTCTCAATTCGTCAAATTCTGCCATATGGTAAGTGCCGAGAGGCACTCTTTAGCAACAGTATGTGACGAACTGGGCTTTCAACTAACTCCAATGTAAACCGTTATTCGACGGTCGGAACAAGTGAGCGTGAGAGTTTGTTCAGAGCGAGAGGAGGGGAGGTGGACGGGTCGAACAAACACAAGACTTTCAACCAGGAGAGCGCTGTTTGTGTCCCGTGTGAAACTAAAAGTAACGTTGACTTATTTTGTCACACTAGGCAGGCAACACTAACTAAGTGGTTGTGTTGCCTAATCCTAACTTCCTATGAAAAGTTTATTTTGTAAGGAAACTTGGTATGTAACAAGCGTATATTGACACGCCGTCTGTCCAAAAGTAACGTAAGCAACGCAACCCGTGCATCGGTCTCTGATGGGACGCTGACGAGTCATCGACCGGGAGTCAGTCTGATATGAGAGATATGTGAGTGTGTGTAGATGTTTATGCAAGTATATTTGGGAATACAGGAAAGGGCGTGCACATATATGTGTGCATGTGACCATATTTGTTTCTTGCATCATGTATATCTTGTGAGATATGTGCATGTGCAAAGTCTGAAAACAAATTTCCCCTCCTGGGACAATAAAGACTATCTATCACATACTATTGTTGAGGTCAAGAATGAACTTCTTTACTGATTTTCTTATCTGACGGGGAAAAAAAGGACTTCAACACACTGATTGCTTCACAGCCTCAAGTCGTTTGTTCCTCCTCTGAAGTTTCCTGTCCTCGTTCTGAGAAGCACCTGATTGCGACACTCCAGTCGATCCACTTTGATTTGTAATATTTCAACGTACAACTCCTGGAGCGTCTGAGTCAAAGAAATAACCTCAGGCCTCTCCGAGCTCAAAGAGATGTGTGTGTTTTCTTGGAAAGCTTCAAAGCTCTAATTATGCATCTGCATTTCCCTCCACTGATATCCAAAATGCCCATCGGGCCCAGGCGAGGTATGAACTCAACCACACGGAGAACTTTGATTACACATTTTTTGGACTGTAGGTATCCAGTCCTGAGGGCTGCTGAAGCCAAAGGAAGCCGTTTCTTTCCCAACCTGTCTGTCAATACACACAAGAAGCATCCAATTAGCTGCTTCTCATCACAATGTGCTCTATCCTTCTCTGTTTGTCAGGATTTATGTCTGTTCTTCAGCGGACTCAGAGTGTGAAAATCACTTTGAAAGTCTGACTTTTCTCCGAAAGCTTTCTCAGCCCTGGGTAAGTTGTCTCTGGGTGTCTACACACAGAATGATATTAACCATGTTAAACAGATCCTTGACTTCAGTCTGTGTGGCCTTGTGTTCATTCTGGAGAGCTCGGATATCCGCCATCCACGGTCACTTGTTTTCTAGGAGGCTCAAGCGAGTCCCTCGAGTAAATACATGATAGAAGGCATGGAGGACTGGAACCGATAACCAGAAGCAAAGAGAGGCAGAGGAGACTTTGTTGTCTTTTTAGCATGCCTCTTAAGGTGCTTAGAGGTCTGTTTGTATCGTGATGCGTACTCCACCTCCAAAGAGACTCGGAGAACACAAGAGCGTTTGTTTCCTGCTTACGTTGCCAGCGCTGCAGGGCTTGGAGAGACGACAGGGAGGGATGCTTGAGGGAAACACTCAGGCTCTTGGCAAAGCCTCAAAGGTGTGTTGTTGAATAGGTTTACAGCTGAGCCACTTATGGCTGTCATGTTTTTCCTCCAAGGCCCCGAGGCTGACGGGCTAAACAAAGTGTACCGAGTTGGCAGTGGAAGAGATCTAAAACCTTGGCCTCCCTCACGGAAGATTAACTTGTGTGATGAACTGTGACACCAGATAATGTTTTTCTTTTCATTCTTTGAGCTCATTTATCAATTATTGTAGGAAGCCTGGAAATATGGCACATTCATGAAGTATCAGACCTTTCTCAGTTTGTCCATATTTTGTTGAGTAAAGAGGCTTATCTAAGTCTGTGTGACGTAATTCAGGGGATAAATACAATCTCACACTCGCTCTCATTTGAATGCAAAAGAAAGTCAAAAGAAAAATTTAGTGAGGCACCGATCATCATTTCATCTCAAAGGCAGATTACATTTTCTGTCATTTGCAGAGGAGAAAGACATATTTCTGACTGGAGAATCATACACAAACTGATGAGAAGTGAACTCAGAATAAACCTGAAGGGAACATCAAAGTAACCTTTGTAGATACAATGAAAGGAATCAGTATAGCACAGACTCATTGAGACCAGAGTCATTCAGATGGAAGGTAAGAAGAAATCAAAATCAGATATTATTGATCCCTAGTGGGGAAATTTGGTAAGATGTGCTCCTAATGATCTCTACACTCCTTACTTCACACTTGATCTATGGTTGTTTTAGGGGAAAGTAAAATAATTTACACCATATCTTCATCTTAAAGCTGCTGCTCATTCAGTTATTCATGAAAGACAGACGAGCAGTAATTGGGTTTAAAGTGTCATCAGGCTCAATTGAAATATAGAGTTGAGCATCATCAGCATAGCTCTGATAATAGATGTTACATACAGTCTATCTTGTATGTCACCGAGAAAAACACTGAAGACCTGTGTGATACCACAAGATACATTCCTGGGACATAATCTTCACTACTCAAAGTTGTATTTTTTTTTCTTATGGTCCACAATTTTTCAGCAACAAACATTTAGCATATTTACTGAAATAATTGTCCCCTATCCTGATGAAAACGCCTATGGTACATGCATAAGTTTATACATGTGTGCGTGCATGAACGTGCAGTATACTTAAGGGTCCTGGTTTGGGGGTTTGAAAACATGGTGACACTAGCATGCTGCCTGGGTAACGAAGTCTGGTAACGTACACATACATACAGTAAATACATCTCTACAGTATATATTATTCCTTGTTGGTGGCCATTCCTACGCTGGATTCAAATTGCACAAATGGTTCGCCCTCCCACAGAATAAAAAACAGGGTGCTTCATTGTGAAGCAGTCACAGGAAGAGAAATGTGTGTATTTATCAGAGAGATTGATGCTGACTGTGATCATTCATCAAAAATGCATCAACAAAACAAAATGGTATGTTTTTGCCTGCGGCTCAGTTTTAAATACTGCAGGACATAAAGGAACAAACATGAGCTGCAGGAGACGAGCTGCACAACTCCAACTCCTCAGCAAAGCTGGCTGATTGCACTCTTTAATAAAACAACATGGGTTTGTTTTGCAGCACTTTAATCAGACCAGTTGCTCTTGAGTAGTATTCAAAAGTATTAAACCTCACTCGGTTTGACCACCAGTAAAACGAAACAACCAGGACATAAATCTTAAGGTTTATAGCTTCAAGAGATTTACACTGAATGATGTATGATCAGACAATGTGGTGAGCAGTGTGCAATTTCAAGTGACACATAAATAATTACTGTGACTGACTGGAAAATGTAATGAAACACATGGACCACACCCTCTCCCTACTCTCCCTCGGAGGTTACACCATATTAACTGCCATCCCAAACCAATTAGCGGGGAGAGGATGTGGGTTATAAAACCCTCAACACCCAAACACAGTGGAAGTGTGGATTGGGCTGCAGGCTTTAAAAAAAGAAGTAGGGATCAGAATGAACTGAGGAGCTCAACAAAGCTCTTTGACCGAGATGGAAGAGAAACGCTGTCGTGGTCGGCGGTGTTTTACATGAGTGCCGAGGAAGATCAGGAGAAAATTGCTGATTGAAACAGACTTGTGTGACGGCCCTTCGGTCTGCTTGGTTGTGCCATGTTTGCTCCTGCAGGTTCATGTAATTGGTAGGCGGAGCTTTCACTCGGGCTGACTGGGAGCAGCTTGGCTCAACGCTCCCAGTCATTATAAAAGCTGTCAGCTTAGTCCTCTCACAGAGACTCTCTCCAATGTGCATTGTTTGGTTTTCTTATCAGTTCAGCCATACAAAACCACAGTTCTCCTTTCAGCAGCTCTGCAGCAGTCTGTGGTGATCTGACACATCTTTTTAGTGTGGCAACATACAGTGTATTAGCTTTAGGAGGATTACTGTAATATTTAGAAGGTGGATCATGTCACTGAACAGACACAAAACCAAAGTTTGAAATAAACGTAGACATCAAATATAGCAACATCAGATATGGATGCAATTGACAGTTATTGAAATGTGCCAAAATTTGGGTGAACATTCCTACGGAAGCTCAGTATTGTAATTAATCGCTGTGCATGCTGCTCAGAGTAATCACAGCCAACAGCACAGGCCCCCCCCCCCTCTCCTCCTGCACCATGTGGATGAGGACGCCACACGTTCTCATCCCAGCTCCTCACATACTACTCTTGGCGTCACTTTAGGTTTAGGCAATAAAAAAGAAACACTTAAGGCCGGCCCACACTAAAAGATTTTTCAAATCTTAACAGATTTTGAAAATGTGAGCGAGCCCCCACATAACGACATGTTGTGTTCAATTTAACAGTTTAGTTCCTATAGTGTGTGGAGAGAAACAACAACACCACACACTAACAGATTCATTCATCAACAAGAGGAACAAGAGTCCCACTAAAAAAAACAGAAATCTCACTAAACAATCAAACGGGCAGGAAGAATTAGAGATGTTAGTTTTTACTTTGTACTGAAGATTGAGGAAGGATGATGGATGGATGAAGTCATGAAGACACGTTAAATAAACACTAATCAACAAGTTGTTCCTCCATTTCTGAGCTCCATCTTACTACTACTTTATGTTTCACGTTAAGCATTAGCTCATGCGTTAGCCGCGGCCGCCATGACGGCGGTGGTTGTCCTTCCTTCTTCAGTCAGCTTGGTTCTCTATTGGCTGTCGTTCTTTCCCACGTGACTCATCGGCAAGTTGAGGAAATACCAAGCACCGCCCACCAGCTGGAGCACAGCCAATAGGAACGCTCTCTCTCTCTGAAATGACCTGTGATTGGTCAAAGTCTCCCGTCATAGGTTAGATGTTTTAAAGCCTGAAAACAGAGACATGAGGAGGAGCAGAAGTCTAGTTTTCTCTCAGAACTCTTGAATTACAATTAGCTGAAAGGTTATTATGGGATTTTTGCCCAATGATGCCAAAAATATACTGCCTACTGCAGCTTTAAGAGAATGCAGAGAATGTGTCACAGTCGGCCATTTAGCCGTCAGCCTGCGCTTGTGCACACTGATAAAGGCTGTTTAGTTTTAAAAGGTCAATCAATAAATATGTTATATTACACTAATGCAATCTTCATGTTTTGTGTTTACCAGTTTTATTATACAGTTTTCAAATAAACTATATTTTGGTGGATTTTGGGAGACAAAACCTAATTTTTCTCCTGTTGAGGCGCTGTCCATGGTGCTGAAATAATTGTCCCCTATCCTGATGAAAACGCCTATGGTACATGCATAAGTTCATACATGTGTGCGTGCATGAACGTGCAGTATACTTAAGGGTCCTGGTTTGGGGGTTTGAAAACATGTAGACACTAGCATGCTGCGGTAACGAAGTCTGGTAACGTGCTGCTCACTCACATGGCACATTTATTTTTTATTTTTGAGCAAACTTTTGTAACTCTAGGACTGACGTTGCATAAATGTTTGTATCTTAATTTAGAAGAATCCTTTCATCCCTCATGTCATTTATTACCATCAGAAGAAACAGCAATAAATGAAGTATGTAAATATGTGTCTACATCTCCTACCCGCCTCTTTGTGCGTATCTATTGAGCGTGCGTCACTCTAAGTCATATCTCTCCTTAGGAGCCGTTTTATCACGTTACGCTGAATTCACCAGATGTCTCTCCAGGCCTGACATCAAACAAACATGATCCTTTTACTGCTCCACACTTCTGGAGAAGCTGTTAACTGGTTCAAAGGCCTCCTGCTGCGAAGGGTAAGTACAGTACTTAGCAGGAGGCCAAAGCAGAGGCAGCAACATTGGAGAAAAATAGAGATGAATTATTTTTCAATGACCTCTGTGGAAACCGCCTGCTCTTTAAACGGGACACGGTGCATCAGACATGTGTCTTCGTTCTGTTATTTCTCAATATGATACTTGTAACACTGCGGTGAACACGTTTCTTCTGAGTCTTGAAAACAGGACTTGGGATTTATCATAATGTTATGACATTTGAAGGAATTTGTACGTCAGGAAATCAGTGAAAAGACATCATGTGACACCTGTAAAATACAGCAGAGAACACACAGCTCTCACTGGGACAACACAGCTTGAAAAGAATAATAAAACATATAAAGTGAATTTGTAGTGCTGCTGTGGATTCATTTCATTTTTCACCATCTTGTTTCCATCAGCTGGTTTGGAGCGAAGAAACTCGGCTACAGCGTAGTTTGGTCAGAAGTTGGCGTTATAGGCTACGCATGGCTGTAATCTACCAATAAACAGAGTAGAAGAAGAAGTAGAGGCTGCGAACCAGAAACAAAACAAGTCGGCTTAGCCATCTAATCATCTACGAGAGAAAAATGTTGAGAGGTCTTCAGGAATTAGTTTTAATTGTTGTTTCATGTCAGCTAGTATCGGCCATGTTTCATGGGAAGCATTCGTGCGCCAAAGGAATATCAGAGAAGATGCCGACAAGTGAAACAGCTGATCAGTCACGTGAGCTAAATGTTCACTACGTCAGAATTCTTTCAGCAAAGACGTTTCCAAAACTCATTTAGCGAATCAACTTTTTTTTCGAAAGATAAAAAACACCTCAGGCAAGCGTAAAAAAACTTTTTTTTTTTTTGCAATGGAGGACTCGAATTTTGTCGTTTCCATACAGCTTAGCTCTAATGCAATACTTCAAAATGTGCATAAAACTATGTTTATGGAAACATGGCATACGGCTCCGAAGGAAATCTTTTTTTTTTTTTAAATTATCTTTATAAAGGCAGAGCTGTGAGTCATAGGAGAATGGATATTTTTATAAACCAACAGTGACTTTCTCCGTGTTCACTGTGAGCGATACAAGACATGCTGTCAACTAACTAGTGAAGTCCGGGTAAAGCAACCTGGCTGCCAAGCAAGGGAACGATTCTAACAAAAAAAAAAACAGCTTTTCTGGAGTTGGTGTTTGAAAATGGGGCCGTGGTGGATCCGGTCACAGTGTGCTCGCCCACGCTGGTGGAGGCGAAGCATGTTGACACACGCTGTATTATGCTGCCAGTGTATCTTGGACTTTAAACCTACCTCTAGTTCAACTTTTAGTTTGCTTATTCAAATGACTTCAGTTGTAGAATGAGCTGCCACCGCCGCCGTTTGTCTTTAAACTAGAGAACGGGAGGGTCAGCGCCAGCTAAAAATAAGAAGCTGCTTCCTGAGTGAGAGAGTGGAGCAGTTCAGTAAACCTGTTGTTGTCAATCCAGGTGTCGAAACCCAGAGTCAGTCGCAGAGGAGCGTGCAGCAACACATTCGCTTTCACACACTCACACTCATTTTCACTGGCATGCGAGTGAAATGCTGCAGAAATGCTGCAGAGCACGACCTTAACAAAGGAGAGCAGCGCTGCAACACAGGCAGGCGGAGGACAAAACACAGCAGAGTTCAGTAAAGAGATTCGATCGGCTTTATTTTAACCGATACGATCCATTTAAATATATACGGATTATGATGATAAGGATCATATTATCACTCCAGGGAACTTCGGTATTTCTTTGACCTCTGTTTACAGTCACAAATCTTTCTATGGTTTGTTCTCACTATTTCCGACCTGCGGGCCAGTTACTGTGTTATTTTACTATTTTACAACGCCTGCTACATAACTGCATATTTAACAGTTTTTAAGATGATGATTTAGATGTCGCCTCATTTAGTTTTTTGCATGTGAAACATTATTATAAATGTACAACAAAAAACATTTGCGCCTGTTCTCACAAAGATAGAAAAGTGGAGTAAGGCACATAAAAAAAAGCAGGCCTTTACACCACATTATGCTCAGTATCTGTGAGCCTGTACAGTAGAAGACCTTCAGTCTCTGAGGTGTGAAGCTGTGAAGACACCAGCTTTAGTCCTGACACCACTTACAGTCACTTCCTGCCTGTGTTGTGAGAGTAATTTGCACATTTGTTCTGCCTCGTTTGCACTTGAGCTTGAAGTGTGAAGTTTTTGACATCTTCGTTGCTAAATTTATGCAAAATTAGGATGTGACTCAAAGAAGTCCTCCAACACACCACTGCACAATCAGACGGGCTCATCATCACTAATTGCGAGCAAAATTGCATCTTTCAGCTTCAGCGCTAATCCAGCGAACCTGGCATCCTCGTGCCTGAAGCTGCTTTCTAATTCTGTTCTGAAATAATGTCCTTAATAACGTGAGTTTCTCATCTCAGTCGCTAGTTTCACTCGATGGCAATAATTCTGACATCCTACGGTGATGATTACAGTGATTAGAGAAGTCAAAACTCTTCACGAAAAGCAGTTTTTATGACATCAAAGATCTTAAATAGAGTGCAGTGGTTTGGAGAGTAATACAGATGAAGTGCCATGTGTTACTGAGTTCAATCAGCATTTAAGTGGCTGTACCAAAGAAATATGGGTAAAATAACATTTTACACTTTTAAAGGTGGTGATTTTCATATTTCAATTTCAGTTTAAGGTTTTCCTGCTTGTCAATGGGCTTATGGTCCCGTTGGATGGTCCTCTTTCTGGACAGGTCATCCAGCCCATCTCAATAAATAGCTTATGAAAGACACAACAATTTGTAAGTCATTTTGCTTGTAATAACAACACTGTTCTCACTATTGCTTTGTCATTTCATGGTATGTAGTCTGTACTGACTGCAATGTAAATGCATCAGCGTGAATATGCTACGCTCAGAGCTGGTGACGTAGAATAAAATGTGAGAGAGACTGATGATGGTGGGAGGGGAGACGGATGGGTCCAACAAACACAGGACTTTCAACCAGGAGACCGGTGTTCATGTCCCAAAGTTTTGTTGAGTTATTTTGAAGTTACGTTAGTGACGTCTGTGACGTGTTTTCCGTACTTATGTTACGTTGTTAACGTACGTATTCTACTTAATTTATGTACTTATTTTAAGTCCAATCATGATGTTTTTCCTAAACTTAACTAAGTGGTTTTGTTTCCTAAACATAACCGCAACCATTCACGGTAATGACGTGGCGTTAAATGACATGCAAAAAAGCCTAAAAGGCGTTATCATGACACGCGGAATCTCTTAAAATATCATGCTACTTCCCATGAGATCAGTTTGGTTCTTCAAACCCTGACGTTTGGAGGTTGTAAGAGGTTCAGTTAGTACACTTACAACAGGCTTCACACTCACTAGTGAACAGTCCGGCTTATATGTAAATCTTTGGTGAATCCAGTGACTAAACCAAAAGTAAACCGGTTCAAGACCCCGCTTGGACCAAGTATGGAGTGTGAGCTGGTAGCTGGAGAGGTGAACTGGCACCTCTCCAGCTACCAGCTGCCCCATGAGCAAGGCACCAAACCCCCAACTGCTCGGGGGCGATGCATGTGTATAGGTCCTGTTTGTGCATGTGTGTATGGGATCAATAAAGTATGACTTCTTCTTCTTCTTCTTTTTCTTTTTCTTCTTCTTCTTCTTCAGAAGTCATATTGGGTTCTACTTCATTAATTCCAAATGTGGGCCCTCTCAGACTTCGGCGCCGGACCGACGCCCGGAGCTCCCCGCTCACCCACTGGCGAACGTCTGCCGGATGACACGAAATTACGCGCTTCGCCTCATCTGGCGGACCCTCACTGGCAAATGAACGGGGAGCTCCGGGCGCCGTTAACACGGAGGGAAGCCAAACATTGTTCATTTGCACACTCCACCCACACTGCAAGATCGCCAAAGTTTCCCTTTATGTACAATTTTGAGGTACTTTACTCTAATATTTCCATTTTCTGCTACTTTATACTTCTACTCTGCTATATTTCAGAGGCAAATATTGTACAACACATCACACTTAATTTATTTAATTACTGGTTATTTTTCAGATCCAGAGTATAAAATAATACTATTAATACAAAAAAAATTGATGTATTTTTATAGGTAACACCGGCTGCAAATGTTTTCTACTTTATCTGCTCCGTCAGTAATGTCATTATGTTGTGTATTCAGTACTGATAGTTCTGGTTGGAAGCTATTAAGCATCTACTGTGCTCTCTCATCATGTATTACACATTTGTGGTGGAACAAATGCGTAACAGGCTGCAGTGTGTGTAAACTGCTGCTGATCTATCCAGCACGGCACAGAGCCTCTCTGTTCATGGGAACCAGGTTACCACTGGGCAGGAGCTTCTATCACACCTTGCCTCATTAACATAGATCTTTATTGGCGAAAACAAATTGGTACGCGATCATCACATGGTGGGACTCAAAGCTTGGTAATTTTCTGAAAGGCTGGCGTTGCAGGATTTAGAGGCACAACATGCAGCTCCATTAGAGAATCAGATTGAGACGCCAGGAAACAGACTTGAGAAATAATTACAAACTGAAGGATACGATTAGCGGTATCTCTGTCGTCATAATTAGACTTGTGTTCGTCCTCTTTTGTCTGAAACGCAGCTGCTGTCTGAGTGAGTGAAACACGCAGGATGCAACGCAGAGGCAACAGAGGCAACAGACAGATAAACACAGTCCCATCCTTCCCATCATCCACCCACGCCGGGGCAAAAATGGTTTCTGCAATAATTCTTTCATTAGATCCATCTAATGGCCTCGCCTTGGTGCCCGTTATCGTCTCTGGAGGGGACGAATGGGTATCAGGCCACAGGCTGGTCAGCACTAATCAGCAAGGAATTATTCAGTCAATCAGACGGTTACGATCCATCACCTTCCTTCTATTAACTCAACAAAACAAATTATGTGCATGACAACAGTTCTATTCTATCTATGATGGCACTTTGAGCTCAGTGTGCCAGGTGATAATGTTTCTGTCCGTCCACACGCCTCCACATTAGACAGACAGTGAATATGACATGTTGACTGGCAGCATCACAGATATATAACGGTGAGAAGGCCAGATTGTTATAGGGAAAGTGTGGAATCACCTTTCAAACTAAAGGGACTGGTTTTAAAGTGTATTCAGAATATTGCAGATTACTTTATGATCAAACCCTTCGTTCTGGGCTGTTGTCAAGGTGAGTTAATTTGAGTCTAAGAGAACTGTTTTGGCAGAACTGAGTCTAACAAAGAGAGAGAAAAAGACCGTTGAACCAGGATTTAATTTTAATTCACTTTGTTCGCTTGGTGGCTTAACTTAATTTAGTTTCAGATGTCGGAATTTCAGCCCTCATCGGGGACTCTGGAAGTCAGAGTTGGTTGTGAGAACTGAGGCAAACAGGAGAGAAAGAGCTTAGACATGAATACATAGACTCAATCCTAATGTTCACGCTCACAGACTTCGAGGAGCGTTCCCACAAAGTCCGTGAGGGTTTAAGACTGTCGCTCTGTCAAATCGTCAACTCCTCGAGGGCTCTCGCAGACATTTCGAGCCCTTTATGAACACTTTCCATAAGTCCGCATTTCTGCAGACTTTGCCTGAAGGAAATACCCACAAATCATAGCGCTGTGGCGTTAAACACGGGGTTACCACGGTAACCCAGAAAATATGGCCTATTTAATAGGCTACATAGTTCTGATGTTGTGGGCTTTTGAAATAATGGTATTCAAAAATATTAGTAAAAATATTAGAAAAAAAATTCTCGCGGTACTGTACCGCGAGAAATATATAACTTTTTTATATATAAAAGTTATATATTTTGAATTTTTTTTCTTCCCTCATTTGGGGCGGATGGATGGCGTTCACCTATACCGCCTACAGTATACCGCCTATACTTTCTATACCGCCTACACCACCTATACGGCCTATACGGCCTATACGGCCTATACGGCCTATACGGCCTATACGGCCTATACGGCCTATACCGCCTATACTGCCTATACAGCCTATACTGCCTATACAGCCTATACAGCCTATACCGCCTATACCGCCTATACGGCCTATACTGTCTATACCGCCTATACTGCCTATACTGCCTATACAGCCTATACAGCCTATACAGCCTATACCGCCTATACGGCCTATACTGTCTATACCGCCTATACTGCCTATACCGCCTATACGGCCTATACTGTCTATACCGCCTATACTGCCTATACAGCCTATACAGCCTATACAGCCTATACAGCCTATACCGCCTATACGGCCTATACTGTCTATACCGCCTATACTGCCTATACAGCCTATACAGCCTATACTGCCTATACGGCCTATACCGCCTATACCGCCTATACGGCCTATACTGTCTATACAGCCTATACAGCCTATACCGCCTATACCGCCTATACGGCCTATACTGTCTATACCGCCTATACCGCCTATACCGCCTATACCGCCTATACCGCCTTTACCGCCTATACGGCCTATACCACCTATACGGCCTATACGGCCTATACAGCCTATACAGCCTATACAGCCTATACCGCCTACGGCCTATACCGCCTATACAGCCTATACAGCCTATACCGCCTATACCGCCTATATGGCCTATACCTAGGGCTGGCTCTGTCCATCATACAGGAGTTTATAATAATGCAGAGCAGTGAGGACACAGCTATTCCATACAGGAGAAAAGCGAATATAACGTGGATCTACTGACACACGTTCAACCCGCTTTGGAGCCGTTCATATGAGACTCCAGTCTGCAGCGTAGTTCATACACTTCACTGATAAACCTGAGAGTTATACAGAGTTACTTTAGGTTTCATAATCATCGTCCACATGTCCACTCCGGGAGTACAATGACATTTAAAAAATGATGAAGTGAATTATCAGCCAAACCTCCAAATTTTAGAGCAACGTCTAGTTTTATTTTACTGTATATAATCAAGAGCTACAACCAAATCACATATCCTCAGTGTCACAGTACAGCAGCAGTGATTACACTAACATTACGTCCTCTAGTCTGTCTGTCTGACAGGAGGATCATTAACCCGATGTCTGCTGTTACTTTGATTCAGTTGAAAAACTCTCCAAAATGTGTCAACGAGCAACAGACCAGCTACTACCTGCAGCGAGTCGCATCGTTTTGCAGGAAGTATTATAAACTGACTAATTCATGGATAAGAAAAACAAAGTAAAACCTTTCCCACCACATATACACCAGTGTGCACCCACATATATGCCAGTATAAAAGGGGGAAATATTATAAGTTTAAACTTTTTTATTGACTGATGGTTTTTATTTTGCCGGATTGAAGTGATTCCAGACTAATTCAAATAGGTGTTGTGCTCATTGACGGCTAAATAAGCAATAAGTTTACCATGTCGAATTAAAACGTGATGATATGTTAATATTGTGTTGCCCCAATAGTGGCCAAAAAAGCATCTTCTCCCACGGCGTCCGTGCACAGAACATGATGTCGGCGGAACAGATTCATCACTACTAACTGGTTATAGATTAAATAGAGTGAAACCAAACAGCGGTTCTTGCTATGATCGCCTGGAAGTCACATCCAGTCGATATCTTCACGTGGGTGAGAACAAATCAGAGAGGTGTTATTTTCTCTGAGGTAAAAGGTGTTTTTTTTACATTGGAAAGGAGAGCTGTGACTCACACATTATTACACACGATGAAGGAAATGGCCGTGGCTGAATCATAATAATAATAATAATTTGGCCACCTATGACTGATGTGATTGTTCGGAGTCAGTGAGCTCTTAAGACTTTTACCTAAGTAGAATAAAAGGCACAGTTTGTGTCTCCACATATTAAGTAGATAATTGCCCTCGTTTGTATTTGGAGAATTTCCGTTGATTATGAATCAAATGAGGCGGAAGGAAGTCTCTGACCGGTCACACCCTCGGAGACATTGCATAGCTCATAAAGTAGCCATTATTTCTAATTCACAGAGGCAAATTAAACAATGCTCAGTCGCTGAGGGAATGAAACCAGCTGGGCCATTGAAAAGAAATTACATTTCTTTATGCAGCGGAAAGTCATTTAAGGAGCAATGCTTTGAATTCACAGCACAAGGGAGTAGAGGTGTAGAGAGATGTGGAAGATCTACAGCTGCGTTTGTGACGATTTGTATTCTGAGCGTTAAGTCACATTTCTTTGTGATGTATAATAACTTCAGAGCAAAGACATGATGTGCGAAATGCTGTGAAGGAGGTTGAATCAGAGCAAGACTCAATTATATCTGCACAGCGGCTCCAAAATTAGTCCGAATTTCTTTTATCCAACTGGTTTAAGGTTAGAAATCACTTGCATTAAAAGCTGAGTCTACTAAAGCTGAACATAAATCTTGTTTAATAAGTTGACTATTTTTGTAGCAAGATTTTTATTGCCCTATAGAACAGAAATTACTAAGACACAGATGTTTTGAAGACTGGATTTACCGCTCACCGCCATTTGGTCGGTTAAAAAGAACATGTCTTCAAACACTGAGCGCTATATTTGTGTTTTTCTGAAACTCTTCTCTGACTGTGTTGGTGTTTGGTTTCTCGTTATCAGCTCACTTTTGATAAGTCTGACACTTTGACAACAAGCAATGACTGACAGGAGCTCTGCTGAGACTAACAGGAAGTTAGTCAGCTTCCTTGTGTAAGTGTGTACGTGCAGCTGTCTGTGATCTGACATTAGTGGAGTCCAAACTTCCTTGCAGAAATAGAAAAACATGCACACACAGACACAAACACTAAAAAATGTTTGTGTGCAGTATTGACAGTCGGTTTTACAACAAAGTCTCTGTGACCCCATTTTGGAAAATGCTTTTCTGATCTCACATTCTCTCAGAACTTGACAAGGAACTCGCAAGTAGAGAAGCCAGCGTGATGTTGTGTGAGGTCACACGTTCAAAGAGTCTTTCTCCGTCTGTGATGAAGGAATTAGATAATAAATAAATTCCAACAGGGAATTACAGAACACGGCTTATTAAGAAGGAAACAAAGACATTTTTGGAACCACAAACATCCAATCTAAAACTACATAGAAAGAAAGGTTTTGAAGTGAGATGCTGTTTGTATTGAACATTAAGCAGATTTCCAGTCCTTCACATATCAGAGAACACAGTCGGAGGTTTTCAGATTCCCAGAGTTGTTCTATGATGAAATGAATACAGTAGATGACCAAACATACTTCAGTGATTAGGGAAAGAAAACTATTTAGTTTGATTAATAATCGTAATCTCAGACTGACCTCGTGAAACTCAATTTCAGATTCTCTTTAAAGGTACTGTTTGTAACTTCTTACACGTATAAATCATTGCAGGTCGGTGTCCCATGCGCGCTCACGTGTGGCTACGCTGTTCAGACTCAGACTCCAACACAAACTACACGGAAGCACCAAAACTGTAAAGTTATATCTAGTTTTCAGCCCGTCTTATAAACGGTGTTAACTCTTCCTGCTTCATCCTCTGATCGCGGTCAGAAGACACAGAGGAGACCGGAGTCTCTGCTGTACTCTGCTCCTCTGCCTGCCTGCTTGCTTTCACTCATACACAGGCTCGTTCTCTCTCGCTCTCTCGCTCCTCCTCTCACGTGCACGCACACTACACACTGCAGAAGAGTTAGTTTAGCTCTGAGAATATCTAGTGAGTGGAAGTTTGTGCAGAAATAAATGCTGCAGCTCCTCCAGACCAACAGAGGTTTCCCGTGTCTTGTGAAGTGACGGAGCTCCGGAGAGAGTTACCTTATCGTCTCCCACCAATATTAATATATGATATTGTGGTTTTAACTGACGTGTGTCGCCTCACTGTGTTGATCGATGCTCGTTCATGTCTATGTAGAGCGAGCACAAGCGCGAGCAACAGGACGCTGACTTTCGTTGACTTAACGGCCACAGGTGTCGCTGTTAAAAAGCAATTTCTGATTCTTACATAGAGTCCCTTTAAGATGCAAAGACACAGAGTTTCATGTATAAAATGATGCACAAGTCACTGAACTCTCCATCTAATGGAATGGTCCACAGATAACCCTGTGAAGATGCATGTACTTAGACACAGTGGTGTATTGAGCTAAATGCTAACGTCAGCATGCTAAACATGCATTCAGTCACAATGTTAACTTGGTGGCGTTAGATTAAAGTCACTAAGATTGATCCTCTGGGAACCATGAATGTCGGCACCAAATTTCATGGCAATCCGTAGTTGACACGCATAACATACAGTATAAAAGTAGTTTAACCTAAACTACTATAAAATAAGTAAATATATATATATATATCTAAAAAGAAAAGTAAATATATATATATATATATATATATATATCTAACTCGAAATGTTGGCCTATAATACTATGTGCTGTAATTCGTTCAAAGAATACTGTTAACAACCTTGTAAGTTTGGGGTGACATGGTGGTGGTTTGCATTTGCTTATTTGTGAAGCTGCTAACAACATGTCATTCAGTTGAAATTGGCTCATTAAAAAGGAGACTGGAGAGGGAGAGTGAAAACCAAAAAACCCAGGGAAATTACACAATTAAAGGCTGCAAGTCCATCAGTGAGCTTCAATCCCTTTTTCTCCCTTTGAAATGTGTTGTCGGTGGAGCTGAGAGGAACCTCAGTCAGCTGCTGAAGGAGGCACGAAGGATCCCGTTTCAAGAGCACCGCTAATTGTGTCTGATACGCCGATACGAGACAGATTTTTACTGAACGAAATGCTCCGGTCCTTAAATTAAGGATCAGTGCTTCACTTTCAACTTGGTTCTCTTTAGAAAGCTTTTTTTGAAAGTCTCTCTCTTCTTCTTTCCTCTCTTTTTATTATTATCCTCATCTCTTCAAAGTGTACAGATAATAAGGTTGAGAGAAAAAACATGTTACATGTTATGTGTTTATCAACATATCTAAAGCTAAAGGGGTCGAGATATTAAGGATACCGCAGTGAATTGGTCAAGTATACAAAAAAATAATAATGAGTAATAAAAATGTGACTCAGTGAGTGCACATGTAGGTAAGGGATCAATATATCTACACGCTCTTCACCTGGGAACTCCTGTATGTCAAGAGTTTGGTCATGTTCCTGGAGCTCTGCAAACACGACCACCTACCGCTGCCAGGAGCAAACCAGCACAGTGAGGACACAGGACCGGAGGAATCAGTGCCAGGCTGGCATGGTTGGAGCTGATGCACATCTTGCAGGCAGACCTGATCGGCTGAATGTAATTGCTTAATGAGATGCAGCTGAGTGGATTCTGGCTGCAGTTACAGAAGCTCTAAGCTTCTTTACACTAGAATCTCTCTATATTGGAGAAACTTTAAATCTTGGGGAGATTCATCTATGAAACACAAGATTTTGGATGCTCTAACTCTCTTTATTTTAGCCAAACGTTGCTTACGAATAATTTTCAAATCTGTTGTCCAGTTCATCTCTAAACACATGCGGACAGTCTTGTATTGTCCAGCAGCCTCCACATGCAATCTGTTCTATCTGGTGGTGTACATGCAGTGAATGCAAAGACATCATGAGCGATGGATATATACAGTATATATCTCATGTAGAAAATCCGCAAACCTGCATGATGGACTGATCGAGGTTGTGTGTGAAGAAAACAGGTTTTCCCAAAAGGGGCTCTAAAGAGCGGCTGTGTTTAGATCCCCTATGAATAGGAGATTAACCCTCATAACCTGCTGCCATGTGCCGCTTCCACATAAGTGTCTCACAACACAAGTAGTGCAATCATAAATCCTGAGGCGGCCTTCCTTTTCCCACATATCAAGGTGTCAAGAAGATTTGTAGCACTAAAGCAGCGGTGCTGTTTCTGGAATACACATCGAATACCATTAGACAAGGTCTGTAAATTAGTTACAGCTAGAAGTCATATATGCACTGCACTTTATTTAAATGTGACAATGCCTAGCTACATGTATTGTCCCTGTCAAATACATTAATAACTTTTCCTGAAGTAGGCCTATATAAATGAGAAGAGTCTATTACCACAATACAGATTAGAGTCTGAGTGCTTGTGTTGTAACTACATCAGGTCGTCACCAAAGATACCGATGCTTCACGGACAAGAAAGGGCGAAGGCGTTGCTTCGTTCAGCATCAGAAAAATAAAAAAAAAATGGAGACGGAGCAAGAACCAGAACTGTGACTCACTCACAAACACGTTATACAATCTTGTTGGTCGCAGCAGGTGAACAGTGTGTGCTGCTGTACTGTACAGTACGCTGCTCAGAAGAGTACTTACAGCCACAGAGCAATTCACCAGCAATCAAATCAACATCTGCTGCAGCACACAAAGGAAAAAACAAAGTGAAATAAACCTTAAATGTTTCATAAACTGAAGCTGCATTCATTCTTTAAAATAATAACAGCTGGAGTGTTGCTTTAGGAATATTAGTTTGGATCGGACCCTCTAATTGACAACTAACAAAACTCCAGCAGGTGAAACCTTGAAACCAGTTTAGCTTAGATTTCACAACAGCCTTAGAGATGATCGATTTTGTATCAACCTACTTTTATTACTTAGTAAAAACTAAGACTCAGCACCTGAATGATGCATTTTGCTTCAACTAGCCCATCGTCCCAGTCACACCAGCATTGTTTAGTCCAGTTGAACCAAACCCTGAAGAAGAATCTTTTCTAGAGATATAATCTTTCCTGCCATATATACCCTTTTTTCTTTACTTATGTCAAACAAAAACTCTTCAATTGTATTGACAGCTTAACAATGACATTTCTCTACTAGGAAAAATCAATTAAGCCGCATCTCAGAACATTTTACTGTTCATACAGACTCCCATGTTGTCTCTACATCCCGACTGCTGATACAAAATACAAGGTTACGCAAGAACAAATCTGAACACAATAGTCTAAAGTGCATCTTTATTTTGCACATTTTAAATCCTACATGATCTCAATGAAGGATATAAAGGGCAACAATCAGGCCCGTAACAGCTCAACATCTTCTTAACAACGAAACTGGAACAACTTCAACACGTCTGCAAGTACTTGTTTGATGCACTACTTATGACAGCGTCTTGGGTTTCCATTTTTCTCCGTCCACATTCAGTACAGGCATCACACACATACTGCTGGAATCATTACTTAGGGTGCGTTCACTTCAGCCATGTTTAGTCCAGTTGAACCAAACCCTGCAGTGTTTAACCCCTTGGTGCGGTTTGTTCTGGTTGGTGTGAACACTGGACTCAAAAGTCTGATTAAAGCAGGTTAAAGAATACTTACACCAACAGCTGTTTCCCCTGTCAGATACTGAACACACGATAATTAACAAGCACGGTCTCACCAAATGGAGATAATCATGTATAACCGATGGTCAGTCCATGTATTAAGTAGTTCCAGCATGAAATAATCGCCTCCATTTAGTTTTTGTTTTCACTGCTTATATTCTATAATATCTGACAGTGTCTGAGCTCTGACCTTTACTGTGTGTGTGAAGGTCAACCAACAGGATGGGCTGATTTCTGTGGCTATGATACACTCTTGTTTTGCCAGAGAAATGTATTATTTATTATGATTATTAGAACTTGTCTCAGCTTGTATCTCTGAGAAGTTTGTATTTTCTCAGTCCCACCAGAGATAGGAGAGTCCAGATGTTCACAGGTGTTCACAGCTAATAAAGAATGGTTTAGTAATTAGAAGAGGCTGTTGGTAGACAAGGTGAAGCTGAAACCATGGGGGAAAGGAATGAGAATATTGACAAGAAACAAAACTTAGAGGAACGAGATAAGATACCGTTCTGTTCTGAAAAACATCTCCAAATACGGTGAGGGAAACAGGCTGGTGAAACAGTGGAGTATGGATCGGAAACAAACAGGTGTAGAGTCGGGGTTTGTTCTCCCAGCAAGCCCCACAGAATTGGGAGGTATTGAATGTCTTTTCACTCTGGGTTCAGTCTGCTCCGTGGACCAGCTCCATTTAATTGCACTGTTTTGATTTTACAGTAAATCTTTATTACATTGAATTGATTTGTCTGAATTATTATTCTAAGAGTAATTATATAGTGTGTTAGGGAACCTGAAGACATCTGGCCCAACTGAAGGTTTTTCTCCCACAAGTCTGGACTGACTGCAATGTTTGCATCCACGTGAATATGCTACGCTCGGAGCTAGTGACGTAGAATAAAGAATAAAAAGTGAGAGAGACTGTTGATGGGTCCAACAAACACAGGACGTTCAACCAGGAGACCGGTGTTCGTGTCCCAAAGTGTTGTTGAGTTATTTTGAAGTTTTGACGTTTATGACGTGTTTTCCGCACTTGTGTTGCATTGTTTGTGTACGTATTTCACTTAGTTTACGTACTTATTTTAAACACAACCATGAAGTATTTTCTAAACCTAACTAAGTGGTTTTGTTGCCTGAACATAACTGCGACCATTTCACAGTAACAACGTGGCGTTAAACGTCACACGAAAAGACAAAAATGCGATCTCATGACACACAGAATGTCATGTTAAAATGTTGTGCTATTTATATGAGATCAGGTAGCAGCCTGTTCTGTTGTTGTCTAAATGCCACCATTTCACAACATTCACCGCATGTTACAACTTTAACCACCTGCAAACTTTCTGCGTCAAGATATCACACAAGACGCAGCCTCCGAGGCTTCTTCAGCCACCGAGGCAAGCATTTTGAATAAATTAGATGTGACTGCTTCAAAAACATTATGCAGATGGAATTTTAAAAATAATTTATTCCTAAGTTGATTGAATGGAGAGTGAATTGAATGTTGGCCCGGATGTCACATCCTCAGAGCGGAGCAGAAGAACGACACATTTATTTTGCCTCACGGTAACACATGCATGGACTCTTATTAATTCTGTCTCTGTCCCTCAAATACACAAAACTATCTCTTTTTTAGTTCAGAGTGCAGCTCGTGTTTTGTCTTGAGGCTGCAGTGAGGAAGCCAAACAGCAAATGACAAAAGAGTACAAAGAAGTCCTGCAACTCAGAGGGATTTAATAATATGTTCCTTTTATCTGCAGGGTTTCATGGGGATGCACAGCAGCAAATACGGGACGAGCTCACGTCAGTCAATTAATGAATGAAGCTTGGAAGAACAGCAGCGTTGGCTCAAATATAGCTGGCTTTGCTTATTATTTGTTTGTTTTATTAAGTATTTGCATGCCTGTTGGATTAAAAAATAATGATTAAAAATATGCCACTCTTCCAGCCAGTGTTTCAAACAGCAAATATAAAAGCTTTCATGAACTGGCTGAAGGTTTTATTAATGTAGATGTTAGTCGTAGATGTTCCTTCACATAAAAACTAAAAACGAACTACTGAAAAAAAACCTTTTTTAATTATCTTCCCCCTTCCTCTCCTGCTGGGAAGGATCAGAGAAGTACAGTTCTGACTGTCCAAGCAGCTCCCCTTTACACAGATTTTTTTCCAGCCTATTGAAAATGTTTTTCTGTGAGCTAATAGTCTGAGGAAAAAATCCCCGGGGAGACAAGGAAGCACCCAGAGCACTGCAGAGCGGAGAACAGCCGGGGAAAGGCAGTGAACTTTAGAAAATAGGAGAAATGACAAAAATATATGAGGGTAAAGTGAAGCAGAGGAGAGAGAGGTGACCGGCAAGGTGAGATTATAAACGACGAGAAAGTAGGAAAAGAGAAGCACCTGGAGAGTTAACAAGAGGAGGCAGGTATGGATGAGAGAGAGGACAGAGAAAATGAGAGAGAAGAAGAGGGGAGAGAGGAGGAGGAAGGACGAGAAGTGATTGGGAAGAGGTCAGAGAGTAGATGAGATCAGAGGTTAAAGAGAACGAGATGAGGGGAGAAGATGGGGGGGGGGGGAGGAGATGTGAGCTGAGATGGAAGAACAATAGATGGAAGGTGAAAGGAGAGAAAGAAGAGGAGGTGACGGGAGATAGAAGAATGGATAACAAAGCTCAGGTAGCAGAGAAGGCAATGTTTGTAATTATGTTGTGTAATAAAAGAGGCTTAAAGCTGCAGAGGTGGTGATTATTTTTATTACAACACTGCACGCTATATCTACAACGATATGTTTACTTTGTATATCGACAATAATTAAAGTCAAATGCTGAACCAGTAAATATGCAAATGAAGTGACGATCCTCATCTGAGCTCCAGCTGAAGATCAAACCTCTTCCAGCAGCTACAGAGAGAGAGAGAGAGAGAGAGAGAGAGCTGGAACAAGAACAAAGACAACGGGAGATAAGAGAGGAAGAAGTGGAGATACAGGACACATGGTGAGAACTAGGAGGAAAAAACAGAGATGCAAAGTCTGTTTATGACGGATGGGAAAGGATCGATGTGTGAAGTACAGAGGGGTTCCACAGGGCTCGGTTCTGGGCCCACAGAGGCTGAGCTCGGGTTATTTTAGGGGACAGCAGGCCTCCACAGAGACCTACGATATATCTGAGCAGATTTATAGACGTTTATTCACAGTGGACATCGGGAAGTGTTCGTCACACTGAGTCTAAAAATATGTGTGTCACGTCTGTGTGTTCAGTCGACTCAAAGGAGGAGTGAGAGTTTTGACAAATTGTGGCAGATTTGCCTACAACAATAGATGGTTCATGTACAGCACAGTAAGATGGTGTGTCTGTAAAGGCTGTGTGTATGTGTGTGTGTGTGTGTGTGTGTGTGTGTCATATTGATGCAGGCTTGAGGGCGATAATGTTAATGTGTGTTTGGGGAATTTACAGTACGGTCCTTGGGATGTGTTTTTGTAGATCGCAGGCTCGGCTCTGTTTTCAGGCTTCAGGACACGATTTAAAACAATTCTTTACAAAACTTGTTCCAAATATGCGAGAGAGTGTAAGTATAGGAAGGAGAGAGGAGGACACCAGAACATACATCTTATACATGAACATGGTTCATTGTTAAACGTGTAAACTCCTGTAATACTCAGGCTGAATAAATATCTAGTCTAGGTTTTCAGGAGTCGGATGATGTCAGACCTTCCTCGGTTCTCGTCACGGAGGCCAACATGTAAACACAGTGTGAACCAGAAGAGTCGACGACTTGATCTAAGGAGCCTCATTCGACTGACAATCTCACAGTCGAATTGTCGCAGTGGCGGAAAAATGTGTTTGTGAAACAAAGGATCAATCCATTCAGGTTCTATGGGGGTGCTGAATGTTTGGTTTTACATAAAGTTGCTTGGTTTCTCCCAATAAATCCTGATATATAACCTGCTCTGGTATAAATATCAGCCTATTAATAATACTGTTAATAAAAAAAATGCAAACAACTTGTGTGCTTTCAATCAATCTCCTCAGTGTGTGTGAATGAATCATCATGTAGTCCAATTGTGCAGGACCATCGCAGCAGCATCTCGTGATAAATAACAACAACATGAAGCTACTGAGTGAAAGTAAGCGGGCATGAAACGTTAGTTCATCATGATTTCACACTCGATTACTGTGACTCCGTTCACTGAGCTCGTTTGGAAACTGATTTTTTACGATGTTCGGGAATGTGTGGTCCATCTGGAGACTGGTGTTTCAAAATCAAAGAATACATTCATCAATCAGAGCGTAGCACTATCAGAGGGCTAAATATATTCAGAATTTCTGAACGATTCTCTAAAATCAGCAGATGGAGGTGTGTAGAAACAGCTGGTTGCGTCTCTCGCTCTCTCATTATCTGTCCCTTCACTTCCTGCAGTTTCCCTTCTGTCTGTGGATCGGTGGATGAAAACGGCATCAGGGCCGACAGTTCAATTTATAACCACAAAAACTGTCTGTCGCTTCGTTTCAGTACTTTGGACAGCTCCACATCTTCACACAAGAAACAGCGCGGTCCATTATTCTGAAACAACAGATCAGCGATAGTCACGTGGATCTCGTTAAAAAAAACAGCCGTTTCTGGTTGTTGTTGTTTACCGTAGCCTGCAGCGGTCCAGCGCTTTGCATTGTGGGATACAGTAGGCGAGGTAGACTGGTCCGATGCAGACTGGTTTAGAATACAGCCAGTGTTACAGTGTTATTGGCTCAGTTGACCTAAATTACAAATGTATCTCACATATTTGAATCGTTGCATTTAACCATGCAGATAGTTTTGGTTTTATCTGTCCAGGTGCTGAGACTTCTGCCAGCAGCCCAAAACAATGGAGGTGAATGGAGTCAGTTCCTCTAAACACGTCACTGGAGCAGCCGAGCACTTTATTGACAAGCACCTGTGTTGATTTCTACCTGCGTCCTTAGACGTTTCAATCCACAGTGTTAAGTTTCACTTTCACAACATGGCGGGTGCAGTTTGGCCCGTCTGAAGCATTCGAATGGTAGTGATAACCGCTGATAACGCCCACTCAATTGGCTGTTAACATTCAAAATGAATTTGTATTAATCAGGTCCCTGGTTTGTAGACCAGAGACTGTGTTTCTGGACCATGCCCAGATTGGACCACAGCTTCCTCTCTTCAAACAGCCTCGTTGTGAACCCCCTTCACTGATCGTTCAAAGTGTGAAAATCTTTAAATAATTCCAGGTGAGAGAAGAAGAAAATGAGAAACCATTGAAAGTCATTACTCACCTCTTGTTCTTCCTGTGTTATTGAATCAGTGTGTTTCAGGCACACAACCAAACTCATTACATTGGCTGGCTGTTCATTCTCACTAACACATGAATTATTATATCGCACCTTTAACACATTTTCGGTGCTGAACGATGAAACACCCGTGTTCAAGGTAAATGAAAAACTCTTCTCATTTTTCTCTCTCCCAGATTTGCTGCTATTAAACATATTTTCAGTCGTGGGCTATAGTTGCCCTGTACAGCGCTGTGCACCTCTGTGCACCTCTGTGCACCTCTGTGCACCGCTGTGCACCGCTGTGCACCGCTGTGCACCTCACAGACGCTGAAAAGCTGCAATAATTACCATACGATGATAGAAATGTCCTGCAGCCTTCTGAGCGGCTTTCAGGTCAATCGTACAATATCTGTGATGCCGTTTGAGAGCCCAATTGCCTGCACTTCTACCAGGTTCACACCGCAGTTCAATTTAGAATAACTGCTCTTAAAGCATTATTATTATTATTTTTTATCATTCTTCATATCTTTTCTGGGATGCAGCTTGTGTCTCGTGTTGTTATGAACAGACACGTTTATGGTGATGTGATGTGGAGAAACACACGAGGAGCTACAATAACCCTGATAATCTCCCATGGTTAGAGTTAGACTGCATAATGACGACATATCTTCAGGATAACCTCAATCACTATTATGTAGAGAGCATTTCTTCTCTTTGGCCATATTTCCATCAATGTATTGACCTGTTTCAAAAATATGCATTGTGTACGATCATTGTTCAAGATATTGTATTTTCTATATGGATATTTGACTAGCAAGGAGGGCTGGACAATAAATTAGGTTATCAATAATAAAAGATTTGTGTATTGTATGATAATGAATCGGCCATATTGTGTTATTGTTTTATTAAATATTCATTAAAAACAAAACAAAATGCATTGTTGATGCTCTTGTTTTTTGTGTGTTATATACGCAGATCAGCAGTTTGATTAGTATTGTGTGATTTGAGTACTATCACCATATTGTTATACATATATTGATATCAGAAAAATCCAAAGCAAGTATGATTCTCTAAATGTCTAAATGTCTTAATGTACCAGCATCTGACTGCTCTTTCCACTGTGCAGATACAGTGTCGGAGACTGTTGACTTTTCTAGGTTGGCATTGATGAGGAACCTCTGCTGTGTTCACTCTGACAGGTTTGAAAAGCGAAGCGTGCTTTGCGTTGGGGGATTTGGAGGATTTCAGTTACAGCACTGTAGTTTTCTTTGTGAGAGAAGCATAAAAAAAATGGATGAGAGAAGACGACGCTGTGGGTCGGTGAGGAAGAAACAGATTCTGTCACAACACTAAATTGTATTCTGGTGCAAATCATTTCCTGTAAAACGCATCATATGACTCGAGCATAAAAGTTCATTCTTGACCTTGGAAGTAATTGTTTGTCAAAATAATCTTGACTCAAGGTTCCCTTACGAGCTTTTTCTGGAGCTTTTCAGTCGCATCTTACAATCTTCATCGGCCCAACTCACTCTGTATGTAGGTGTGTAAAACGGAAGACTTGAAGCGTGAAAATGCATTTCTTCTGTACATGCAGTGAGAGAGTGAGACGGACGACTGTAGACGTGACAGTTCTACTCATTCTGCACAGTCAGTGATTTACATTACTGACTTATTTAAGTTACAATATGCATTTTTCTCTGCACAAACCCGGCGAATCTGAGCCAAAAACTAATTGCATCTACTGAAGAAAACATTTTTCCTCGGTCTGTAAAGAGCTGACATTTTCAAGACAAATAGCCTTTGGTTTTTCATTACTTACTCGTGGGAGCGTTTTAAAGCCTCACAGACACACAGCTGCATTCACTTTGCAAAGACATTAAATTCATTACTGAGAAAAATTGCAAAACCACATTCTGCTATTAAAATATGGAAATCCACAGCTCACATATGGCATCATCAGGATGCTGTGGAACATGGCGACTCTCACAAACATGCACTTAAGGGAAACACTTGAGTTATGCACCAGAGATGTTAATACGAGCATGTTAAGAATCTTATAATGCAGCATAATTAAGAAGGAGCGGCAGCTCCAAGAATAGGAATGTGTGGTAATTATGAGTTAGAAGAAGAGGGATGCTGATAAAGCATTAAGATTCAACGTGATTACCTAAACAGTTCCTCTTATTGTTTCTCTAGAGAGATTTCTGGGAATTTCAATTTAAAGGTTCCATATTGTAAATATAAGATTTTCATGTCTTTTTTATTATAAAGCAGGTTTAAGTGCTCAGTCCAAAGCCCACAACTAGAGATGCAAATCTTTAAAAAGGCTCATTGATTTCCTAAAACAGCAGGACTCTGTAGTTTTTACAAAACATTAATCCAACAGGAACAGAACTGATGGTGCTGACCAGTTCATTGTGACTGACACAATAAATCAGAGCTTAAAGTTACTACGAAGAACTTTTAACTGGATACGAATCAGTCTCAGTTTAATGCTGATGCCTCTATATGACCTACAGAAGTAAACGTGACCATCAGCGAGAAGATTGTCTATTTCTATATAGTTATTATTAATGCTTGTCATCGGGTCCGATTCCCTCAGACTCCGGCGAGCCTTCGATCTTCAGTCGGAGCTCCGGCGGGAAACGGAGAGCTCGGCGCCCGGCAGTATAGCTGCTCCTCCTACGGTCAGGAGGAGAGCTTCGCCTCGCTGCCAACTAACAGTAAAGTTAAAATAATAATCAGTATGTGGCCTTAACAGAGTTATACACGCTGAGTGCTTCCTTGTGTATCGGCCGGCTCAGGTTCATCCCTGGAACAGAACTGTCCATTTCACCGTGTCTGCTGTTTATCTGTGCGTGGCACTGATTGCCCAATGTCTGTGTGCAATTGCATTATGTCTTATTTTCTGTGCTCTCTTCTGCTCCACACTGGGAATTGATAAAGAAATATATATTTTTTTTTTTTATAAACCAAAGAGTTCATTGGAAACTAATAACATAATTTGTATTGTTCTGCAGAGACGCTTAACACGTCCTCCAAGAAAACGTTGCTTTGTTTTAATGTTCTTGAGTGTGCTTTTTTCGTAATGACTTTGCTGAAGCTGTAATCACTAATTTAAAACCCATCTGCAGGTGCAGTCATTACACAAATTGCTGTATTAAAGAAATGTCAATGTAAGAGTTGTAATGAGGAGGACACAGAGGAGCAGTGGAGACTTTAAAACAGCATAAATCTACAGCTCCATGTGCTAAACATTAAACTGTAGACTGGTGTTTGTGGTTATGGATTTTTGTTACTAGGTCTAAAAGCATTACATTAATGTCTAAAATAACACCTTCAGTTTTTCACATTTGATCACAATGTGTTGCCAAGAGCTGCAATGAAATCCAGTCAAAGTTCAGCTAGTCTCAGCTGTTTCTGGGACTTTGCATTGTGTCGTTTTACTGCTTTGCAACGCAGCGCTGCATCAAACGAAACTCAGTGTGACACAAAACCAAAAAGCAGGATCAGACTTTATTCTGTCAGGGAAGAGTTGCTATTGGCTTTGAAATTTGTAAATATGGTGAAAAACAATTGACTAAAATTGATGACAAAATAATTCAGACCAAAACATTCAGCTAATAGTTCATACTTAGGCTCAATAACATTTGATATATACAGTAAGGCCTGTTACTTTTAGGTTTCCATCAAATTTCAGTGAAAAATACTCAGTTTGATGTGTAAAGTTTGATATTATCTAATTCACCAACAATTGTGTTTGTAGCATCAAACCTTTTATGGATTTAAAGAAATAGTCTTTGGGAAATACACAACTCACGGTGTTGCCAAGAGTCACTGCACCCGAGAAAGAAATAGTCACATAACCAAAACTCATCGTTTTTACACACAAGATATGATGTGTAATTTAATGAGCTTTAGAGGTGCAGAGCCAGGTTAGCTGTTTTCCCTGTTTTCCAGTCTTGATGCTAAGCTAAGCTAACATGCGTTCAACATCTCATGGCTCCAGCTTCATATTTACCGTTTGGACATGAGAGTGAGGTCTAAATCTTCTTAACTCTCTGCAAGAAAGTGGATAACAATATTTCCCCAGACTGTTTCTGTCTCCCTGAAATACAGAGACAAACTTTTTCATGTTGTTTCGGGGGGGGAGGTGAGAGTTTACTCATGCTGGCTCTGTTGGGAGACGAACATCTGTTGTTTCTGGCAACGGGGGGGCTTCTAAATCATACTGAAGAGAGCAGCAGTGAGAGATAAATAGTCATCGTGGAAGTGACTTTGAGAAGCTGGATCCATCAAACAGTGATCATATTGTCTCAAGGTTGAAATAAAGAACATCTACTAGGATCTGATCCAGAGAGCTCAATTAAAACAACAGAACATGTTTAATGTCGGAGGGGGAACAAAGATCTTCATCAGCTGATGTCAACGTTTTACTGACAATCAAGAAGTTTATTAAAAACCTTCCTGAGCAAAAAATACTTTTTGTCCGCAGTCTATAGGTGTGTGTGTGTGTGTGTGTGTGTGTGTGTGTGTGTGTGTGTGTTTGTGTGCACACCTGCCTGCAATCAGCTCATCACCTCCCTCAGCTCACTCACCTGCCGTTCATCAGCTCATCATCTCTGCAGTATATCTACTCTGGTTCTTCACCCAGATTGTTGTTTCAGCTCCTTTGGTAGAATCACATCTCAGGCTCATCGCTAGAGGGTTTTCTAGTGAGAATATATAACTTTTTTTAGTGTTCAGCTGACTTTGTGCTCATTGTTTTCCTTTGTCCTAACTCAGTCAGTCAGTCTGCTTATCAACCAGCCTCCTCGCCTCTGCTCATTATTCCGTCTTGCAGACCTCCGGACATCATTCCCTCGTTTCCATCTTCCACCTCAGCAATAAATCCCATTCTTTAAAAAAAAAAAAAAACTCACAGTCTGTGTCTGAGTCTCATTCACTGGTCACAACATTTGGAGGTCGGGTTGGCGTGTTCATGAACTATCACAGACTTTTAACTAACATTTACTTTGAACCTTAACGTCTGACCCAACATGGCTGCCATGCGCAGATATTGTAGAAAGCAAGAGTATTAAAAAAGATGGAATTGGAGGCGACCTCTAGCTCACCCGGTAGAGGTCACCACATGTAGACCGAGTCCACGTTTGACTCCGACCTGCTGCCCTTTGTTTTGTGTCATCCCCTGTCTCTCTCTCTTTCTCCCATTTCCTGTCAGTGTCCAGCTGCTCTAATTAAGGTAATGAAAGCCGTAAAAATAATCTTTGAAAAATAGAAAAGGTGGAATTGGACGTTAAAAACTGCCTTTGGTTGTGTTTGTCGACTGGTCTCCTCAGTGCTTAGAATGATGTTTACATTTTCCTGACAAAATATCATCTTTTTTTATTTGTGTGAACAATAACTGTCTCACAGAAGACAAGGCAGAAGTAGAATTTTTGTGCTTTTTCATTCATTTCACTCCGTCCAGGAGGGAAGAATCAATCACATTTAATTGTCTGTTACACACACATTGGATGCCACTCTTGTACTGACCCTTTGAAATAGAAGAGTTTTATTGTGTCTTTATTATTTCCAGTATGAGTCTGCAGGTCCTGTTTGTTCTCAGTCTGTGTTCTCCTGGCAGCATCTCCTCTCTCCTTCCATCTTAACCACCCGCTCCCCTCTTATCTCAGTCTGCCAGTGGGTGTTAGCGTTGCTTTAGTACCCGGAGTCGGCTGCAGGCCCGAGGCTGCCGGGTCTCCGTCTCACCAGAGTGCCGGTATGTTTAATGAGCCTCGCTCTGAGGATACGAGAACTCAGATACTCCGCTGGGTTTTAATGAGCCCGTCTCTGAGGGTGAGACTAAATATCACTTTTATCCTCCTACTGAAAACGTCAGGAATTCTTTGCCAACTTTATTTTTGCTTTCATCTCACTTTCAACTCCAGCTCCTCAGGTCTGTGTTTTCTCACCTTTTTCAAAATTCAATCACGCCCCCCCCCACCCTCTCTTCTTCTTCTTCTTTTATCCTTATAACTCCCCAACCGCAGTCTGTCTCATCTTCAGTTTTTTCGATTCTCTCTCATCACAGTGATCAAAAGTGAAGTCATCACTAAATGTTCTGGAGCACTCTGACACTTTACCCATGGTCGTAGATATAGTCAATTTGGACAAATACAGATCTGAAAAATGTTAAATCAAGTGATATTTCTCCTTTACACTGCTCCCCTGTCAGGGAAGGACCGCTAGGCTGGGTAATATTTGTTTAGTGTTGTATCTAATATTCATTATGATACCAAGAATTAATCTGGAAAGTGTATAAGGGTTTAGAACATTATGATAGAAGTATATGATGTCCATCCCCATGCTCTATTATGTCTCATAAGTTGTTGCAGCCGTGTTTTGGGTTGATACCAGTTGTTACACAGATTTGGTGCTAAATTTAAAACATTTTTACCACTGGAGAATTGATAAAAATGATCAATAATCCCTCAGAAATACCACATTAAGACACCAAGATCTTGAGGAACAACAGAGAAAAACACATGCTGTGATTTGGGATCAAAAACTTGGAGATTACTGCATTTTTCGGGCGACTGGATGGCGAGCACTTGTGTTGTGTAAACTGCTTAGAAACCCCCTTATTATCAATCCAGCTAGGAAAGCCATCCATCCTCTGAATGCTCTAGGTCTCTAGTTTGATCCATCCATCCTCTGAATGCTCTAGGTCTCTAGTTTGATCCATCCATCCTCTGAATGCTCTAGGTCTCTAGTTTGATCCATCCGTCCTCTGAATGCTCTAGGTCTCTAGTTTGATCCATCTATCCTCTGAATGCTCTAGGTCTCTAGTTTGATCCATCCATCCTCTGAATGCTCTAGGTCTCTAGTTTGATCCATCCATCCTCTGAATGCTCTAGGTCTCTAGTTTGATCCATCCATCCTCTGAATGCTCTAGGTCTCTAGTTTGTAGCTGTAAAGTTTCATGAGGCTATGATTATCCTAGAGGTCACCACAGGTCATTTTATACAGGGAGGTCAATGAAATGTCTCCTATGGGGACTAACATCATCACACATGAATACAGTTCGGCTCATTGGATCCACCAGAGTCTCAGCTTTACAGTGATACCCAATTTATGTAATTTAAGACTGTTTATGGACCCCAGTATGCAGAAATATTCAGATGCATCATTTTAGAATAGGAGACAATTTCACATTTATACTGCATGAAAAAAACTGCATGTGACTATCATAAAGTGGGCATGTCTGTAAAGGGGAGACTCGTGGGTACCCATAGAACCCATTTACATTCACATATCTGGAGGTCAGAGGTCAAGGGACCCCTTTGAAAATGGCCATGCCAGTTTTTCCACGCTAAAATTTAGCCCAACTTTGGAGCGTTATTTAACCTCCTTCATGACAAGCTAACATGACATGATTGGTACCGATGGATTCCTGGTTCTCTAGTTTCATATGATATCTGTATCTCTACTCTAGCTTTAAAACTCAACCAGCTACAGCCTCTTAAAGACAGTAAAGTCGGTCGGGTCTCTGTGTTCATTACATCATTAACAACCTCAATTACTGTACTCTTGAATAGACTCATTTGTCAGTTTTGAATTTAAATGTAATTTGGGTGATTGAGGTTCAGTGATTAAACAACATAATGATCTACAGTTATGAGAGATATTCATTATCACTGTACTCAAGTTGTTGTGATGACCTTTCCGATGTGACACAAAAGATGCATTATTGGTGTCTCTTTTAGTCTTATACTTCCTTCTTTCTCCCCTCCCTCCCTTCCTCCTCTTACTTTCTTCACGACTGGTATTTCTCCAAGACCCCGTTTCTTTCATCCTTCCTTGCTTCCATCCATCCTGCTGTCCTATTTATTTCATCAGTCTCGGGTCCCATCCCTTTAATCACTTCCTCCAGCCCCGAATACTCCATCTCTTTCTATCTTTCTTTCCTTTAACTCTCTCCCCTTTCATCTCTTTGCATCACTTTCTGTCCCCGCCTCTCAGCCTCCTCTGACAAACTTTTGTTTTACTTTCTGTCAGAGTCTCCTTCTCCTCTTTTTCTCCTTCTTTTCTCTTCCTTTTCTCCTTTCATCTCCTGTCTTCCCTCCTTCCTGCCCTCACCGTGGTCGGTCCCAACTCCTCACAGTTAACGCCTCTTTCTCTCTACGCTCATTGCTTCTGTAAGACTTTGTGTTCACGGCCGTCCAAGAAACTGACATCCTATTAATTTCACACTCATTCCTTTCCTGCCTCCTCGTTCCCAACTTGTTTTTTATTCCTCTTATTGGTTTCAGCAGACCAGAAACTCAGCAGCACCTTTCATTTCTGCGTGAAATGCTTGTGTGAAATATTCAGCCTCATTCTAACACACAGACACTCCTCTTTATTGTTGATTCACTATGCATGTAAACACATTTCCTCTTCTTGCATGACTTCTCACGGTAACCTGGTTTCTAGATGTAAATGTATTGATGCGCTGTCTCTCCAAACTGTTTTCAGTTACGTGAAGCTTTATTGGCATAAACCTAACCCTAACCCTAAACAGGACATAACACGTTACTGCAAATTAGTTTCAACGCCACTAATTTCTTTAACGCAATCGATCTTTCGGAGACTGTTGCGGGATATGAAACTATAAAACCTGATGAATCCATCGGTACCAACCATGTCATACTAGCTTGTAGTGAAGGAGGTTAAATAACGCTCCAAACTTACGCTAAATGTTGGCGTGTAAAAACTGTTATGTCCATTTTCAAAGAGGTCCCTTGACCTCTGACCTCCAGATCAGTGAATGTAAATGGGTTCTATGGGTACCCACGAGTCTCCCCTTTACAGACATGCCCACTTTATGATAATCACATGCAGTTTGGGGCAAGTCATAGTGAAGTCAGCACACTGACACACTGACAGCTGTTGTTGCCTGTTGGGCTGCAGTTTGCCATGTTATGATCTGAGCATATTGTTTTATGCTAAATGCAGAACCTGTGAGGGTTTCTGGACAATATGTTTCTTGATATTTGTTTTTTTTACATTTTTCATATATTTTTTTTTTTTTTCTTTTACATTTTCAGATATTTTCCTTACATTTTTCCAATTTTTTTTCATCATTATTCAAACTTTTTTTTTTTTTTTTTTACATTTTTCGGACATTTTTCATACTTTTTTTGGGACATATTTTTTTTACATTTGTCAGACTTTTTTTGGGGAAATTTTTCGAATTTTTTTTTTTTTTACATTTTTCAGACTTTTTATTTTTTTGACATTTTTCAAACTTTTTTTTTTTTTTTTTACATTTTCAGATATTTTCCTTATATTTTTCCAATTTTTTTTCAACATTATTCAAACTTTTTTTTTTCTTACATTTTTCAGACTTTTTTCATACTTTTTTTGGGACATATTTTTTTTACATTTGTCAGACTTTTTTTGGGGAAATTTTTCGAATTTTTTTTTTTTTTTACACTTTTCAGACTTTTTTTTTTTTTTTTTTTTTTACACTTTCAGATATTTTCCTTACATTTTTCCAATTTTTTTTCAACATTATTCAAACTTTTTTTTTTTGTTGACATTTTTCGGACATTTTTCATACTTTTTTCGGGACATATTTTTTTACATTTGTCAGACTTCTTTTGGGGAAATTTTTCGATTTTTTTTTTTTTTGACATTTTTCAGACTTTATTTTTTTGACATTTTTCAGACTTTTTTTCTTTTTTTTTTCTTTTACATTTTCAGGTATTTTCCTTACATTTTTCCAATTTTTCTTCAATATTATTCAAACTTTTTTTTTTTTTACATTTTTCATACTTTTTTTGGGACATATTTTTTTACAATCTTCAGAGTTTTTATTTTTTTGACATTTGAATCATAATCACATGCAGTTTGGGGCAAGTCATAGTCAAGTCAGCACACTGACACACTGACAGCTGTTGTTGCCTGTTGGGCTGCAGTTTGCCATGTTAGGATCTGAGCATATTGTTTTATGCTAAATGCAGAACCTGTGAGGGTTTCTGGACAATTTCTGTCATTGTTTTGTGTTGTTAATTGATTTCCAATCATAAATATATACATACATTTGCATAAAGCAGCATATTTGTCCACTCCCATGTTGATAAGAGTATTAAATACTTGATAAATCTCCCTTTAAGGTACATTTAGAACAGATAAAAAATGTGTGATTAATTTGCGTTTAATCGTGATTAACTATTTGAATCGATTGACAGCCCTACTTCGTATGTAATCGCTCCGTGGAACAAGTTTACTTTGTGTTTGACATTTTGTTCGTGCTTCTCAGGTTGAAGATTAGGTTTCCATCTGACTTTAGTTGAAAACTCTATCACTGTTTTCTCTGGAAGAACAGCGACCGCTGTATGTTTGGTGCAGTTAAACAATCTATTTCATCCATCAATCAATTTTCAGCCACTTATCGAGGTCCAGGTTGTGGCGACAGACAGCTAAGCAAGGTAAAGCCCAGACATCATTGTCCAGCTCCTCCTAGTTGGACGCGCCTAATCACCTCACAGCCATCCTGCAAAGGAAAATAATTGAATGAATCATGAAGACTGATGAGTGCTGTGACTTAAATCGACTGGTTTACCTATAATTATTCAAAGTCACAATACCTGCGTCAATCTGCCCGTTGATTTTACATTTCCATTTTACCCTCAAACCCATTTTACAGCAGAGAACACTTAATATTCTCACAATGTTTTCCCTCCAAAGTCAACTCAACCTACTGCCAGTCTAATTAATTACACTATATGCCGTAATTGATGTGCTGGTGTTTTATTTAATTTCAAAAGCATCCCTGCACTCATGTCTCTTTTTTCTCCTTTTTTTTAAACCTTAATTTCTCTCTCTGTCTCCGTCTCTCCGTCTCTCCGTCTCTCTGTCTCTGGTAGGATGTCGTGTTTTCTCTTTCTCTGCTCACTCATTATGAAAACATGGGCCTCCCAGTCTGCTCTGTCTGTAAATCCCTGGTTATTAGATCCAAAAACCCAGCCAGCTAAATGCATTAGCAGGACCCACAGTCCACATGGATGGAGGACGGGATGACTAGAGCGATGGAAGAGGCGAAGAGAGAGAGGTGGAATAAACCAACAGAGCAAAGGGAATCACAGAGTGTAATAGATTGTGCTGACGCTCAGACGGATGGATAGTAACAGGAAGATTTGAGGATTTACACCGACAACCAGATTCATCTTTGGGCGACCACGACACAACCAAAGGTGAAGGATTATAGCGCTTTAGTTGGAGGTATAAATCCATAAATGACGGTAATCCCTCAATTCAATGTCACATAACTTACAGATCCGATGGTCAGAGCTACAGAAATGAAATATAGCAGTGAGCTTCTGGGCTCTTGAAAAGTTTAAAGCTTCTACACATCAAAGTGTGTTTAAAGGTGTTGGGGAATACTACTATATATGTATATACTTGGTATACTATACATTTCACAGGTTTCAGAGTGAAAAGTCAATTCAACCAGAAATGGGAAGTAAAAGGTGGGAAAGATTTTAAACTTTTTTACATGACAAAAAAAAGTGTGGTTTATGTTAGGATGTTAAAGCTTCAGTAGGCAGACAGAAAATCCCATAATAAACTTTCAGAATATTGTAATTCAAGTGTTCTGAGAGAAAACTAGACTTCTGCTCCTGATCATGGCTCTGTTTTCAGGCTTTATGGGCATGCCGTTCTCCTTGAGATCCACCAGATTGCGCTCATAAGTGAAGCCACGGCTAACCAGACAAGAGGCGAAGTCTCCCGATATGAGCGGTGCTTCTTCTTCCAACTAACCTTTTGTTGACAGGCAAATATTTAATATTTAATGCCTGAAAACTAAAACCCAGACTCCAAAACATTTGCAAGGAATGACAACATAAAGTCCTGGTCCTCAGGCATGAAGTTAAACTTGGAGACGTTGTAAAGCTTGTTTTTTTTTGGACAGTTGGCCGTACAAGTCTTGTTTGGTCAGTGCTTTCAGTGACCGGCAAATGGTATCTCGGTCCAAGTCTCAGTGATAGATGTGCTGTGGCAGATCTCAGTCAGGAACCAGGCTCATTCACAGCTGCCATCCCCGCGCTGCAGAAAACATCACCATGAGAATTAAAGATGGTTATCATTTGGCAAGGAAACGTGATTTGGGACTCTCCAACTGTCGCTTTTTCTTGGCTCACCTGCTGTATGGTGAGCTAATGATGACAAAACAAGAAACAGAAGAAGACGAAGAAGAGAGAGGGAGACATTTAATCCTACAACACCCAAGTATCTGAGGCACTGCTGACTGTGGGGAGACTGGTTCCCATGGTACACCAGATGGCACATTTGGCTCCTTATGACAGCACGACGGAGGCTTCATGTCCTTGAATACCGACGATTGGTTCAACTTCATGGTTAGATTCATTATATTTCACTGTTTGAGTCCATGTTGAAAACATTGTTTTACTGAATTAAAAAAAGGAGAAATTAATTGATCCCTGAGGGAATAGAGATGCAGCGATACGTATAGACTTATAAACTCGTTTCAGAGGTTACAGTACGAGGACGCACCAGACCAAACTCCATATATCACGACACCATGTAATGAATTCAACAAAATGAAGAATGCCTTTTAAATTCATAAGAAGCCATGAGGCGTCTTTGTCTTCCTCCCATAATGATCCCTAGAAGTTTTATGAAAGAACACCCATATTTTAGAAGTTCCTGAACTTGAAACCGTCATAATAAAATCTCGGGGCAATATTTTCTGGTTCTGCTGTGCTTCTTTACCAACTCTTCCTCAACTCCTTTTCTCTACTTTTTAACAATTCACAACTCTAGTATATGATCACTCTTTCTCATTCAAAAGATGATGTTCTAGGCAACATGACAAAGAGCGTTCTTTTACTTGGATTTAACAGGATTTCATTTCTGGACAAAAGAGAAAAATAGAAGAAGTGTAGAACTTCCTCTGCAGTCGTTCTCAGAGCATCTGCAGACACACTTTGAGGAGATTTGCATCAAAACTCCTACAGAATACTTTCTAAATCAAGTCAATGTAAAAATGAGTTTTGTCGTGTGGTCTCTAGTCTTTGTTAGAAATCATCCAAGTCTCTGATCCATCATGTTTTTTAAATTCTGGTTTCTGATAAAACAGACAAAGAGAAACAGAAAGAAAAGATAAAACCAGCATACGATTATGAAGAATAAATAAACCAACAATAGCGTTCAGCTTTGAAAGTGTGATGTTCAGAGAGATGTAGCAGCACAGTGTGCGAGCAGACTTTTCTGGGTTACTATAAATACTTAATGATGTTTGCATGAAATATGCGTCATTGAATAATGAATACTGTGATCATTAACTCAGGATCTTCAAGATCATTATTTGATTGAGTCTGCAGGTCAATTTGGAAGAATTAGATTGTGTTTGACGCTGAATGGAAATCATATATGTATTCTTTAATCTATTGTATTCATAATACATCGACTCACATGTGAATATAGTGATTTAATTATGATACTAATAATAATGTTTGAGAATATGCAATAATGCTCATAGTCGCAGTAAAATATATCTTACCAAATTTTATATTTTACAATCTAAAACTGAAATATACACTTTCATAAAGAGTTTTTACTACATTTTTCAATACACGCATGATATTTGATCTGCAGAAAGACACGTGCTACAGACGGTCCTTAATTCACTAATTATGTACTGCTTAAAGATGTAATTTGGTACTAATCATAGGGAAAATTGGAATTTCCCTGAAAGCATAATTTCTGTAGTTTTAATAAATGGTTCATTTTAAGTAAATCTCTCTCTGCGGGTGGATGGATCGGTCAAACTCAGGACTTTCACACCGGAGACAGGTGTTTGTGTCCAGTGTGAAACAAAAAGTAACGTTTATGAGAATTGAAAATGCAGTTTGGAAACGTCAAAAGTAGAGACGCACCAATCCGACTTTTTAAGTCTCGATACAGATACCTGGGCTTTGGGTATCGGCCGATACCGAGTACCGATCCGATACCAGTGTTTAATTAATGAGCTGTATGCCTCACTGAGTGGAAGTGACTGGGATCATTCTGTTATGTGTAACAACAATAACAGGCAACATCAGGCTGGACTTAAACATTACTTTCCTAACTTTGTAAAACAAAATTTTACAAATAAATACATTTTTTAATTTTATTCATACAGATTTAATTTTTATTTATTATTAAAATAATAAATTGTACACCCTCAACTTGGTAAAAAAAACCTTCAAAATTAACAGAAATTTTCTTTATTATTAAAATAATAAATCATTCACCACCGACTTGGTAAAAAATCTTCAAAATTAGCAGGAATTACAGTTCAAGTGTAAACCTGTTTAATGCAGCAAACACTTGGTCAAAATTTAAACAGGAAATAAAATCCCAGTATATACTGTATATAGTATATAAACATAGAATAGAATTGAATAAACTGGACTGAACTGTCACCGATCCAGCTATTTGAGTCAGTATCGGTTCGATATCCGATCTGGTATCGGAATCGGTATCGGTGCATCCCGGGTCAAAAACACCACAAGTGGTTAAAACACTATAACGTCGATATACACATATGTAGAAATGTTGATATGAAACATATTTTTGGTTCAGAAACGTTGAGTGTCCATGGTTTGCAGAAACGTAAATTGCCAACATTTGATTTTGGCGACTGTGCTGCAGAAAGAAATAAGAAATTGATGTTTTCACACGTGAAATGATGTTTAACATGAAACGTGAAGTGAAATCTTGGAGGAAAACTCGTAACATAATGTAGAGAGGCGTCTTCAGCTGTGATTGAATATTAATATTAATGCAGTAGCTCCTTTAAAGAAACCCACGTAAACATCTCCAGTCATGTCTCATAATTAATGTCCTGATGGTCAACAACAGTTTGTCTCTGAAACGAATCACAGGACAGAATAAGAGCTGCTGCTCACATGTTTATATCCTCCGTCACATCATCAATGAGTTGCCACAGAAATATCTTCTCAACATTTAATCATTCATCCATCTATTAGATATAAAAAAGTTATTCCCATTTATTTCTACAGTCGTGTATGACTACAACGACAGCAGTCTTTAGTGAGAGCTAAAAGGCTGGAAGATGTTCTATGAGTCACTACATCACATTCACTTCTGAATTTGTCACATTTCATTAATTTTATGGACCCAAATTCGGTTTTCTGATATTTCACTTTTTATATTTAAAGTGAAATCTAATATTCAAACATAACGTGACATAATTTGTAATGTTATATAGTTATATATATATAAAGTTATATATAAGTATATTGTTTGTACTGTATATTGTGCGACAATAAACTCAGAACATTTTCTTCCTTGACGTATTTGGCAAATCACAGTGTTAATACTGAATGTGTCATTAAAACGGTCACTGACAACATATTTCATTTGTTTTCTGCCAAAATAGATGACTTTAAAGAGTGATGAAAGACAAGAAATAATCAAACTTTCCTCTTATTTCAGCGGGGAACAATCAGTTGAAAATGAATGATGATTCTCATTATGAAATGAGGTGGCAACAGAGAAAAGACGCAGTGATTAGACCTCATTAATCTTCATGAATGTAAATATATTATGGCTGGATCAGCAGATGGATGAGAGACAACCTCAGATAAACCTCCTGGGATACTGTGAAGGTCGTCATAAAAGATGACAGGATCATCATTTTATTTAAAGAGCGGCATCCAACTAGATCGGCTCATAGAATGCAGAACAAGAGATGAATGTTTGATGGAGTTGATGTGTGAAATTTGTGAATGAGAGGAGCGTTGATGGCGAGAGAAAGCAGAACCGAGAGAGGCTGTAAATTAATGAATGAAGACAGACGAGAAAGAGCCGATAGAAAACAACCAGGAAAGAGAGAGGATGTGTGGCAAGAAGTTTAAACATTTAATACCGAGACAGGATATTCATTAGAGAAATCTGCAGCGTCATTTTGCAGAGTCAAAACTCTAATTCAAGATATCCCTAATTCTATTTTGACGAGGCAAAACTCTAATTTTAGATATCCGTAATTACATTTTGACCAATACGATTCAAACTACTTTCATGTGTATGGGGTTTCTCAAAGCTCCATTCTAAGGTCAAAGGTCACGGAGCATTTTAATAACAAACGAGAAAGGCACGTTTTCAAATGGAAGCTTCTTTACGGACAAAGCAGCAATTTGACACTCGAGCGAGACAGAAATAATTCAAGTGTGATTTGTTGTGAAAGTCCAGCTGGTTATTATTCAGCTAACTGATGATGTTCATCACACACAGTTTATCAATTATCTTTTCTTCTTTCTTTTGTGTGTTTCTGACACGTCTCGCTGCGACATCACGCTTTAATGGAAAACATTAAGCCCCCCACTGTGTGTGTGTGTGTGTGTGTGTGCGTGCGTGCGCGTGCGTGCGTGCGTGCGTGCGTGCGTGTGTGTGAGACAATGATGATTGTGACCACATAACGAGACAATGGCAACAGACTGTTTCATTAGAAATGCGTTGCTAGGCAACAGCTTGGTTCCATGTTTGCTTTTTCAAATAAAAAAAATGTGTTGTTCGAAATTCCTCACTAACATTTTATTTAGTAGCTAAAACATTATGTGAGATATTTTAGTGTGTCTGAAACCTTAGTATGAAAACAATAATACGCAGATTGTGTAATATTTCTGGTGTAATATTACTGTATTCAACGCTGGACACTACGGCGGCATTAACATCCCACAATGCAATGCGGTAGTGACGACAACGTTCATAACGGACGTTGACGGACAGCTCTGTAACATCAATAACGCTTCAGTTTAACTGTAAGATTTCACTGAGCTAGACGTAATATATTTTTAAAATGAATCATCAAGTTTGAAGGAGCTGAGCTTGGGAACGTTTGCGCGCCATGATGGCGTCGTCCTGCGATTTGAGCGTGCAAAAGACGTGGCATGTGTCCGGCCCCTAAGAATGGAAAGAGTGGATCTGGTATGTGCTGTCTCTATGTTGATGTGCACCGTAGTGCACGTACTGAATCATATGTCCGTTCAGCACAACGTGATTGGTTGATGTCTTTATTCGCGGTGCAAAAGCTCAGAAACGTCGACCTAATTCCCCAAAAAAAATTACGCTGCTTTTTGGCTGTGTAATATTCGCTTATTGACGTGTGAATCATTTGCACAAAATAATGCCCACATTGTGTAAAGGCCTTTACTCTGACTAGGAGTCATCTCACTGCTGAAATATAAAAGTAAACTGACCTCAAATGTTCTGCAGAAATTGAATATTGACAAAAAAACATTTACTGAGCAAATGGAATATAAAAGAATATGAACTTATTTTTACAGCTCAGTTGGAAACGGTGATTAAAGTGTTTAAATGTCAAGAGGGTGAGATGAAGCACGACACCACTATCAGAGATGAGGAGGTGAGAGGACGCAGCTCAACCACACTACTTTTACATTTTGTTACTTTAACGTTGACAACGTGTTAGAAATAAGGCCATGTTTTTTTTTTTTATCTCTGAGGATCTTGCTTTAAGGTTTGCAGCCAAAGATTGATGCTGCCAACATATCACATAAAACACCA